>JAUJYZ010001399.1:0-127500 GCA_033675265.1 Actinostola sp. cb2023 | reverse complement strand
CTTATATCCCCGTGTAGCATACTATTAAGTGTCATCGTTCTTAACTCTTTCGCAGCTTGTAGATGGAGTCACACTGGGTTATCAGGCACCATAATATCACCCCGTTTCCCATTGAACTATCCAAGCAATCTTGAATGTCAGTGGAGAATCGAGGTCCCGAACAACTACTACATCGTTCTGTATTTTCAAGTTTTTGTCTTAGAGTCTTCACTACTGTCATGTAATCTCGCGTGTACATGCGACAAACTTACAGTCACGTTCAGACCTGCGGGTACCACATTTACTCGTACGTACAAGTATTGCATGGAGTTGATACACGCACCTCCAACCCAGCTTAATACTGACACCAACTTGGTCATCTTGGATTTCTATTCTGATAGAAGGAATAGTGCACAAGGGTTTCAGATCTTTTATACATCTTTTCGTAGGAAAACAGGTGAGATATTGTATAGTTATATATAGTAGGAAAGGAAAGGTGAGTATTGAGAACACGCCTAGTGGAAGACAGCTAGTGGAAGACAGTAGAAGACAGTGGAAGACAGTGGAAGACAGTGGAAGACAGTAGAAGACAGTGGAAGACAGTGGAAGACAGTGGAAGACAGTGGAAGACAGTGAAAGACAGTGGAAGACAGTAGAAGACAGTATAATACAGTGGAAGACAGTGGAAGACAGTGGAAGACAGCTAGTGGAAGAGAGTAGAAGACAGTGGAAGACAGTGGAAAACAGTGGAAGACAGTAGAAGACAGTGGAAGACAGTAGCGAAGACAGTAGAAGGCAGTGGAAGACAGTAGAAGACAGTTGAAGACAGTAGAAGACAGTGGAAGACAGTAGAAGACAGTGGAAGACAGTAGAAGACAGTGGAAGACAGTGGAAGACAGTGGAAGACAGTAGAAGACAGTAGAAGACAGTAGAAGACAGTATAATACAGTGGAAGACAGTAGAAGACAGTATAATACAGTGGAAGACAGTGGAAGACAGTGGAAGACAGTGGAAGACAGTAGAAGACAGTGGAAGACAGTGGAAGACAGTAGAAGACAGTATAATACAGTGGAAGACAGTAGAAGACAGTGGAAGACAGTGGAAGACAGTGGAAGACAGTGGAAGACAGTGGAAGACAGCTAGTGGAAGAGAGTAGAAGACAGTGGAAGACAGTGGAAGACAGTGGAAGACAGTAGAAGACAGTGGAAGACAGTAGCGAAGACAGTAGAAGGCAGTGGAAGACAGTAGAAGACAGTTGAAGACAGTAGAAGACAGTGGAAGACAGTAGAAGACAGTGGAAGACAGTAGAAGACAGTGGAAGACAGTGGAAGACAGTGGAAGACAGTAGAAGACAGTGGAAGACAGTAGAAGACAGTATAATACAGTGGAAGACAGTAGAAGACAGTGGAAGACAGTGGAAGACAGTGGAAGACAGTGGAAGACAGTGGAAGACAGCTAGTGGAAGAGAGTAGAAGACAGTGGAAGACAGTGGAAGACAGTGGAAGACAGTAGAAGACAGTGGAAGACAGTAGCGAAGGCAGTAGAAGGCAGTGGAAGACAGTAGAAGACAGTTGAAGACAGTAGAAGACAGTGGAAGACAGTAGAAGACAGTGGAAGACAGTAGAAGACAGTGGAAGACAGTGGAAGACAGTGGAAGACAGTAGAAGACAGTGGAAGACAGTAGAAGACAGTAGAAGACAGTAGAAGACAGTAGAAGACAGTAGAAGACAGTGGAAGACAGTGGAAGACAGTGGAAGACAGTGGAAGACAGTGGAAGACAGTGGAAGACAGTGGAAGACAGTGGAAGACAGTGGAAGACAGTGGAAGACAGTGGAAGACAGTGGAAGACAGTGGAAGACAGTGGAAGACAGTGGAAGACAGTGGAAGACAGTGGAAGACAGTGGAAGACAGTGGAAGACAGTGGAAGACAGTGGAAGACAGTGGAAGACAGTGGAAGACAGTGGAAGACAGTGGAAGACAGTGGAAGACAGTGGAAGACAGTGGAAGACAGTGGAAGACAGTGGAAGACAGTGGACAGTGGAAGACAGTGGAAGACAGTGGAAGACAGTGGAAGACAGTGGAAGACAGTGGAAGACAGTGGAAGACAGTGGAAGACAGTGGAAGACAGTGGAAGACAGTGGAAGACAGTGGAAGACAGTGGAAGACAGTGGAAGACAGTGGAAGACAGTGGAAGACAGTGGAAGACAGTGGAAGACAGTGGAAGACAGTGGAAGACAGTGGAAGACAGTGGAAGACAGTGGAAGACAGTGGAAGACAGTGGAAGACAGTGGAAGACAGTGGAAGACAGTGGAAGACAGTGGAAGACAGTGGAAGACAGTGGAAGACAGTGGAAGACAGTGGACAGTGGAAGACAGTGGAAGACAGTGGAAGACAGTGGAAGACAGTGGAAGACAGTGGAAGACAGTGGAAGACAGTGGAAGACAGTGGAAGACAGTGGAAGACAGTGGAAGACAGTGGAAGACAGTGGAAGACAGTGGAAGACAGTGGAAGACAGTGGAAGACAGTGGAAGACAGTGGAAGACAGTAGAAGACAGTGGAAGACAGTGGAAGACAGTGGAAGACAGTGGAAGACAGTGGAAGACAGTGGAAGACAGTGGAAGACAGTGGAAGACAGTGGACAGTGGAAGACAGTGGAAGACAGTGGAAGACAGTGGAAGACAGTGGAAGACAGTGAAGACAGTGGAAGACAGTGGAAGACAGTGGAAGACAGTGGAAGACAGTGGAAGACAGTGGAAGACAGTGGAAGACAGTGGAAGACAGTGGAAGACAGTGGAAGACAGTGGAAGACAGTGGAAGACAGTGGAAGACAGTGGAAGACAGTGGAAGACAGTGGAAGACAGTGGAAGACAGTGGAAGACAGTGGAAGACAGTGGAAGACAGTGGAAGACAGTGGAAGACAGTGGAAGACAGTGGAAGACAGTGGAAGACAGTGGAAGACAGTGGAAGACAGTGGAAGACAGTGGAAGACAGTGGAAGACAGTGGAAGACAGTGGAAGACAGTGGAAGACAGTGGAAGACAGTGGAAGACAGTGGAAGACAGTGGAAGACAGTGGAAGACAGTGGAAGACAGTGGAAGACAGTGGAAGACAGTGGAAGACAGTGGAAGACAGTAGAAGACAGTGGAAGACAGTGGAAGACAGTGGAAGACAGTAGAAGACAGTGGAAGACAGTGGAAGACAGTGGAAGACAGTGGAAGACAGTGGAAGACAGTGGAAGACAGTGGAAGACAGTAGAAGACAGTGGAAGACAGTGGAAGACAGTAGAAGACAGTGGAAGACAGTGGAAGACAGTGGAAGACAGTAGAAGACAGTGGAAGACAGTAGAAGACAGTGGAAGACAGTGGAAGACAGTGGAAGACAGAGACAGTAGAAGACAGTGGAAGACAGTGGAAGACAGTAGAAGACAGTGGAAGACGGTGGAAGACAGTGGAAGACAGTGGAAGACAGTAGAAGACAGTGGAAGACAGTAGAAGACAGTGGAAAACAGTAAGAGGCGATAGCTTTGACGCAGTAGAAGACAAAGGAAGTCAGAATGAGACATGTAGAAGAAAGTGGAAGACAGTAAGAGGCATGCAATGGAAGAGAGTAGGATAGACGTACGCAAAGTAGAAGACAGCGGAAGACAGTAGAACATAGCCCGACACAGTAGAAGACAGTAGAACATAGCCCAACACAGTAGAAGACTATAAGACTAGAAGTACATAGAAGTACATAGAAGTACATAGTCCAACACAGTAGAAGACAGTAGAACATAGCCCGACACTGTAGAAGACAGTAGTACATAGCCCGACACAGTAGAAGACAGTAGAACATAGCCCGACACAGTAGAAGACAGTAGAACATAGCCCGACACAGTAGAAGACAGTAGAACATAGCCCGACACAGTAGAAGACAGTAGAACATAGCCCGACACAGTAGAAGACAGTAGAACATAGCCCGACACAGTAGAAGACAGTAGAACATAGCCCGACACAGTAGAAGACAGTAGAACATAGCCCGACACAGTAGAAGACAGTAGAACATAGCCCGACACAGTAGAAGACAGTAGAAGAACATAGCCCGACACAGTAGAAGACAGTAGTACATAGCCCGACACAGTAGAAGACAGTAGAACATAGCCCGACACAGTAGAAGATAGTGGAATATTTGCTCCTAATACTGGTAAAATACACAGTTCAAGAATAAAGTACTGACATTACGTACAGGCAGGCAAGCTAAGTACAAGCTAAGTCGACATAAGACAGTCTGGAGAGAATATGTATGCGCAGTAGAGGTAGAACTGAGACGCAGTTAGGCAGTGCATGCACGTGAAGCAGTGGGAGTCATGCAAGAGTCCGTGTCATATGACATAACGTATTTCCTTTTTGTACCACTATGTTATACCAATTCTTATTCTGTATCTCTAGAGGCATCGACTACTTCGTCAACTTGGACAACACCAACACTTCCAATCAACATAACTACCACGCCATCTATAAACATAACAAATACTACCACCACCACCAACAACAACAACAACAACAACAGCACCACCACCACCTCAATAACAGTAACAACGCCAAAAGAAGAAAATAAAGCTTCGTCCGAAAAGTTTGACTTTACAAAAATAATTGGTACAACTCGTAGAGTGATTGCCACTGCTAAGGGACAACAACGTGAGAGTTCAAATCTAAAAACTTTGGTCATCACAGTCAGCATAGCAGTTTTATGTACATTGTGTACTGTAGGATTTCTGCTCTATTGGAAGTAGGTATTTAGTGATGAAATAAAGGTACAGAATATCCAGCATATCCATGCAGCGTAGTGCCTCTTCATTCTGCGTCAGTTTTCTTTAATGCTCTTTAATGCTCTTTTACAAGATGTCTAACCGCGTAGCTAAGCGTTGTTACACAGATAAAGCTGCATGTATGAGAGCATCGTGACGACTCACACGCACTGTAAAGCAAGCACAAGCAACATCGGTTTGTTTGCTTTCAAGTAACTTGAATGTGTTGTCGCACTTTGATGCAAGCGACGCATAGAGCATGCGCAACACAATAGAACTGGAATTTCTTGTGCCTGTATTTGATTGGAGGCATCTTTATTCCAGTGCAGTTGGGATGCGCTTGCTTTACAAGTGTCAATCATCATTTAGATTTCATTGGTGTTTTATTTCTAGGATGGGCAAAGGCAAGAAAATGGCTTATAAATGGTTGTCTATCAGATACAGTACTGATTCTTCTACTTTACGAACATCGTCTAAGATATCTAGGACCAGCAGCATTGATATGTACAGGTATGGGGCATGATTGGTTGGTTGTTGGATCGGTCGGTGAGTCATGGTTAGTTTGTTACATGATTGGCTGGTTGTTGGATCGGTCGGTGAGTCATGGTTAGTTTGTCGTATGATTGGCTGGTTGTTCGATCGGTCGGTGAGTCATGGTTAGTTTGTCGTATGATTGGCTGGTTGTTCGATCGGTCGGTGAGTCATGGTTAGTTTGTCGCATGATTGGTTGGTTGTTGGATCGGTCGGTGAGTCATGGTTAGTTTGTCGCATGATTGGTTGGTTGTTCGATCGGTCGGTGAGTCATGGTTAGTTTGTCGTATGATTGGTTGGTTGTTCGATCGGTCGGTGAGTCATGGTTAGTTTGTCGGTGACTTGTCGGTATGATATGTTAATTGTTTGGTGATTTTCTTGTTTGTTCTTTTGTTATCGGTAAAACGTCCAAATCATTACTTTTAGTGGCGATCATGTAGAGATTATTGCAGAACCACAACAAAGTGACAATCCCATCTATTCTGGTCCAGTAGTCTATATGGCATGGTAAATATATAGTAGTTATACTGAGAATGCTCTCGTAACACACATAAATTCATGGCAGATGTACATATGACTAGTCGCGTCCCATCGACTACCGCCCTGTCGTCGGTCCTAGAGCTTACTGCATGATTTTACTATATATCTCTCCAATGATCGATACCTATCGTCACTTCCTAACGACAAGAAGGACACATAATAACTGATATTAACTTTATTGATTCGCAGTGATTTACAAAAGAAAAGTGACATTGAAGCTTCAGAGAATACTCTATACGCATCTCCGTGAGTACAACTCAGTTGAATATATTATTTATTATTATTATTGTTAGTAGTAGTAGTAGTAGTAGTAGTAGTAATAGTAGTAGTAGTAATAGTAGTAGTAGTATAGTAGTAGTAGTAGTAGTAGTAGTAGTAGTAGTAGTAGTAGTAGTAGTAGTAGTAGTAGCAGCAGCAGCAGCAGCAGCAGCAGTAGTAGTAGTAGTAGTAGTAGTAGTAGTAGTAGTAGTAGTAGTAGTAGTAGTAGTAGTAGTAGTAGTAGTAGTAGTAGTAGTAGTAGTAGTAGTAGTAGTAGTAGTAGTAGTAGTAGTAGTAATAGTAGTAGTATAGTAGTAGTAGTAGTAGTAGTAGTAGTAGTAGTAGTAGTAGTATAGTAGTAGTAGTAGTAGTAGTAGTAGTAGTAGTAGTAGTAGTAGTAGTAGTAGTAGTAGTAGTAGTAGTAGTAGTAGTAGTAGTAGTAGTAGTAGTAGTAGTAGTAGTAGCAGTAGTAGTAGTAGTAGTAGTAGTAGTAGTAGTAGTAGTAGTAGTAGTAGTAGTAGTAGTAGTAGTAGTAGTAGTAGTAGTAGTAGTAGTAGTAGTAGTAGTAGTAGTAGTAGTAGTAGTAGTAGTAATAGTAGTAGTAGTAGTAGTATAGAACTCAGTTTATACTAAAAGGGGCGACTCACTAGTGAAAGCTTTGGTGTAACTTGATGCACTTTGTTTAATATATTATTGATTTATTATTAGAGAAGACATGAAGACCGATAACCCCATCTATGAAAGGTAACTCGTTTTGCATGTGGTGAGCGTATATTCACTGCGCACTACACGGAGAGGGAAATTTAAAAGGAAAGAATGTTGGACTACAACACTTCCTATCCCCTCCCCTACTGGAGACTGTTTGTCCGGACTGTAATCGGTCCTGTAGGTCAATGGTCCTGTAGGTCAATGGTCCTGTAGGTCAATGTACGTCCTGTAGGTCAATGGTCCTGTAGGTCAATGGTCCAATGGTCCTGTAGGTCAATGGTCCTGTAGGTCAGTGGTCCTGTAGATCAATGGTCCAATGGTCCTGTAGGTCAGTGGTCCTGTAGGTCAATGGTACTGTAGGTCAATGGTCCTGTAGGTCAATGGTCCAATGGTCATGTAGGTCAGTGGTCCTGTAGGTCAATGGTTCAATGGTCATGTAGGTCAATGATCCTGTAGGTCAATGGTCCTTTAGGTCAATGGTCCTGTAGGTCAATGTACATCCTGTAGGTCAGCGGTCCAATGGTCCTGTAGGTCAGTGGTCCTGTAGGTCAATGGTCCTGTAGGTCAATGGTCCTGTAGGTCAGTGGTCCTGTAGGTCAATGGTCCAATGGTCCTGTAGGTCAGTGGTCCTGTAGGTCAATAGTCCTGTAGGTCAATGGTCCTGTAGGTCAATGGTCCAATGGTCATGTAGGTCAGTGGTCCTGTAGGTCAATGGTCCAATGGTCCTGTAGGTCAGTGGTCCTGTAGGTCAATAGTCCTGTAGGTCAATGGTCCTGTAGGTCAATGGTCCAATGGTCATGTAGGTCAATGGTCCTGTAGGTCAATGGTCCTGTAGGTCAATGGTCCAATGGTCATGTAGGTCAATGGTCCTGTAGGTCAGTGGTCCTGTAAGTCAATGGTCCAATGGTCCTGTAGGTCAGTGGTCCTGTAGGTCAATAGTCCTGTAGGTCAATGGTCCTGTAGGTCAATGGTCCAATGGTCATGTAGGTCAGTGGTCCTGTAGGTCAATGGTACTGTAGGTCAATGGTCCTGTAGGTCAACTGATGGTGCTGGTACAAGTAGCGAACATCCCTAATCGATCGCCGTTGACTCTTGGCGGGAAATTAGGAGAAGAAAAGATCTCCCTTACATCCATATATGGATGCAATCTTCCTTCTTCTTCCATCCAATCAATTTCAGCTGACAACAACCGACAACTTTAATTTCGCACAGTGTAGTCGAGATAGGCAGATATGCGGTACAGTTGTATCATTGACTCACACTAACGATATCCCCTCCCCTCCCCTGTAGTACGAAGGAGAACGACGGTGACGAAAATCAATCAGAAAACCCTCTTTATGACCGGTGAGTTGGACTTTTTACAATAACCTAGCGTAATCTCACAATCTGATTGGCTATCAGCCATTGTCAATAAGAGTACAGACAATGGAAAACCGCTTGCGATTTGTTAACTTTATAGAAAAGAGTTGTTTCTTGAAAATGAAAGCAACCGCAGGAAACGAAAAAGGGAACATCAGACCATGCTTTTCTCTTATTCCTGTCCCACAAGACCCACAACTCTCCCATCGGCTCCCAAGATCGGAAGTGACGTTCATTCATAGCGGATATGACGTAACGTAATATCATTCTAACCTTGAACATTGTTTCCTTTGATACGGCAGGATAATGTGAAACAGCAGTTCAATGATACTGCTGCCGACCCCCTCGTACGATGGGTTGTCAAGGGTCTCCCGCGGGGACTCCCCCACAACAACTGCTGTTAGTCGTTCTCTGAGGACGACACTGAAAATCAAATAATAAGTATAAAATGTTGTGTACATTGATCAATGTCGTACCTCAGCCCTTGTAAAGCACAGGAAGCCCAAGCACAGTATTTGATTAAATATTCACTTATATGCTAACAGAATGCTAACACGTGTTTCATAATCTTTGTATTATTATGTACCTCTGTACCCCAATTCGAGCTCAGCCAACGATCGACTTTTTAGCGCTTTTTGCGGGATTTTCGGTTCCAGGCCTACGCAGTATTAAATTTTCACCAGTGTCGTTCCAAAAAGTATTTATGATATCGAAATTCAAATTACTAAACATGAAAATAAAACAATATAAAAATAGACGAATAATTACAAACGTTTTGCATTGTACGCACGAGACTCGAAACCTCCTTGTCTGTTAGATCATGGTCCAAACGCCTCTCCCACCCTCCCCCAAAGGAAAAGGAAAAGGAAAAGAAAGAAAAAAGAAAGAAAGAAAAGGTGGGACGATTCTCCCGAGACATTCTAAGAAGCTGAGACATCGAATCGACTTACGTAAAGGGTGAAGATTTCGGCCACGCCGAAAGTTATCGTTTTAAAATCCTAATGCCCGACCAGATTGCAACAGCGAAAACCGTATTGTTAAAACTTTGTTTTCAATTTTTGAAATCTTTGCACAGACATATTATTGGGTTCCCTGTGCATTGCCCATTATTTCAAAATATCTAAAATACAAATCCCATTAAAATGAAAACAATACAACTAAAAGGAATGGACAAGAAAAAAAAGAGAGAAAATGAAACGCGCTAAGAAAAGAAGAAATAAGACAAGGGAAAAAAATTATCGACTCCTGTGAGACTCGAACCTCGAACTCTAGACCTTTGGCTCCTTGGTTTTGGTTCCGGTCCCACCCCTCCCGTATCAAAGGAAAGACGAAAAAGAAAACTCGAAAAAAGAAAAAGAAAAATGAAATAATGGGACGATTCTCCCGAGACATTCTAAGAAGCTGAGACATCGAATCGACTTACGTGAAGGGTGAGGATTTCGGCCCCGCCCGCGCTATCCCGGTGCTACATAAAACTAGGTCCTAACCAAAAGGCCAGTGAGGGAGGGGATATCCGGCCCCTAAGCCATAACTTCAGATAAAGTCACTCATATTATATTAAGGTGTGATTTTTGTAGTCTATTCGGCGAAGCTTCATTGATATGCTATAATACGTAGTGTAATAGTCCTTAGGGGGACGTCACGTGATAAGGTTGGAATTTACAACAGCCCGCGGGGACAGTGTTCAAATCAATACATAGATGCATACATAAGAAACCGGGCCAAAATAAATACGCGAGGCCGTGTATTCAGTCGAGTATTTATTACAGAGAACTGAAGTGGTTTAACGCTTACAAAATGTAGATCTTTATCAGTTGTTTCCTTCTTTCTTACTCGTTGCTTGTGCTAGCGCTGTGTTTTATTCGGCTCCTTTTATTTTCTGGCTTTGAGTCTAGCGGCGACGGTGATCCTAAATCACGGCTTCTGAAGGACAGAACTGTGGTTTTATACTCGTATTCTCGTACTTGTTTGAATGACTAGCTGTAATCAGAACCAAGAGAAAATGAGGTAAGAGAAGGAATCCCTGGTACCCCATCATGTGCCCCGTTAATTCTATTTTTAGATCGAAGCTATTTTTAGCTTTAGTTACCATGCCCGCGCTCTTGACTTGTAGAATTATAAAATACTCAACCTTACCTTGGTTTTTCCTTTCAAAAACTTTTTATTTTTTGCCATTACTGCGATTCTCAGTATTATGCGAACTCAGACATGCAAACAGTCGGCTGGAACTTGGATTTTCGCTGCCGTCAATCGACATAAAAAAATCAGTAAACTTAAAAATATAAGTCAGAAGATCCACCAAATGGAAACCAAATATGATTTTGAGCTAAATTATGGATCATTTGGTCGAAGAATGTATTTAGTTTTGAATTCGTTTGAGTTTTGAATTTGATTGACGGGTAGCGAAAAAACAAGTTCCAGCCGACTGTTTGAATGTCTGAGTTCGCATAATACTGAGAACCGCAGTAAAAAGAAAAGCAAAAGACTACACAGCTTCTGCTCCAGTCCAAGATATAAACAAAGCAGTGGTCGCACGATTTCTATGATGTTTACATGCAAAGTCTGCACTGAATAAAAATACAAAACTGAGCGAAACAATATCGTCAACTCTCTGAGAAAAGGCCACAATTTAATTCTCTGAGATTCATTGAAGGATTTTACGAATACTCAGGCGAATTGAGCAAAATTAAGGTGCTACAAATATAAACTACACAACGGTCAAAGTCAAAGCAATCACGAAAACAAACTCTAAAGTTAAAGTGGTCTTACCGGCACTTGTATTCAACAATTACGAAGTCCAAGCGTTATTCTCAGGTTGGAAAACACGAAGGAAACTTTACAAGAGCCAACATCACCAAAACCTTGAAGCACCCAGCCATATTGTGGACATGAAAATTTAATTCAACCATCTGCAGTCCTACAAGACGCCGGCTACAACAAAACGACTCCCGACTCCTTGGTAGGTTTTCTCTGTCGAAGGACATGGCAAACTGAAGCTGTTTTCCTCTATTTAGAATCGTCTCAAGTGTCCCAAATTCACAATAATTTCAGTCAAATCCCAAAAGGATAATTTGGTAAAATCCTTTATTGAGTTTTCGAAGTAAAAATTTGTAAAATGTTCGAGAAAGTTGAAAAGATTTTCTTCGCTCAATTTTGAATTTTCATATCAAAACCGTGCGTAACGGCCTACGCGACCTCGCCTTATATGATCTGACCAATCACGTTCCGTTCTAAAGATAGATTGATTCTAAAAATAGAATTAACGGGGCACATGATGGGTCAAGAGCCCAATACCAGGGATTCCTTCTCTTACCTCATTTTCTCTTGTCAGAACTTATAGCTTACGGTCTTTTAAAATCCTAATGCCCGACCAGATTGCATCAGCGCTAGCATATTTAAAGCTGGGCTTTCAATTTTTGAAATCTTAGCCTTGTCAAAATCAGAATTTTTTTATTTCAAAATACCTCAAAGGCAAATCCCATCAAAATGAAAACAATAAAACTACAAGGAAAGGACAAGAAAGAAAGACAGAAAATGAAACGCGCTAAAAAAAAAATAAGAAAAAAATAACAGAAAAAAAGTTCGACTCCTGTGAGACTTTGGCTACTTGGTGGTCATGGTGCCACCCCTCCTGTATCAAAGGAAAGACGAAAAAGAAAACTTGAAAAAAGAAAAAGAAAACTCAAAAAAAGAAAAAGAAAATGATATAATGGGACGATTCTGCCGAGACATTCTAAGAAGCTGAGACATCGAATCGACTTACGTAAATGGTGAAGATTTCGGCCCCGCCCGCGCTATCCCGGTGCTACATAAAACTGACGAGTCCGGCCCCTAAGCCTACTACCTTTGGATATCGAAACACTATTTGAGGTAGGGGAAATAATCGATCCAATAGTACGGTGGGCTCCCTGTGGAAAAGCCAGGAGATACGACTCGAAAACGAGGCTGTCTTCAAAACGAAAACAACATGGCGGCAAAGGGTGAACTTCCTTGATCTACCAAAATGGACGGTAACGAGGGGCAATATCTCAACCGATTAAAGCCTGCTTTAGCTGCTGGTTCGGTCTGCCTATTCTTCTTCACTTTCCAGTTTTATCGGTGAGCAATACTTTGATTTCATCGATGGCACTGATAAGTTATAAAAGCGCGGAGATCGTTGCGTTTGTCATTGTGATAAGCTTTATACATGTAAGTCTTATATAGTCTTGAAAGGATCTGGACAAAGGCAAGGAAAGACAGTACTGTTGCTAGCGTTAAAACATCGCTGTCAGTATATCTGCCACATAAGTCAACGCTCAACACAAATCATTTATAAGTTATTTGGGAATTTACCGGTATTGCGCATTGCATTCATACAGTATGAGAATATTTGAGAAGAAAGTCTGTATTAAACTGTAAGTTTATATTAACTATGAATAACTTGATATGTTATTATCATTACTGATCTCTCTTGTTACCTAGGTATATACCTCTATTGATTACTATATGGATTCTAGCTGTGGGTATTGCTGCAGGATGCTGTCTCTTTAGGTACTAGAATGATTTATCTGAAAGCAGATTTTATCCTGGTTATTTTACACTAAACTAAAGGAGGAAGTTCACCTAGCATGCATTGCGCGCCTCGCTCATTATGCATATTTTTTTCATTTCCGCTCGTGAATTTGTTGTTTACATGTCGACTTGACCGCCAAGAAAATGTAGGTTTTTCGCGTTGTTGGAGGTTTCTATCGTCAATCCTTATGTTTATGAGAAGCTTGGACATTCTTCTGAGACACAGGTTAGTATTCTTAGAGTTTTTAGCATTTAAAAAGTCAAAATTTTCACAATCAACGAACATGTTTCAATGAAGACTGAATGTTTTGATAAGCGAGGTTTGTTTGTGGGCTTTCAATTATGTAGAAATACGTTGATATTAAATAAAGACTTTATGAAAAAAGTTATATAATCGTGAAATACGGTATTCAAACTTTGCTTTGACCTTTAGGTCTCCCTAAGTCTCCATGTTTAAGTCTGCTACGGCCATTTCAATCTCCAGGGTAAAATCGCTAACTTCAGCTACATTCCCCCTCTCCCAGCACTAACGGGTCACGTGACCCAACTTTCTCAAATCAAGCAGCAGTGTCAAAATGAACTCCAGAAATGAAAAGAGCAGCTCGATATTAGTAAGAAGGCGAAATTTCAGGTCATAACGTCTGACACAGGAGAAATGACATGAAATATAAAATCGAGTGTTTTCTAATAATTTGTTTGGAAAATGCATTGGATGGCATTTTTTGCCATCCAGCACATTTTTCCATACGAATCTTAATAAAATTTTCAATTTTATATTTCATGCCATTTCTGCTGTGTTAAACATTATAAGCTGAAATTTCGCCTTTTTACTAATATCGAGCTGCTCTTTTCATTTCTGGAGTTCATTTTGACACTGCTGCTTGATTTGAGAAAGTTGGGTCACGTGACCCGTTAGTGCATATGGCCTATTCCCCTTGCTCCTACGAACTTGTGCATAAGTTAATGGATATTGGATTCTTTTCTTTGAATTCATTGACCTGCAGACCAGTTGATTGCATCAGAGGGTTTCTTGTAGAAGTTACTATAATTTACTAAACTTGAACTACAAACATTGAGAGTCAGGAGCAAAAACAGCATTGTTTGCCACGCAGAACACCCAAGGGCATTTTCCAGAACCTTGGCAACGCATTTACTTTGAAAATGTTCAAGGAAAAGTGGCCACAGTTAGTTAGGTACCCCAATTGCTGTAATTGTTACATATTTGTAATAATAATATTTTAATGTTTTGTATTGTTTATTTATTTTGTCTGTTCATTAGGGAATTTTCTAAGAGAATGGATGATTCTTTGCCCTTCTATTATTGAACAGTAGATGAGAGGTTTAGTGTATGAGATGATTCCCCCTCTTTTGACGACTGCCCAGAAGAGGATGAAGATGTAGATCCTAGTCATCGCCCTCTCAGACTACACAGACTACGGCTAAATCAAAGGGAAGATGGTTCCATTTTTGTGCCTGGAAGAGCCTTCCTCCCTGCAAGACACAGGGGTTCCATAAGGCAACGCTTGCACTGCCCTGTTATGGGTCAACCTCCAGTCCCTAACCACGTGCGGCTGAATTGACCCTTTGTACCCCATGTAACAGCCAAGCTTTCTGTCTACAATACTGAAACGTGATCACCAATGTGTGAGCATTTTTAATTATAATTCTTGTGTAGGATCAAGAATTTTTCAATGTAAAAAAACAACAACGCCAAAACGAGGCTGGTCAGAAAGTTTTGGAAATATAATTTCTGATGAGCATTTTAGAGTGATGGTACACAAACATAATACCGTGTCAGTAGTTACAGTGACTAATAGTCAAATCAAAACAAAATAGAGCGATTGCAATAAACCCATGAAATAAAAATTAGATGTTAGTGTGTATAAATAGTCTAATCATATTCATTTTGAAATCACTAGTAAATCCTGCAATCTGATTGGCTAAAAATGGTGCGATTAAATCATTAATTGCACTATTTTGGATCATTAATTGCACTAATTTTTTTATTTTTTTATTTTCGCACAGAAACTCTAATTTTATTAAATTCAAACGATTCTTCATAAAAAGTAATTTGTAATTTAGAATGAAAGAGTTGTATTTTAGGCATCAAAATTATTCTTATTATTGCAACTTACCACCTAAATATAAAGAGTGTATTTGAAAAGATTTCAAAATGAATATGATTAAGAGGAGATTTTTTACGAACGCGCGTATTGAGCGCCAAAAACCAATAGCATGGAGAATACGTTTTGTACAAGGCTAAAACTGCTTTAGCAAAGAGTTCAAGCTATTTGGGATGGTTTTTGACCGGTAAAAATGAAATTAGAGTGTTAATCCAAAGTGAAAATTTGATTTGAAGACTGTCCACATGGGCTAGATCTGTATATTTACTATTATTGCTGATGTTTTCCCCTGAATTACCTCAAATTTGAAACAAAAAGCAGGAAAATGGCTTTGTACAACGCTAAATCAGCTTTAAACAGACAATTTACTTTGTTTTTAATAGCTTGTGCTTAGTTAAAATAAAATTAGAGTGTTAATCCAAAGCGAAAATCGAAAGTCAAACTGTTCAAAAGCGCTCGTTTTTGGCGCTTTTCGCGGATATTACGCGATGTTCAAATAAATATCCTCTTAATAGGTAATTGAACTTCATGTCGTGCAATTTTGGTCTGAAATCATACTCGTGATAACAAATTTCACTCCCGCTACGCGGTCGTGCAATTTTGTAATCACTCGTATGATTTCAGACCAAATTGCACTCCACTCAGTTCTATTACCATTGCTAATAGACAATTAAAGGAAACAGTGGGGATTCTCCCATAATTTGTAGGTGGGGTAGTCCACTGGGATAATAATAAATTATGTTAGTATGTTATTTAGTATGAAGGGGAGAGTTGTTCAAAACTAGTATGATTCTTTTTGAATTAGAAAAGACAGTTGTATGAATATTCCTTTTCATCTTTTAGCCATTTCCCTTGTTTTGTCACAATAACTGTTGGGATATATCTAAATCCATCCACATAATAGCTATAACAGTAATCAATACTTTTGTATCTTATTACTTGGAGCTTCTTGTCTTGCACTGCAACCCGGGGGGGGGGGGGGGGGGGGGGGGGGGGGGTACTCCCTTTGTCCAAGTGGTAGGGGTGATCGGCTGTCCTTTTAGGGTCGAAAATATTTCCTGTATGTACCTTTTAGGGTTCCGACTCAAAGGTCAGTTACGTAACATCATTCCACTACCTTTTAGGGTCAATTGTTATTTATTTTCTTTATTGAACAAACATGAAAGAACAGAAGAAAGATGTTGTCCAGTCACTGATTAAACAATATCAACACAATCACCTTTTCACCATATATGGTCGTACCTTTAGGGGTCAAAATGAACATGGCTTCAACAGCTCTTTTAATTTATGTGTACCTTTTAGGGGTCGTTTTCAAAACCGACTGCCGATCACCCCTACCACTTGGACAAAGGGAGTACCCCCCCCCCCCCCCTGGATTGTAACCGACTTTTGGGACTTTCCTACCAGGGAGGTATTCAACAGGTTTCCAAGTGCTGTCTATTTTTGCTTGGACAACAATTCCATTTTCATCTTTTAAATTGGTTGGTTCTGGATTCAATTTCAGCTCAACTAGTTCCTTTGCAATTAACTTTTGTTTACAAAGTCTTAGGGAATCCTGAAAGTGTTTGTGAAATGTACAGCCTTTAAGTTTGATAAATTCTGTGAATAGATCATCTGCTTCTCTCTCTTCTTCCTGTTCTTCTGATTGTGTACTTTCACTTTCTGATTCACTTGATGTCTCAACTAAATCATTGCATTCCTGTTGGTTCTTGGATGGGTGTAGGGTGTCAGAATTGTAAACTTAACAGCTACAATGACATCCTTTGTTTTCGGAGGTAATAAACAGTTACAATGAAGAAGAAACTCTGTTTCTAATCTTGGAAACTCTGGATGTCGTCTTTAAGAGTTATCTGAATTCAAAGTGCGAAGTTATGTGGTACGAACGAAGTTGATATTGTAGACTGATTCTCGAGAAGTTCAAATTTACATATCAACACAACACTCTTGCTTTCCTCAACCTACAATAGGTAGGTAAATTTATTTATACTCAAAGTATAAAATGAGCCATAGGATCGTACAGAATAAGTATATTCGAGATAAGTCTTACTATAAAACTACGTAAGCTTATTAAAGCTTATGTGATAATTTGTTTGATATTTGAGAACCTAGAAAGGCTAGAAATTGACATGACAAACAACAAACGAAACAAGAAATAGGTTTTTAATAATAATTACCTCGATCATGGAGCTAGATAAAACTTTTATTACCACTGGAAACAGAAACGTACAGAAACTGAGAGCCAGCTCGTCGTCTTTCACTCAAATTGGTCGGGAAACATGGCCCGTGACACAATTTCACAGAAGTTGAAATCTAATCGGTTTTGAATGTCAATACAATGAAGGTAAAGAACATTTGTGACCTCTAAAATTTCCATGTCGATGTTTTACCGTGTTGCTCCGTTCATGGCTGCTAAGGAAAAGTGGATAAATCACGTCACTCTGTTTTGATAATATAGTCGCGCGAGGCGCGCAATGCATGCTAGGCGAACTTCCTCCTTTCACTAAACTTATATAAGCTTACATTTGTACAATTGAGAATATAATAACTAAGTCTATACAACAACTATAATTGATTACAGTACCAGTGTAGCGGGCAGTGTAGGTGGTTTTGACCCATGAGTTGTTCACAACTTTCCTAAGCCATTTACTTCCTGTCGTATAAATGGGCCTAATTTAGGGTATATATATAGACCATCCTTATTCCCAAGCCCTGGTCAGACACAAACTCCCAGATTTTGAGATACATGTAATGCATTGTCATTATATGGTCAATCTTTTAAGCCAATCAAAATCAAGTTTGATATTATATATATAATATATACACCCATTTCAAAAAAGGTTGTCGAGGACATCGGTCCATAGGCAATAGGTTATACGTCGTTCCAAGATCAAACTGCATTATGGTAACAGCTTGAATAGCTAAAACGGTATGAAAGGGCTGAATGATATCGTACGTACCTATTTCCATTTCAACATGCCAAGACAAATTTTGAATCGAATTTTATGAATTATTTCTGGCATACATGCCATTCAAGCTGTTACCATAATGCAGTTCGGTCTTGGAATGACGTATAACCTATCGCCTATAGACTGATGTCCTTGACAACCTTTTTTGAAATAGGTACTACATGTATATTGTATCACCAGGGCCTCTGATTTCTTTGAAGGCAATGTGAACAAGGATGGGTAATGGAAGTGAACATGTCTTCATAGACTCCAATTAGTTTGTGTTGTGTCATGTCTATCTAGACCAACACTGTGACATGTAATCACTGTTTTGTGTACATTATATATTTTCAGCTGTTTTCCAAGCTTTCCTTGTCTTTTTCTCAACTACACAACAAGAAAGAAGGTGATAAAGGTTTTTATTGATCATTAAAATATTATTTTTATTGATAAAGAGCCTGAGTGCATTAATGTCATTGAAGAATCTATACGTTTCTCCAGGTGATCTATGAAGATGATGATAAGCTGCTGTCACCTATGGGATGTACAATATGTGGAAACTCTAAATGTCAAAGACACAGGTAGAGAAGATGAATCAATACTGTATCATTAGTCAGAGTTTGTGATAGTATACATGTACTTGATATATTTCAGACCTGAAGTAGCTAGGGTAAAATTACAACCATGGGTTGGCATGAATTGTCCTGAATCAGTCGACATAGCACTAGATGAGGTACAGTACAGTGTACAATCTATCTGTCTGTGTACATGTATGTACATGTATGTCTGTCAGCTGTCTACCTATTTGTCAGTCTTTATTTGTCTACAGGTTTGTATACACTGTGCATGCATGTACAATGTATGTCTGTCACCTGTCTATCTACATGTATTTGTCAGTGTTATAATTTATAATTGTCTGTATGTCTGTCTGTCAGCTGTCTATCTATTTATCATTGTTATTTGTCTGTCTGTCCACTGTCTGTCTATTTGTCAGTGTTTATTTGTCTGTGTATATTTACTACAGGTCCATATGC
Source organism: Actinostola sp. cb2023 (assembly GCA_033675265.1). NCBI lineage: Eukaryota > Metazoa > Cnidaria > Anthozoa > Actiniaria > Actinostolidae > Actinostola > Actinostola sp. cb2023. The sequence goes on along the minus strand of JAUJYZ010001399.1, from coordinate 108,687 downwards.
ATATCAATATGTTTGCCTGTCTGCAGTCTGTCTATCTGTCTGTCTGTCTACAGCCTGTCTGTCTGTCTACATTCTGTCTATCTAGCTCTCTGTCTACAGTCTGTCTATCTATCTCTCTGTCTACAGTCTGTCTATCTATCTCTCTGTCTACAGTTTGTCTATCTGTCTGTCTGTCTACAGTCTGTCTATCTATCTCTGTCTACAGTCTGTCTATACAGTCTGTCTATATATATCTCTGTCTACAGTTTGTCTATCTATCATTCTGTTTACAGTCTGTCTGTCTATCTCTCTGTCTACAGTCTGTCTATCTATCTCTCTGTCTACAGTCTGTCTATCTATCTGTCTGTCTACAGTTTGTCTATCTGTCTGTCTGTCTACAGTCTGTCTATCTATCTCTGTCTACAGTCTGTCTATACAGTCTGTCTATATATCTCTCTGTCTACAGTTTGTCTATCTATCATTCTGTCTACAGTCTGTCTGTCTATCTCTCTGTCTACAGTCTGTCTATCTATCTCTCTGTCTACAGTCTCTATCTATCTCTGTCTACAGTCTGTCTATCTATCTCTCTGTCTACAGTTTGTCTATCTGTCTGTCTGTCTACAGTCTGTCTATCTATCTCTCTGTCTACAGTCTGTCTATACAGTCTGTCTATATATCTCTCTGTCTACAGTTTGTCTATCTATCATTCTGTCTACAGTCTGTCTATCTATCTCTCTGTCTACAGTCTGTCTGTCTATCTCTCTGTCTACAGTCTGTCTATCTATCTCTCTGTCTACAGTCTGTCTATCTATCTCTGTCTACAGTCTGTCTATCTATCTCTCTGTCTACAGTTTGTCTATCTGTCTGTCTGTCTACAGTCTGTCTATCTATCTCTCTGTCTACAGTCTGTCTATACAGTCTGTCTATATATCTCTGTCTACAGTTTGTCTATCTATCATTCTGTCTACAGTCTGTCTATCTATCTCTCTGTCTACAGTCTGTCAATCTATCTCTCTGTCTACAGTCTGTCTATCTATCTCTCTGTCTACAGTCTGTCTATACAGTCTGTCTATATATATCTCTGTCTACAGTTTGTCTATCTGTCTGTCTGCAGTTTGTCATGTGAATGTTGATCCTGTTCATAATTTATTGCATATATATGCATACTGTACTTAACATGTATTAGTTTAGTGCTGTCTTGTATGTTCTTACATGTAAATGTTCTTTAGTTTTTAAGCTTGGTACTGAAAGACTTTGTTTATGGATGGTACAGGTGAGGAAAATGACAATAATTATTGCTGGTTTTCATGTGATGTCATGGCGGCCATGTTGGTTCCCGATAACAAAGCATTCCTCATTAGCTGCTCTTGTTTGTACCTCCAACATTGTTACTGTGTCTTTGCATACCTTAAATCTCCAGGGATTGATTACAAACTAGCAATAAACATGTACATGTATTATATGAATAATAATACTGTAGGGTAGAAAATTATACATTTGATGTGTCATCAAAAGTGATCCTTGGCCTGTGGTGACATCATCACTTGTAATTTTGTTTTGCAGTGATTTAAGTTCAGATGATACATTTGTGGATGAACTACGTACTAGTCTGAGATACATTGCATCAGTCTTAGTCAGAAGAGTTAGAAAGGTACTACCCTGCGAGCAGTTTCCTTTTACCTCCTCTGGGCGAGAGAAGAAAAGAAGACATTATTTTGAGCATGAATGACGTTGCTTTGAGACCAATGCATTTCCACGTCCACTCGGACTCAAATATTGTTTCTGGTTCTGGATAATGCCATGTGCCATTGTTTTGTTATATAGTCATACAAAATCTGCTCTTTAGGTGCTCTATTTTGAATTTGTCTGTTTGTCCAACTGTCAATTTAGTTTCCAGTCTGTCTATCGGTCGGTCGGTCTGTCTGTCTGTCTATCTGTCTATCGGTCTGTCTGTGTGTCTGTCTATCGGTCTGCATGTCTGTCTGTCTATCTGTCTGTCTGTCTGTCTGTTTGTTTGATGCATTCATTCAAATCCATATCTCCAAATCTCTTTCTTCAGCTTGACATTCCAACACTTGTAACTGAAAAACTGCTCAAAGAAGGTTTAAAACATTTTGACAGCTACACCAAAGCCAAAGAAAAAGGTACAGTGAAAACATGCCATGGAATATTAATGACTGTATTGTTTATCGTACACTTTTGTTTTGTTTTAGTGAAACAAAATGAAGGAACGGAAAACCTTTCATCTGTACTGAAACTACTAGAGCCTGACATGCACTGTGCATTGCATAGTAGGACTGTAGAACTCTTGTATCTTAGAAAAGTTGCAGATGGTGTTTTACCACATTTATTACCCCCACAGTCACTAAAGTGTAGGTACGTTAACAACCTTCATTACTCATTACATTGCATACCACTAGAGTACAAATACTAAAAGCGTGTAACATAAATAGTACTACAAATGTACATGTAAATACTGTAGCACTTGCTAAATTATGCTAATTCTATTGTTTTCTATTGTTTAATTTAGTGCTATTATATTACAAAGTATTGCATGCTTTTAGTGTCTGTACTCTAGTAAGGATTTCTTCTGTTTAATTTAGTGCTATTATATTGCAAAGTATTGCATGCTTTTAGTGTCTGTACTCTAGTAAGGATTTCTTCTGTTTAATTTAGTGCTATTATATTGCAAAGTATTGCATGCTTTTAGTGTCTGTACTCTAGTAAGGATTTCTTCTGTTTAATTTAGTGCTATTATATTGCAAAGTATTGCATGCTTTTAGTGTCTGTACTCTAGTAAGGATTTCTTCTGTTTAATTTAGTGCTATTATATTGCAAAGTATTGCATGCTTTTAGTGTCTGTACTCTAGTAAGGATTTCTTCTGTTTAATTTAGTGCTATTATATTGCAAAGTATTGCATGCTTTTAGTGTCTGTACTCTAGTAAGGATTTCTTCTGTTTAATTTAGTGCTATTATATTGCAAAGTATTGCATGCTTTTAGTGTCTGTACTCTAGTAAGGATTTCTTCTGTTTAATTTAGTGCTATTATATTGCAAAGTATTGCATGCTTTTAGTGTCTGTACTCTAGTAAGGATTTCTTCTGTTTAATTTAGTGCTATTATATTGCAAAGTATTGCATGCTTTTAGTGTCTGTACTCTAGTAAGGATTTCTTCTGTTTAATTTTCAGGAGTCTCATTGCATTACTAAGAGAACTTCTCTCTGGTGCTGTTCTTCTTACTCTAATGGACAAACTATCAGATCCAGTAAGGCAAATGAAGACTACACAGGGCCGTACATAACCCAAGATTCAAGGGGGGAAGGGGGGGGGGGGGGGGGGGGGGGGGGGGGGCAGTACGTATTTAACAGGAAAATATATTAACTAAAATTAGTACAGTTCTCAGTACTTTTTGGTATCTTTTTTGCCTTGCTAGGGGGGGCAACTGCCTCCCCTGCCCCTGTGCTGTGTAAGGCCCTGTTACATGTACATATATGTACAATGTACATGTTAGGGAACATCTCCAAATATCGGTTGGGTATCCGATTATCGAAATCCGTTCCGATACCATTTCCGATAAGATTGTATTCATAGCTGTCAGGGACACGTAACAATTTGTTCCGATTGCGATAAAAATATTTCTTCATTTCCGATTTCATCGGTATGGCACCGGTTCATTCGCATCAGCTTTGTACTGTATCTTTGAAATGCCAGGTTGGAAATGCAGTGCTGGTTTTGCTCCAGTTCTGATGGACTAAAAACAGAGTTTTACAATTTAAATTGGTTCTCAAGTTTATATTGACGCGTTTGCAGCCGGGTGGTAGTGTTCAACTTTTTTAAATTTTCCGAATCCAAAGGAAGGTTGCCGATTCTCTACCGGTAAAATCGGGCGGACGTTTAGGTTATCATTGGAACAGATTTATTTCCAATTGATCGAAATCCAATTCTTTCGGTACCGATTCCGATTCTATCAATACCAATAAAATCGGGCGGACTTTAGGTTATCATTGGAATGGATTTATTTCCGATTGATTGGAATCGGTAGAACCCGATTCCGATATTTGGAGATGTTCACCTATGCCACCAACACCGTCACCTTAGCTGAAAATCAAGCCTAGAATGGTCCAGTGTCAGAAGTGTTACCTTTCACAGATTAAAAAACCTTGTCATACACTCTGAATCATATATTTATGCTGTTGCATGTACAGTACAATATACATGTATACTGTATTGTAAGTTGTTGGAACCTTCTAAATTTTTCAGGACTTTGTCAACAGTTTGTGGCTGGTTTTCCTTGACAAACAAGCAGTAAGTACAATAATACAAATGACACTGCTATTATCCAATATTTACACATTCATTTTGTTTGCAGATGGTAGCTTCAAATCAACCACCTTCTTCTAGAATACCATTTCTTAAAAACTTCGCTAGATCAAGAGCGCCTCTAAGAAACTCTGTGAGTCACCAAACAATAAAGTAATTCTTGAGCAACTGTGTCTACTATTAATACATGTATATGTTACAGGTCAAATTTAATTTCAGGTCATTTTAAATTCAACCTAGGTTGAATTTTTTAACCTAGGTTGATTTTTTTCAACCTAGGTCATATTTTGAATATCTAAGATTCTTAAAAGGGATTTGTTTTTGGGGACTCATTAAAAAAAAAGGGGCTTGGATTTTTTTAGGGGGTTCTCAAAAGAACTAGACGACTTCCTGGCACCCACCCCTCCCTTCATTCTCTCCCTACCTATCCCTCCTTTCCTTTCCTGTCTGCCTACATTATTTCTGTCTATCTGTCTATTTATACCATATTAACACATTTTTTTCAATTTTTGTCTTACCTTGTCTGGGGACTCGAACTCAGAACTCTGACTGTAGACCAGCGTTGACCAGCGCATTAACCAACTATGCCATCGACGATTTCGATGTCGGATTAGCATCATATTTACATTTTATTAATGTTATTCGTTTTCTATTATGTCATGATGTCATTTAAATTCACGCATGCGCGCTAGATCAAAACACGGACTTGGCAATATGGCGGTTCGCGAACCATGGGTTGATCGTGAGGCTTTCTAAAGAGAAATAACAACCTGAAACAGGAAACTAAAAGTACAAATTCGCTTGTGACTTTCGTACTTTGTACTTGACAGACAAATTTTATGAAAAGGCAAATAAATTCCTTAGTGGTGCCTCGTTCAATTCACGGACGGCCGTGATCTGAGTTGAGTTTGTCATCCGGTTCGTTCTCTCCCTTGCTTCGAGGGTTTTTCGCTGGGTACTCCCGTTATCCTCCCTTGGTAAAAACGAACTAGTGAGACAAGTGTTGGGTGTACAGAATATAGAATGTAGTAAGAAGTGAGTGTGAAAGTCGTGTCCCCACTAGCAGTACTGATATAAACACAATTGACACGTTAAACATGGTATTTATTTATTTATTTTACTAGTAGCAGTTTGTATTCACATCAATGCGTCAACACTTCCGTGTCTTGCTCTCTAGTACAACGAAGCAGCTTGTATTCACGTCAACGTGTCAACGCTTCCCTGTCTTGCTCTTTAGTAGAACGAAGCAGCTTGTATTCACGTCAACACGTACCTGTATTGCTCTCTAGTAGAACGAAGCAGATTGTATTCATTCCTACCAAGTCTACCCCAATCCTAACCCTAAACCTAAACCTAACCCCAAGGTACTTGATTACTATAGCCTTCCCTAATACTAACCCTAAACCTAACCCCAAGGTACTTGGTTACTATAGCCTTCCCCAATACTATCCCTAAACCTAACCCCAAGGTACTTGATTACTTAGCCTTCCCAAATACTAACCCTAAACCTAACCCCAAGGTACTTGGTTACTATAGCCTTCCCCAATACTTAAACCTAAACCTAACCCCAAGGTACTTGATTACTTAGCCTTCCCAAATACTAACCCTAAACCTAACCCCAAGGTACTTGATTACTTAGCCTTCCCAAATACTAACCCTAAACCTAACCCCAAGGTACTTGGTTACTATAGCCTTCCCCAATACTAACCCTAAACCTAACCCCAAGGTACTTGATTACTATAGCCTTCCCAAATACTAACCCTAAACCTAACCCCAAGGTACTTGATTACTATAGCCTTCCCAAATACTAACCCTAAACCTAACCCCAAGGTACTTGATTACTATAGCCTTCCCCAATACTAACCCTAAACCTAACCCCAAGGTACTTGATTACTATAGCCTTCCCCAATACTAACCCTAAACCTAACCCCAAGGTACTTGGTTACTATAGCCTTCCCCAATACTAACCCTAAACCTAACCCCAAGGTACTTGATTACTATAGCCTTCCCCAATACTAACCCTAAACCTAACCCCAAGGTACTTGATTACTATAGCCTTCCCAAATACTAACCCTAAACCTAACCCCAAGGTACTTGATTACTATAGCCTTCCCCAATACTAACCCTAAACCTAACCCCAAGGTACTTGATTACTATAGCCTTCCCAAATACTAACCCTAAACCTAACCCCAAGGTACTTGATTACTATAGCCTTCCCAAATACTAACCCTAAACCTAACCCCAAGGTACTTGATTACTATAGCCTTCCCCAATACTAACCCTAAACCTAACCCCAAGGTACTTGATTACTATAGCCTTCCCCAATACTAACCCTAAACCTAACCCCAAGGTACTTGATTACTATATCCTTCCCAAATACTAACCCTAAACCTAACCCCAAGGTACTTGATTACTATAGTCTTCCCAAATACTAACCCTAAACCTAACCCCAAGGTACTTGATTACTATAGCCTTCCCAAATACTAACCCTAAACCTAACCCCAAGGTACTTGATTACTATATCCTTCCCAAATACTAACCCTAAACCTAACCCCAAGGTACTTGGTTACTATAGCCTTCCCCAATACTAACCCTAAACCTAACCCCAAGGTACTTGATTACTATAGCCTTCCCAAATACTAACCCTAAACCTAACCCCAAGGTACTTGATTACTATAGCCTTCCCCAATACTAACCCTAAACCTAACCCCAAGGTACTTGATTACTATATCCTTCCCCAATACTAACCCTAAACCTAACCCCAAGGTACTTGATTACTATAGCCTTCCCCAATACTAACCCTAAACCTAACCCCAAGGTACTTGATTACTATAGCCTTCCCAAATACTAACCCTAAACCTAAGCCCAAGGTACTTGATTACTATATCCTTCCCCAATACTAACCCTAAACCTAACCCCAAGGTACTTGATTACTATAGCCTTCCCAAATACTAACCCTAAACCTAACCCCAAGGTACTTGATTACTATAGCCTTCCCAAATACTAACCCTAAACCTAACCCCAAGGTACTTGATTACTATAGCCTTCCCCAATACTAACCCTAAACCTAACCCCAAGGTACTTGATTACTATAGCCTTCCCCAATACTAACCCTAAACCTAACCCCAAGGTACTTGATTACTATAGCCTTCCCAAATACTAACCCTAAACCTAACCCCAAGGTACTTGATTACTATAGCCTTCCCAAATACTAACCCTAAACCTAACCCCAAGGTACTTGATTACTATAGCCTTCCCCAATACTAACCCTAAACCTAACCCCAAGGTACTTGATTACTATAGCCTTCCCCAATACTAACCCTAAACCTAACCCCAAGGTACTTGATTACTATAGCCTTCCCAAATACTAACCCTAAACCTAACCCCAAGGTACTTGATTACTATAGCCTTCCCAAATACTAACCCTAAACCTAACCCCAAGGTACTTGATTACTATAGCCTTCCCAAATACTAACCCTAAACCTAACCCCAAGGTACTTGATTACTATATCCTTCCCAAATACTAACCCTAAACCTAACCCCAAGGTACTTGGTTACTATAGCCTTCCCCAATACTAACCCTAAACCTAACCCCAAGGTACTTGATTACTATAGCCTTCCCAAATACTAACCCTAAACCTAACCCCAAGGTACTTGATTACTATAGCCTTCCCCAATACTAACCCTAAACCTAACCCCAAGGTACTTGATTACTATATCCTTCCCCAATACTAACCCTAAACCTAACCCCAAGGTACTTGATTACTATAGCCTTCCCCAATACTAACCCTAAACCTAACCCCAAGGTACTTGATTACTATAGCCTTCCCAAATACTAACCCTAAACCTAAGCCCAAGGTACTTGATTACTATATCCTTCCCCAATACTAACCCTAAACCTAACCCCAAGGTACTTGATTACTATAGCCTTCCCCAATACTAACCCTAAACCTAACCCCAAGGTACTTGATTACTATAGCCTTCCCCAATACTAACCCTAAACCTAACCCCAAGGTACTTGATTACTATAGTCTTCCCAAATACTAACCCTAAACCTAACCCCAAGGTACTTGATTACTATAGCCTTCCCCAATACTAACCCTAAACCTAACCCCAAGGTACTTGATTACTATAGCCTTCCCCAATACTAACCCTAAACCTAACCCCAAGGTACTTGATTACTATATAGTCTTCCCTAATACTAACCCTAAACCTAACCCCAAGGTACTTGATTACTATAGCCTTCCCCAATACTAACCCTAAACCTAACCCCAAGGTACTTGATTACTATAGCCTTCCCCAATACTAACCCTAAACCTAACCCCAAGGTACTTGATTACTATAGCCTTCCCCAATACTAACCCTAAACCTAACCCCAAGGTACTTGATTACTATAGCCTTCCCCAATACTAACCCTAAACCTAACCCCAAGGTACTTGATTACTATAGTCTTCCCAAATACTAACCCTAAACCTAACCCCAAGGTACTTGATTACTATAGCCTTCCCCAATACTAACCCTAAACCTAACCCCAAGGTACTTGATTACTATAGCCTTCCCCAATACTAACCCTAAACCTAACCCCAAGGTACTTGATTACTATATAGTCTTCCCTAATACTAACCCTAAACCTAACCCCAAGGTACTTGATTACTATAGCCTTCCCCAATACTAACCCTAAACCTAACCCCAAGGTACTTGATTACTATTAATAGCCTTCCCCAATACTAACCCTAAACCTAACCCCAAGGTACTTGATTACTATAGTCTTCCCAAATACTATATAACCCTAAACCTAACCCCAAGGTACTTGATTACTATATGGTCTTCCCCAATACTAACCCTAAACCTAACCCCAAGGTACTTGATTACTATAGCCTTCCCCAATACTAACCCTAAACCTAACCCCAAGGTACTTGATTACTATAGCCTTCCCCAATACTAACCCTAAACCTAACCCCAAGGTACTTGATTACTATATAGTCTTCCCTAATACTAACCCTAAACCTAACCCCAAGGTACTTGATTACTATAGCCTTCCCCAATACTAACCCTAAACCTAACCCCAAGGTACTTGATTACTATATAATCTTCCCTAATACTAATAACCTAGGTTGAAAAAAATCAACCTAGAAAAAAATAACCTAGGTTAAAAACATTTAAAAAAATTCAACCTAGGTTAAAAAAAATGACCTGAAATTAAATTTGACCTGTAACATATACAAGACTGTATATACCACGGGCAACAGGTCACGTAGAGTCAGTATTTTGGGTAATATTTGTATTTTCCGTATTGGTTTATAAGCTCTCCGAAGCTGTATTTGTCTGTCTGTATTTGTTGCTGGTGACCTTTAGATATCCGAACCCCCAACAGTAATCCGAACCCCGACATCTGGTTTTATTTATGACGTCAGCGAAAGACCCGACTACCTAAGAAGGGAGAAGGGTATGCAACAGACCTGAATCCTACCTTCTGATTGGCTTAGACCTCTCTCTTCCTTCGTCTTGACTTTGTGCAAGAAAAATCACGTGGGGTGGACAAGTGATGATAGATACGTTCTTGGAACTTACCGAAGTTTGTTTACGTTTCTTATTAATCTTTTGTTTATCAGGATTTTGGGTATTCCGCAGAGAGAAAAATATGTCCTAATAATCTACAATCGAGATAAATCAAGAATAAATAACGTATGCCTACCTGAAAATCTTTCAAAATTCAGTCGATGAGGGTTCGGAATAAATGTCATCCGTTTATATCAGTAACTTTCTATTTGAATCCGCCGTGTTTTACTTACCTCATGTCTCGATTACAATGTTATTGGGTATTCCCCAACTTCTAAAATATAAAGCTCTAGCATTTCTTTTAGATTAAATACATATTCTGATTTCACTGCTACTGACCGTTTATATTTCAAGAGTTTGTTGTGATACAAATCTGTTAACACTGCGATTCTCCCAAAAGTGTATCTGTCATCACTTGTCCACCCCACGTGACTTTTCTTGCACAAACTCAGGACGAAGATTTTTGTTTACATAAGAGCCTGTTGCATACCCTTCTCCCTTCTTAGGTAGTCGGGTCTTTCGCTGACGTCATAAATAAAACCAGATGTCGGGGTTCGGATTACTGTTGGGGGTTCGGATATCTAAAGGTCACCAGAAACAAATACAGACAGACAAATACAGCTTCGGAGAGCTTATAAACCAATACGGAAAATACAAATATTACCCAAAATACTGACTCTACGTGACCTGTTGCCCGTGGTATATGTCTTTTTGTGGAACTTGTCCAACTTAGTTAGAAGAAACTTTGAAACTTGATCTCTGCTTCAAATAACAATAATAATAATATGTAATAATAATGATAATATGTATTTATTTATATAGCGCTATTTCCGGTGGTCCAATAAGTGGTGTTTATATGATTCTGTCTTCGGATTTTGGGCTTCCTGTGGTATGCGCGACACCACAGGTAACCTGCCAAAAGGATGACATTCAAAGTCAATTTTCCCACTCAATTTGTGAAAATCTGAAACTATTTCTTCACTCAAGTATATTACATCTCTAGAGCTACATTGTATCTATGGTCTGAGTTCTGTTACAAACAGAAATCTAGAAGTAGGTATTAAAAAACGATCATGTGTGCTCAACGATTGAAACGCCAGAAATTCGGTTAACATTCAACCTAAATACAGCAAATTAAAGTTTTCTCTAGCTTCCTATAGATATTTCGTATTTCTAAGTATTATTTGTCTCAAAGTTTAAGCTTTGATAATTTTCGATTTTAAAGTTATTGTTATCAAAAACAAAACAAAAAGGGATAATTTAATAACCTTTTTTTTTTTTTGATTTTATGAACAATTTGACTTTTTCAGGCTCTTCATCTTTCACTGGGGGAAATTCTTCATTCCCAAACAGCTCTATTTCCATTCATGCAGTTCATGAGAAAGGAGGCAGCACTGAATGTACTTCAGTTTTGTTTAACAATAGGTACAATTAATGTATCATTCATAATTGTGCCATATACTCTTGTTTTACTTGTCCACCCTCTGGTTTACATTTGCTGTCTGTAAAAACAAGAGTCCATAATAACTTTAGTCAGCCATGGCTTCAGTTATTGTCCTTAACAACACTTGATCAGGTGTCCATAAAGTGAGGTGTCCATAACCACTGGATGTCCAAGGCACTTTAATTAATTCCCAGCAAGGAAGATGAGGTATTGACAGGTTTGCCATCATTGTCATTGTAGAGGACTTTAACAAGAGATATTTTGCACCTGATGTTTCTCCAGAAGAAGAATTATCTTTAATTAAAGAGGTACATTTGTACAATGATCATACTACATAATTTTATATTATATAAACATGTATGGCCTTGAAAACATCTCAAGATATTGTAAATTTTTAAATACCTGCAAGTACTTCACTAGATAACTTAATGACCAGTCATTTCATGGTAGGTAAAGGCTGAGATTAATGTCAGTGCCCCTTCACCCGAAAGTGGTCTCCCAGGGTGCAGACAGTGCTCCCTTTTACCCCCTCCCTCCAGTCAATAAGTACATTAGTATTTTGTCCACCCCAATCTTGACTTGAAGCCATCATGATAGTAGTCATTGAAGAAAATGTGGAAAGGTCTACATGTATATATTCAGTAACTTCAGTCTACTTTTTTGATGCTATGAGTTCACTTATTTATACATATTTCTGTTTCTTTTTCCAGGCAAATGAAATGTATAATAGCTATTTTGATATCAATGCAGTTGACAGAATCAACTTCCAAGCAAATATAGTAGACGGGCTCAAGAACTGTAAGTCAAACCAATGTGAACCAAATATAGTAGACGGGCTCAAGAACTGTAAGTCAAATCAATGTGAACCAAATATAGTAGACGGGCTCAAGAACTGTAAGTCAAATCAATGTGAACCAAAGTCAATTCTCTCTAGAAAGAGATGAGTGGACACCTTTGTCTGGTCCCTGCTGAAACCTTTAGAACCTACAATCTTGGACAAAACTCGTTGAGACACTACCCATTTCGTAGACATTAGAGCTGATAATTTATAGGATCGCAAAAGCACTTCTTTATATTTCTTTAACCCCCGTCCCCCCTGTTCAATGTTGATGTTTCGGAAACTAGACACACTAGGCATGATTATGTAGACATTAGAGCTGATAATTTATAGATCGTAAAAGCACTTCTTTATATTTCTTTAACCCCCCCCTGTTCAATGTTGATGTTTCGGAAAAGTTTCTAGACACACTAGGCATGATTTTGGACAACGAACAACATTGTTTTGGGGGAGTGGGAGGGGCAGGGGAGAGAGGCTAATCCCGGTTTGGAAGCCGAATTGTACCCACAAGCTTGGAAGTGTCTCAACAGTTTTGTTCAAGATTGAAGGTTGACATCTTGTTGCAAAGTCAGAGTAAACATACCAGTTAAAGCTACAGTATTGCTAATAGTCAGGACTCTTTTATTAAACTAGCCCTAGGCTAAACTGAATATTCCTGTTGAAATATTGAATTAAAGATACAGTTAAAGAAAAGATACATGTAGCACAGCATGCATGTACATGACTGGCTTGGGATTGTTGACTGTTCATTTAATACAAGGTTTTCAGAAGAAGCTGCCAGTTAAACCAGCAGAATACTAGTCCCTTTGCAGGATTACGATACTGACTGGCAAAACAAATCTGACTTTATTAATTTGAAGAATCTTACATGATATCAGTAGTGACAGTAAAGAAATCTGTTTGAAATGCTATTTTTCAACCTCCAGTTGATTGTCGATCTTTCTCAATCAACGCCTCAAAATTTGTTTGCCAGTCAGCAGAGCCGTTCTCATGGGATCTTCGGCTCAGTTCATTCGTTATTCAAGCGATATATTGGCATGTGACTGTAAACTGCAAAGGGCCTATTACATGTATGTCATCTGTCAAGATGAAAGTAAAATGTAGCTGTCTGTCATGACTATAAAATGCATCTCTTTGTGTGTCAACTTCTACAAAAATATCCGCATTTAACACATGTTCACATGTTTGGTCTGAGCAGCTATTTAGTATCCTACAGAATGATTTGGGGTCTGTAGGTCCACGGCTTGAAATGTTGTAGTTATGATAATCTACAATGTTATTGACAGTGTCATCTGGTCTGTGATGGCACAGCTTTGGAATATCTTTTAAGATAAACAATAGTTGAGTTTCTTTCTCTCCCTTTATAGCTATTGCAGCTCCTGTTAATAAAATGGAGAGATTGAAAATGGCAGCTCTACTCTCTAAGTAAGTATTAAGACATACACTCCATATACATGTTTGTGTGATAGTTGTTGGGTTGTGTGAGTACATATAATATGTACATCACATCAGTCAGTTCATCTGTTATTAATATTAATATTCTTAATATTATAATTTTTCAAAAACTCATGCATAATTCGTGCAATCCGAAGGACGAAATTAGTATTCTTTATATATAAAGAATACTAATAAGGGAAGGTCTCATATTAATTCGTGCAATCCGAAGGACGAAATTAGTATTCTTTATATATAAAGAATACTAATAAGGGAAGGTCTCATATTGGTGTTGTATCATTGACCTCCCAGTTCCCTGTACGGGGCGACATAAATGTTGTCCGGAAAGATCGCTCCTTGGTCACACTTTTGGACCGTTGTTCAAATGTGGGATCTTTTTGAGAGTATTAGTAGTATCGGTGCTCATGTGTGAGGCATCAGAAGCAACACGATACTGCTATGTTTGTGTTTTCCTTGCTGTTCTTTTACTGAAATCATCCGAAAATGTATTATTTTGAAAGATCGTTTTTGAATCTTCAATAAACTCGCAGATCGTGTTTTATCGGGTCTAAAACCACTCGGCTTCGCTTCATGGTTTTAAACCGATGAAACACTCCTGCTCGTTTATTAAACAGTACATGATCTCATATTATCTCCACAGGGCCTACGAGCATGCATATAATTTATTGGAAGGCACATTTATACCATTATTTTATCAAAGCGATGATGTAAGTCCAGAAAAATTATCATGTATAATTATAATGATATACTGCTAATATTATAATAGTTTGATGTCGCTCTAAGTTTATAAAAGTAAATATTATTTAAATAATTGAGCCTGCAGTGTTCAGCGACATGTACGCACAGCGCTGTTTCACACATTTCATGAAATCAATGTTTAACGTTAAGGAGATTAATCACTCCTGAAGGTTTTTTTCTTGTACATGTAAATTTAAATTTCTACTTTATTGATATTCAACTAAACTATTTTGTTTTTGTTATTAGTATTTTTCACTATTATGTGGTAGCAGGCTACCAGCAAGACCTTTGTATAAACCAACATCAAGGTAAACTCCTTTATTTAAAACATGAACAACATTTATATACATGTATGTTTATATTGTACAAAATTAATGTTAATAACGTTTTTCTTGGGTATTTTTTTAGAGCATCCAAAAAGAAATTTGACCCTTTAGCAGAATTTTCTAAACTGGCTGGGAAGATCAAACATAAAGTTTTGAATCCTGTCAGAGGTTTGTAAACGTTTTTAATTATTAGTAATAGTTCAATCTTCCTTTCAGTTGCTTATTAGATTTTGAGGGCCATGCATAATTAAGTTTATCAGTAATTTATAGTTACGGAGTTGTTTTTGTACTGTATGAGTGGGAAGTAGTTATGGTATGGTATGTGCCGTACGCATGCAGTGACCGTGCCATGCAGTAACTGTGCTGTGTCCAAGCACTCTGATTGGTTGAGCAATGAATTTGCATGCTGTGATTGGTTGAATAGATGTCTTCGATTCCGTACCGTGACCGTAACTCTGTGCCTTGGGTTTCCCACTCATATGAAAATGACTCTATTGTCAAGTACTACTGCCCTTGGTAAATAAAATCACGAAATGTTTAAAACTATGTTGTCCCTTTTTCTCCATTAGAAGAGTACTCTGCCTATGATGAACTGGATCCATATGACATGATAGAGACACCACCAGTAAGCATTCAACACTGATAAAAGTACATTCATGAGTTTTAAATGTCTACATTTGAAGGGGTCTGTGAGTTCAAGATCAATGTACATGTATGTGATCTCAGATCAAAGTCTAAATTCTCATCTAAGGTTTTTGAGTTCCAAAGGATAATTTGGATTTTGATCACTTTTCAAGTCACAAGGCACTGTTTTTACATTGCAGGTCTCTACCCCTTCATTTACATTGATTTGCTGCATTTTTTATCACTTAGGAGTTTGCATTGGACAGTGATGAAGAGGTTGACAACGCCTCACTTGATGAACAAAGTCGTGACTTGAGTACATGGAAAATCACCATTCCACATGTGATAATGGAGAATAAATATGTAAGACTTCTTGTCATCATCATCACGATCATCATCACTATCATCACAGTCATCAATCATCAACAATCTTGATCACCACTGGCATCATCATACCATTATTATTGTAATCATCATCATCTGACGACAGATTTCACCATGTATTGTTTATTGATACAGAAATGCATCTACATCATATCCGTTGAGAGGACAGACGCTAAAGATGGTAAGTACTTATTTTTCAATGTCAAGGGAGATAAAGGGTTAAAATATTACATATTATAAAGTTGTGACAGGTCATGTCTAGTGGTCTTGTAAGTAATTTCCTCAAGAATTATTGATATTATTTGCAGATGAGGAAAGGATTTGGGATGTGGCAAGGTAAGTCATTACATGAATGATGCATTATGGAAGTGTAATTGAGTTGACTTTGTCATGTGTTTGTAGGCGCTACAAAGAGTTTTATGTACTGCAGAGCAAGCTGGAGGAATTTCATGGTAACAGCAGCTACATGATGTACTTGTTAGTAATGTTTCACTCTGTAACAGCAGCACTCTTCTATTCATTGTAAGGTGCCATTGAAAACACATTCCTCCCTGTCAAGCAAAGTAGTTCCAAGATGGCAAGCACCAAGAAACCAGCCACTTACTATGAATCATGTCGTGACCAGTTTGAAAACTACTTACAGGTACTTGTACTAATGTACGCTGTACCAGCATGAACCTCTCTCTTTAGCTCAATCTCAAACTAGACATGTACTGTAGCCTCTCTTGTCCAGTTATGGTTGTACTGTATGTCACCACATACATGTAGAACCACAGACGTGGAGTGTGATATTGTGTCTGATTAGCTGTCTTTATTTTTACTAGGTTTTGTCAAGAAATCCACTTCTCAAGTGTAGTGCATTGTTGTTCTATTTCCTGTCACCCAACAAAGAGTTTCTGAAGATGTTTGAATCAAAGAACAGGAAGGGAAACATTGCAGGTACTGTAAGTGATCAAAATCAAAATTCTTCTTTAGAATTCAAAGAACCAAGAGGAGAATTTCCTTTTTGATAAGAGATCACTTGTCTTGCATTGTTCTTGCACAGACTCATGAATGCAACAGACCTTTCTCACAATCTGCTCCAATGCCCACTAACAATAGCACGGCAGCTGGTTGAGACTGGGGTAGACATTTCCATACATTTACTGTATTTTTCCCACCCCAATCGACTTGAAGCCATTGTAGTCGTCATTAATGAAGCGAATGTGAGAAAGGTCTGTTTCCCAGCCTCGAGTACTCATTTCATTCAATGCTCTCTTGCTCTTCGATATGAGAATTTGTTTTTTGTTGTTGACAGGAAAAACATTAAAGTCAGTGACAACAATATTCACAAAAGAGGTTAGAATCATCTCATTGGTGGATTATGTTTGTTAATAATAATAATAATAATTTATTTATTCACTTATATATTGCGCAAATACATGTATCCTTACATCTTGTTATTGAATATTATTATTATTATTATGTAATTTATTATAGCTTTACAATGGATTTATTTCTGGACTTTAATTTAATGACTTACTGTATTTATTTTATTGTTTTTTACTAGAGAGGACAGAATATTGACCCATTTCTACATGCATATCTGCTGTCAATTGAAGAACCAAACATCCAAACTCCTCCAACTGTCAGGTAATTAAGCAAAGGATGACAAACCATGATGTGTATGTATATGTAACATGGTGCAGGTCTGACTTATTGTGTCATTTCTTTGTTCTTCATGTTTTAATGCTGTGTTGTTCATACAGAAGTCAGTCTGTTGATGCTGGTGTGCAAACAAGTGACTTGAATAATATACAAGATGTAAGTAGGTATTCAGTCATCAACAACAACTATCATTTTCATCTGCAGTATTATATACATGTACATGTGCGTTACATATATCAACCCATAATAATAATGATATCTTTATTTTTTTAAAGTCTCAAAATCATCTAGCTTGGCACAAGTGCCTTGCTAATTGGGGAGACTATAGCTTAAAACAATGACTATAGTCAGTATCATCACTCAGTATATTCATACTTGTAAGATCAGTCTGTGTTTGTATTATTTAAAGCTAAGATATTTATATTTATCTCAGCTGGACCAGTTATATCCAAGAAGAAGGAAAAGCACGTAAGTACATTCAGTGACCCTGATGTCTTGTGGAATTTGATTTCATCCATGTTTGTTCTCCTTCAGAAATGACAAATCTCTACTCAAAATGGACAACACGAATTCAGGTGACATTTGCTGTGATTTGTGAATGATTGTATGTCTTGTAGAAACTCCATGACCTTGGATAATAATAATAATAATAATAAATACTTTATTTAAACTGGAGAAATCACTGAAATATTCTCAAAGACCCATACAATCACTGGTTAATTTTTTTCTCAAAAATTCCAATGGGAAGTAATACATTTTTATGAATCTTTAGAGGTGCCAGTGACGTCACTGACTCAACCCAAACAATAATCACGACTTCGCTCCATACATTTCTTCATGTTTAATGTCTTGAATTATTTTATTTCTATGAAGCTAAACGTTTGTGTGAAGGAGTTTTCTTACCTTGTATGTATTTAGGATTGATTGTTTGAATAGTTTTCTTCAGTGCAGAGCTGTTATCTGAACAAACCCTTCAGATATTTTGATCACAAAATACAAAGAAATGTATGGAGCTGAGATTGGGTTGAGTCAGTGACGTCACTGGCACCTCTAAAGATTCATAAAAATGTATTACTTCCCATTGGAATTTTTGAGAAAAAAATTAACCAGTGATTGTATGGGTCTTTGAGATTATTTCAGTGAAGTTTCAGCTAAATCAAATTTTGAACGATTTACGTACTAGTCCCCCTTTAAAGAACACTGGTCTTAACAAGAAGTCCAGTATCTAAATAAATAATGTATTTGTACTATAATTATGAGTGCTAAATCTCATCCCTGGTGACCTGACATTGTAAAGCTGTAGATATGTTGATATTTTTACCATTAGATACTGCAGCTGTTGGTTTGAATGGCATCACAGACTACATATTGTTTACAGGTGAGCTGCACCACAGGTACATGTAGCCCATGTTGCTGTCTGTATCACAAAATTGGCAGAAATAACTCACAATGCACGTTGTATTGTAACTGTATTTTTACAGTTTACACTGTCTTATTGAATTCACAATCATAACTAAAGATACCTTTTCTAGTTTTGCTGTACTTTACCAATTTTTTTTCCACATTTTCTCATGTGTTGCAGCTGATCGACTTGTACGATTACCAAGTTGGATGTTGCATGTTTTGTCATGTATTAAAATTGTTGGACAACAATCACTGGACTGGTTTGTTGACGGGTAAAACAAAATAATCCTACATGTACTTGTTGTTATTTAATATACCTGTTGTATTGATGTTTGTTGGTGTTGTGTTGTGAAGTTTCAGTTGTTGCTTCTGTTGCTCCTGCTGTTGTTGTTGAGCTATTGCTTTCATTGCTGCTGCTGTTGTTGTTGTTGTTGTTGTTGTTACTCCACCACTACAGCTGTTGCTGTTGTTGTTCATACTACTACCACCTGTTATTGTTGCTGTTACTGTTTGTGGTAACTGTTGTTGTTGCTGGTACTGCTAGTGCTTTTGCTGCTGCTGCTGTTGTTGAGCTATTGTTTTTGTTGCTGTTGCTGTTGCTGTTGTTGTTCACACTACTACTACCTGTTATTGTTGCTGTTCATGGTAACTGTTGTTGTTGCTGATACTGCTAGTGCTTTTGATGCTGATGTTGTTGTTGAGCTATTGATTTCATTGCTGCTGCTGTTGTTGTTGTTGTTACTCCACCACTACATGTACAGCTGTTGCTGCTTTTGTTCATACTACTACCACCTGTTATTGTTACTGTTTATGGTAACTGTTGTTGTTGCTGGTACTGTTAGTGCTTTTGCTGCTGCTGCTGTTGTTGAGCTATTGTTTTTGTTGCTGTTGCTGTTGTTGTTCATACTACTACCACCTGTTATTGTTGCTGTTCATGGTAACTGTTGTTGTTGCTGATACTGCTAGTGCTTTTGCTGCTGCTGCTGTTGTTGAGCTATTGTTTTTGTTGCTGTTGCTGTTGTTGTTCATACTACTACCACCTGTTATTGTTGCTGTTCATGGTAACTGTTGTTGTTGTTGCTGATACTGCTAGTGCTTTTGCTGCTGCTGCTGTTGTTGAGCTATTGTTTTTGTTGCTGTTGCTGTTGTTGTTCATACTACTACCACCTGTTATTGTTGCTGTTCATGGTAACTGTTGTTGTTGTTGCTGATACTGCTAGTGCTTTTGATGCTGCTGTTGTTGTTGAGCTATTGCTTTCATTGCTGCTGTTGTTGTTGTTATTACTCCACCACTACAGCTGTTGCTGCTTACATACTACTACCACCTGTTATTGTTGCTGTTACTGTTCGTGGTAACTGTTGTTGTTGCTGGTACTGCTAGTGCTTTTGCTGCTGCTGCTGTTGTTGAGCTATTGTTGTTGTTGTTGTTGCTGTTGGTACTTCGGCTAGTGCTTTTTGCTGCTGTTGTTGAGCTATTGTTGTTGTTATTGTTGCTGTTGGTACTTCGGCTAGTGCTTTTTGCTGCTGTTGTTGAGCTATTGTTGTTGTTATTGTTGCTGTTGGTACTTCGGCTAGTGCTTTTTGCTGCTGTTGTTGAGCTATTGTTGTTGTTGTTGTTGCTGTTGGTACTTCGGCTAGTGCTTTTTGCTGCTGTTGTTGAGCTATTGTTGTTGTTGTTGTTGCTGTTGGTACTTCGGCTAGTGCTTTTTGCTGCTGTTGTTGAGCTATTGTTGTTGTTATTGTTGCTGTTGGTACTTCGGCTAGTGCTTTTTGCTGCTGTTGTTGAGCTATTGTTGTTGTTGTTGTTGCTGTTGGTACTTCGGCTAGTGCTTTTTGCTGCTGTTGTTGAGCTATTGTTGTTGTTGTTGTTGCTGTTGGTACTTCGGCTAGTGCTTTTTGCTGCTGTTGTTGAGCTATTGTTGTTGTTATTGTTGCTGTTGGTACTTCGGCTAGTGCTTTTTGCTGCTGTTGTTGAGCTATTGTTGTTGTTGTTGTTGCTGTTGGTACTTCGGCTAGTGCTTTTTGCTGCTGTTGTTGAGCTATTGTTGTTGTTGCTGTTGGTACTTCGGCTAGTGCTTTTTGCTGCTGTTGTTGAGCTATTGTTGTTGTTGTTGTTGCTGTTGGTACTTCGGCTAGTGCTTTTTGCTGCTGTTGTTGAGCTATTGTTGTTGTTGTTGTTGCTGTTGGTACTTCGGCTAGTGCTTTTTGCTGCTGTTGTTGAGCTATTGTTGTTGTTGTTGTTGCTGTTGGTACTTCGGCTAGTGCTTTTTGCTGCTGTTGTTGAGCTATTGTTGTTGTTATTGTTGCTGTTGGTACTTCGGCTAGTGCTTTTTGCTGCTGTTGTTGAGCTATTGTTGTTGTTGTTGTTGCTGTTGGTACTTCGGCTAGTGCTTTTTGCTGCTGTTGTTGAGCTATTGTTGTTGTTGTTGTTGCTGTTGGTACTTCGGCTAGTGCTTTTTGCTGCTGTTGTTGAGCTATTGTTGTTGTTGTTGTTGCTGTTGGTACTTCGGCTAGTGCTTTTTGCTGCTGTTGTTGAGCTATTGTTGTTGTTGTTGTTGCTGTTGGTACTTCGGCTAGTGCTTTTTGCTGCTGTTGTTGAGCTATTGTTGTTGTTGTTGTTGCTGTGCTGGTACTTCGGCTAGTGCTTTTTGCTGCTGTTGTTGAGCTATTGTTGTTGTTGTTGTTGCTGTTGGTACTTTGGCTAGTGCTTTTTGCTGCTGTTGTTGAGCTATTGTTGTTGTTATTGTTGCTGTTGGTACTTCGGCTAGTGCTTTTTGCTGCTGTTGTTGAGCTATTGTTGTTGTTGTTGTTGCTGTTGGTACTTCGGCTAGTGCTTTTTGCTGCTGTTGTTTTAACATTAAAATGTGTTGCAGTGGTGGTCATGGTTGTCATGGTGATTCTTTATATGTCATCCTGTGTCTTCCATTCATTAACTATACATATAGTTATCTCAGTTCTAAAGTCGAACTCCTCAAAGATGAGTACAGAATGGTCATGTTAGTCCATTTACTTAGAGGTACAAACTTGGATTTTTTTGTGGTTCTTTTTTCCTTCTCTTTTAAATTTGTTCATTCATCCCTTCCTGTTGTCCTTCAATCTTTCTATCTTTTCCCCTTCCATTCCTTCCATACTTCCATATCATCCTTGTTGATATGCATGTACTTCCTTCTTTCCTTAATTCACTCATTTCTTGCTTTTCATTTCCATCGTTCTTTCCATCCTTCCCTGGCTATTTTTAATCAGACTGAGTACAGATCAGACAAGTTTAAACGTTTTAATTATTATTATTTTACTTCTTGTAACAGATGCCACATTCTTTGACAAGGATCCTCCAAGGTAGAATATTATTCTGCAGATTAAATAGTAGATTGTGACTGCAATCAGCCATTGAATACTATCTTGTCTGTAAAACTAAAGTATAACTGGAATTCAGCAAAACAAGACTAGAACCTCTGTTAGTTTACAAACAACTTTTGGCACAGTAGAAATTATGATGGTGATAGTTTGGGTTGTTGGCGTTTATGATGATGATGATGCTACTTGTGATATGATGGAGTACATTTCTGTTGTTACCCTTTTTATACAGAACTGATTCAGACAAACTTGAAAGACAAGAGCAAACTGTCAAGGAAATGCTGGAATTCCTTCCAGGTAATCAATCCCTGGAGATTTAAGTACAAAGACGCAGCGGCCATGTTGGTGGTACAAACAAGAGAAGCTAATGAGGAATGCTTTGTTATCAGGAAACAACATGTCCACCATGACATCACATGCAAATTAAACCAGCAATAATAGTGATAACCAGCAATAATAGTGATAACCAGCAATAATAGTGATAACCAGCAATAATAGTGATAACCAGCAATAACAGTGATAACCAGCAATAATAGTGATAACCAGCAGTAATAGTGATAACCAGCAATAATAGTGATAACCAGCAATAATAGTGATAAGCAGCAATAATAGTGATAACCAGCAATAATAGTCTGTGATAACCAGCAATAATAATGATAACCAGCAATAATAGTGATAAGCAGCAATAATAGTGATAACCAGCAATAATAGTGATAACCAGCAATAATAGTGATAACCAGCAATAATAGTGATAAGCAGCAATAATAGTGATAACCAGCAATAATAGTGATAACCAGCAGCAGCAATAATAGTGATAACCAGCAATAATAGTGATAACCAGCAATAATAGTGATAACCAGCAATAATAGTGATAACCAGCAGTAATAGTGATAACCAGCAATAATAGTGATAATAGTGATAACAGCAATAATAGTGATAACCAGCAATAATAGTGATAACCAGCAATAATAGTGATAACCAGCAATAATAGTGATAACCAGCAATAATAGTGATAACCAGCAATAATAGTGATAACCAGCAATAATAGTGATAACCAGCAATAATAGTGATAGTGATAATAGTGATAACCAGCAATAATAGTGATAAGTGATAGCAATAATAGTGATAACCAGCAATAATAATGATAACCAGCAATAATAGTGATAAGCAGCAATAATAGTGATAACCAGCAATAATAGTGATAAGCAGCAATAATAGTGATAATAATAATAGTGATAAGCAGCAATAATAGTGATAAGCAGCAATAATAGTGATAACCAGCAATAATAGTGATAACCAGCAATAATAGTAGTGATAACCAGCAATAATAGTGATAACCAGCAATAATAGTGATAATAACCAGCAATAATAGTGATAAGCAGCAATAATAGTGATAAGCAGCAATAATAGTGATAACCAGCAATAATAGTGATAACCAGCAATAATAGTGATAACAAGCAATAATAGTGATAACCAGCAATAATAATAGTGATAAGCAGCAATAATAGTGATAGTGATAACAGCAGCAATAATAGTGATAAGCAGCAATAATAGTGATAAGCAGCAATAATAGTGATAACCAGCAATAATAGTGATAACCAGCAATAATAGTGATAACCAGCAATAATAGCAATGATAACCAGCAATAATAGTGATAACCAGCAATAATAGTGATAAGCAGCAATAATAGTGATAAGCAGCAATAATAGTGATAAGCAGCAATAATAGTGATAAGCAGCATAATAGTGATAACAGCAATAATAGTGATAAGCAGCAATAATAGTGATAAGCAGCAGCAATAATAGTGATAAGCAGCAATAATAGTGATAAGCAGCAATAATAGTGATAACCAGCAATAATAGTGATAACCAGCAATAATAGTGATAAGCAGCAATAATAGTGATAACCAGCAATAATAGTGATAAGCAGCAATAATAGTGATAAGCAGCAATAATAGTGATAAGCCAGCAATAATAGTGATAACCAGCAGCAAATAATAGTGATAACCAGCAGCAATAATAGTGATAACCAGCAATAATAATAACCAGCAATAATAGTGATAACCAGCAATAATAGTGATAACCAGCAATAATAGTGATAAGCAGCAGCAATAATAGTGATAACCAGCAATAATAGTGATAACAGCAATAATAGTGATAATAACCAGCAATAATAGTGATAACCAGCAATAATAGTGATAACCAGCAATAATAGTGATAACCAGCAATAACCAATAGCAATAATAGTGATAACCAGCAATAATAGTGATAACCAGCAATAATAGTGATAACCAGCAATAATAGTGATAACCAGCAATAATAGTGATAACCAGCAATAATAGTGATAACCAGCAATAATAACCAGCAATAATAGTGATAACCAGCAATAATAGTGATAACCAGCAGCAATAATAGTGATAACCAGCAATAATAGTGATAACCAGCAATAATAGTGATAACCAGCAATATAATAGTGAGTGCATAAGTGATAAGCAGCAATAATAGTGATAACCAGCAGCAATAACCAGTGATAACCAGCAATAATAGTGATAACCAGCAATAATAGTGATAATAACCAGCAATAATAGTGATAACCAGTGATAATAATAGTGATAACCAGCAATAATAGTGATAACCAGCAATAATAACCAGCAATAATAGTGAACCACCAGCAATAATAGTGATAACCAGCAATAATAGTGATAACCAGCAATAATAGTGATAATAATAGTGATAACCAGCAAATAATAGTGATAACCAGCAAATAATAGTGATAATAGTGATAACCAGCAATAATAGTGATAACCAGCAATAATAGTGATAACCAGCAATAATAGTGATAACCAGCAATAATAGTGATAACCAGCAATAATAGTGATAACCAGCATAGTGATAACAGCAATAATAGTGATAACCAGCAATAATAGTGATAAGCAGCAATAATAGTGATAGTGATAACCAGCAATAATAGTGATAACCAGCAATAATAGTGATAACCAGCATATAATAGTGATAACCAGCAATAATAGTGATAACCAGCAATAATATAACCAGCAATAACCAGCAATAATAGTGATAACCAGCAATAATAGTGTGATAACCAGCAATAATAGTGATAGTGATAACCAGCAATAATAGTGATAACCAGCAATAATAGTGATAACCAGCAAATAGTGATAACCAGCAATAATAGTGATAACCAGCAATAATAGTGATAACCAGCAATAATAGTGATAACCAGCAATAATAATGATAACCAGCAATAATAGTGATAACCAGCAATAATAGTGATAACCAGCAATAACAGTGATAACCAGCAATAACAGTGATAACCAGCAATAACAGTGATAACCAGCAATAATAGTGATAACTAATAATAACGTAGTAAAGTACATTTTGGTAGTAATTACTGACATGTTGCAAGTGAAAGAAGACAATGTGTAATGTTTGGCTGTGTTGGTTGCAGATATAGTTGTCCGTGTGATAGGGACAGACAGACATAAAGCAGCCATGTACCTCTTAATGGAACTTTTCCAACACCCAAGACTCAACAAACAGGTATCAAGTGTACTTAGGAATATGAACAATAATTTATTGTGGATGGAGGATATTGATAACATTATGATAATGATGATTATTGGTCATGGTGATATTGAAGATGATGTGATATTTTTCATGATGATGGTGATGATAGTTCAAGTGATGATGGTGGTGGTGGTTTGTGATGATGATGGTGATGATAGTTCAAGTGATGATGATGGTGGTGGTGGTGGTTTGTGATGATGATGATATACATGTATGGTTATGGTAGTGATGATGGTATTGGCAATGATGGTATTGGCCATGATGGTATTGGTGATGATGGTATTGGCAATGATGGTATTGGTCATGATGGTATTGGCGATGATGGTATTGGCGATGATGGTATTGGTGATGATGGTATTGGTGATGATGGTATTGGTGATGATGGTATTGGTCATGGTATTGGTGATGATGGTATTGGCCATGATGGTATTGGTCATGATGGTATTGGTCATGATGGTATTGGCGATGATGGTATTGGTCATGATGGTATTGGTCATGATGGTATTGGTGATGATGGTATTGGCCATGATGGTATTGGCCATGATGGTATTGGTCATGATGGTATTGGCGATGATGGTATTGGCGATGATGGTATTGGTCATGATGGTATTGGTCATGATGGTATTGGTCATGATGGTATTGGCGATGATGGTATTGGTGATGATGGTATTGGTGATGATGATATTGGTGATGATGGTATTGGTGATGATGGTATTGGCGATGATGGTATTGGCGATGATGGTATTGGTGATGATGGTATTGGTGATGATGATATTGGTGATGATGGTATTGGTCATGATGGTATTGGTCATGATGGTATTGGTGATGATGGTATTGGTGATGACGGTATTGGTTATGATGGTATTGGTGACGGTGGTATTGGTCATGATGGTATTGGTCATGATGGTATTGGTCATGATGGTATTGGTCATGATGGTATTGGTCATGATGGTATTGGTCATGATGGTATTGGTCATGATGGTATTGGGGATGATGGTATTGGAGATGATGGTATTGGTCATGATGGTATTGGTCATGATGGTATTGGTCATGATGGTATTGGTCATGATGGTATTGGTCATGATGGTATTGGTCATGATGGTATTGGTCATGATGGTATTGGTCATGATGGTATTGGTCATGATGGTATTGGTCATGATGGTATTGGTCATGATGGTATTGGCCATGATGGTATTGGTCATGATGGTATTGGCCATGATGGTATTGGTCATGATGGTATTGGCGATGATGGTATTGGTCA
Source organism: Actinostola sp. cb2023 (assembly GCA_033675265.1). Lineage (NCBI taxonomy): Eukaryota > Metazoa > Cnidaria > Anthozoa > Actiniaria > Actinostolidae > Actinostola > Actinostola sp. cb2023. The sequence goes on along the minus strand of JAUJYZ010001399.1, from coordinate 81,770 downwards.
TGATGGTATTGGTGATGATGGTATTGGTCATGATGGTATTGGTGATGATGGTATTGGCCATGATGGTATTGGCCATGATGGTATTGGTCATGATGGTATTGGCGATGATGGTATTGGCGATGATGGTATTGGTCATGATGGTATTGGTCATGATGGTATTGGTCATGATGGTATTGGTCATGATGGTATTGGTCATGATGGTATTGGTCATGATGGCATTGGTCATGATGGCATTGGTCATGATGGTATTGGCGATGATGGTATTGACGATGATGGTATTGGCGATGATGGTATTGGCGATGATGGTATTGGCGATGATAGTATTGGCGATGATAGTATTGTTCATGATGGTATTGGTGATGACGGTATTGGTGATGACGGTATTGGTGATGACGGTATTGGTGATAATGGTATTGGTGATGACGGTATTGGTGATGACGGTGTTGGTCATGATGGTATTGGTCATGATGGTATTGGTCATGATGGTAATGATGATGATGATGATAACAATGATGAGGCCAATCATGATTGCTCTAATACAAACCAATAACTAACTGTTTTTTCGTTGTAACAGCTTGCCTATACACTTCTTGATGTAGTCATAGCAGAGGTTTTCCCTGAACTAGACAAGGTATGCTAGACAAAACAAGGATTTTTGGTATTTATGTTGCATTGACGGATGATTCTATTGACTTTTAGGATGAGGACAATGTGGAAAGCACTGAAGTTTTTTATCACATGTAACATTTTCACATTCATTTGAAAAACATCAATTTAAAAATAACTAGACACTCTACTAGCGTGAAGTCGGGCTTCTAACTGATACATAGCCTATTTGAAGTAAATTTTTAAATATAGATAAATACTAGACATTGCAGCGTGACTAAACAATGTGAGCGGCCGAGGACCACAGAACGTCTGAAAATCAGGCTACGAACAATCGCAAAGAATATTTCCTACATTTCTGGGCATTCATGCAACTGAACGATTTAAAAAACTCAGCAAAACCTTGAATGGCATTATAAATAACATAAATATCTATTGGTGTTATAAGCTTACCACAACACAAAATTACAGCGGTACAAAGTATAGAAGACATTGACTTCGTTTAGATTTCAATCTTGTGTCAGTTGTGCGATACTGATAGCATATTTATCTTCGAACTTCTCGCCTTTTGCTTTGATCCATTTAACGTATTACTTCACTACACAGTGTAAAGCTATGCAGTTACCAGCTGAGACAATATGTGAGTTCATTTGAGCAATATTTGAGCTGTTTTGAGCTATGTGTTTGTGAAGAAAGAGGTCGCAACTGTCTCGTGTTGAGACATGCGTATTAGAAGCCACTTTTAGAGACTGTTGGGCATTCCACAGGAAGCCAGACTAATTAATTTGTGTAAAATGACTGAAATGAATATTGATTAAATAAAAATTATTTCAAAATGAAAACAACTGTCACAAGTTCTTTTACTCAAACCCATGTCATGACACACCCTTACCGTAACCCATGTCATGACACCATACATGTAGAGTCATTTTCATATGAGTGGGAAACCTACGGTACGAAGTTACGGTCACGGTACGGAATCGAAGACATTGTATTCAACCAGTCACAGCACGCGAAATCATTTCTCAACCAATCAGAATGCTTGGATACCGCACGATGATGGCGCGATACGGTCACTGCAAGGCACGAACCGTACCGTAACTACTTCCCACTCATACAAAAACGACTCTATTACAACCTTACCATAACCCATGTCATGACACCCTTACCATAACCCATGTCATGACACCCTTACCATAACCCATGTCATGACACCCTTACCATAACCCAAGTCATGACATCCTTACCATAACCCAAGTCATGGCACCCTTACCATAACCCATGTCATGACACCCTTACCATAACCCATGTCATGACACCCTTACCATAACCCATGTCATGACACCCTTACCATAACCCAAGTCATGACACCCTTACCATAACCCATGTCATGACACCCTTACCATAACCCATGTCATGACACCCTTACCATAACCCATGTCATGACACCCTTACCATAACCCATGTCATGACACCCTTACCATAACCCATGTCATGACACCCTTACCATAACCCATGTCATGACACCCTTACCATAACCCAAGTCATGACACCCTTACCATAACCCATGTCATGACACCCTTACCATAACCCAAGTCATGACACCCTTACCATAACCCAAGTCATGGCACCCTTACCATAACCCATGTCATGACACCCTTACCATAACCCATGTCATGACATCCTTACCATAACCCATGTCATGACACCCTTTCCGTAACCCATGTCATGACACCACATGATACCCATACCGTAACCCATGTCATGACACCATATGACACCCTTACCATAACCCATGTCATATATAAGTGTGAGACCCTTACCCTGATATAACACTCAAGGTTGTCCAATTAATTGTTACTTTTAATTTAGCTTAATATATATATTTCACATGAAAAGTTTTAACTTTGCATCACTGAATTTGTTGATTATATATATCTGTTGGAACAAGTTCTATTGTAACATGCCAAAATAAAATACTCTTTTAGGTATTTCTTGTGATGTAATCCCTTCCTCCATCATCCTTAAATGAATAACAAAAAATAAGCTCTGCAAAAACAACTGCCCGGAATGATGGAAATGTTAGAATAAAAATTTTAACATTAATTTACAAACTGTGTTGTGTTCAGCAGGGTAATGCCAGCTAACAGTGGAATGTTAGCTGGCATGAACTCAGTTCCTGTATGTTTGCTAACCCGTTGCAAGTACTGAATATATGCCAGTAATGAAGACTTTATGGAATTATGGATATAAATAAAAACTTGTCTACTACTTGATAAAAACTACAGGTTGAATAGTTCTTTAAGTAGATCCATGGTATCCTCTGGACATGTTACTTTATGTGAGATGGTACGTGAATCACTGTAGATTTCCCAGTCATTTCCACCCTGAAATATGAGAATTACTTCTGTAAGAACAATACACAGATAACTCTCTTCCCTGCTAGGGGTGCCGAATGGTCAATGCGAGACTCTGAGACAAGGCATATCGACGAGCCCGAGATGCTTTTTCACCGATTTCCTTTGTTTTCAAAATTCGAGACTCTGAGATGACTTTTTGTGAGAGAAAAAACGAGACTTCAAGACCCGCAAAATGTTATGGAAATTTTGTGAGACTGACTTTTTGCGGGGACCATTCGACACCCTACACTAGGGTTTGATATAAATGGCTCCTGGTAAAAGATAGGTGGCTCAAATAATAATATGTAATACTATTGATGAAATACCATCAATAAACATCAAGATATGATGTACTTTACATTGCATATGCCTTAGCATTTGGAATAGCCAGAGCAAAGTTTGGAGTATCTGGTCAAATGTTCCAGTTGCTATGACAACCCTGCCTGTCTAAGGTCATGTGTCATCCTTCAATGACATCATTTATTCATCAACTTACCGGGTAACATTTGTCGCCAAAGAAGTGGATTTCTTTGAAGTTTTCTTTCATGACATGGTTGAGACAATATCTTTTATCCCACCCAACAGGAAACACATCAAAACTGATTTGTCCTCCTATGCTAAAGTGAAGGTTGAAGTCCTTAAACTTTTCTCTTAAAATGGTAACAAATGTATCTCGTATCTTATGGTCCTACAAAACAAAATTAAACAGCAATGAGTTCATGATGCTTGGATCACATTGGCAGCACAGTTGTTCAATCAATAATATTAATCACAGTATCTACAGCATTCATAAGTTTGTTATCATAGAGTCTGACATTTGCATATGAGTGGGAAACTGACTTTCTGCTGACAAAATAGATGTAGATCGATGAAACCTACAGTACAGAGTTACGTTCACGATATGGAATGAAAGACATCTATTCAACCAACCACAGTGTGAAAAAATCGTTGCTCAACCAATCAGAATGCTTGGACATGGTATATGGTCACCACACTGCACAAACCAAAAACCACTTTATCATGAAGTACATTATTATTATTATTTGTACATGTACTTGTGACTTCTGTTCTAGTCTGCATAGCTGGCCCTTCCCCTCTACCTCCCTTTCCAACCCCTTTCCCGAAAGGGCCAGCTATGCAGGCTACTTCTGTTCTAAAGCCTAAATACTGTATGTCTTAATGATTATTACCTTGTCATACTCATTGAATGCTATTCTTTCTTCTTGTGAACAGTTTCTACCAATTGGGGAGATATTGATAAGACCACTGCGGAATTCAATGAAAGTTCCTCTAGAAAATGATAATCATATGCTCTGTTACAGAAGGATCATGAGATAATGTCATTAGTGGGTTAATATAGGATAGGGGATAGCTAGGGAAGGGGATTGTCATCCACTAACACAGTCAGGTCTACATGCTGTTGTGGTGACCCAGTTAAATGAATGGATGGGATGAATGGATGGGATGAATGGATGGGATGAATGGATGGGATGAATGGATGGGATGAATGGATGGGATGAATGGATGGGATGAATGGATGGGATGAATGGATGGGATGAATGGACTGGCAGATGAATGGATGGGATGAATGGACTGGCAGATGAATGGATGGGATGAATGGATGGGATGAATGGATGGGATGAATGGACTGGCAGATGAATGGATGGGATGAATGGATGGGATGAATGGATGGGATGAATGGGATGGTAGGGATGGTTGATGGGATGGGATGAATGGACTGGCAGATGAATGGATGGGATGAATGGATGGGATGGGATGGTATGATGGAATGGATGGGATGAATGGATGGGATGAATGGATGGGATGGGATGATGGATGGTAGGGATGGTGATGAATGGATGGGATGAATGGATGGGAAATGGATGGGATGAATGGATGGGATGAATGGATGGGATGAATGGATGGGATGAATGGACTGGCAGATGAATGGATGGGATGAATGGGGGGGATGAATGGATGGGATGAATGGATGGGATGATGGATGGGATGGGATGGGATGGCAGATGAATGGATGGGATGAATGGATGGGATGAATGGATGGGATGAATGGATGGGATGAATGGATGGGATGAATGGACTGGCAGATGAATGCCTATGAACGTGAATGGGAATGTGGGGGCAAAAAATAAATAAAGCAATTTTGACACTCAGGTTGAATGGAAAATGAATAGAGAAATGGGAAAAGATGGATGGGTGGACCAATAAATGGATGTTTGATGGATACATTTATAGAAAGACGGATGGATTAATAGAAGGATGGTTGAGAAATAAAATTAAGACAAAAATGGTTTACATTATTGTTTACCTTTTTACTGGTATCTTAAGATCAGCTATGTATCTCAAACAGAAGTTAACAAACTCTTGGATCTTTTCTTCACCCAGAAACTTTCTAATGCTCTACAAAAACAAATGACAGTCAAACAGTATGAGACATAAAGGAAAGGGAAGGAGGGGCAGATAGACAGTTGGAAGGACGAACAGATAGATTTACACGTACTTGAATTGCTAAGAGTTGTCCATCTTTATATGCTACCAGACCATTCTCGGGGAAGACGTAATCATACAGTTGAGTTACTACAAGAAACCTTACAGTTACAATTATAAGAATCCAATCAAACAGATCAAGATACAAATATATTCTGTATTGCGTCATACAACGATCAAAGTTCAGCTGTAGCGTGGCAAACTACACAACACTGAACAATGACAACTCAAGAATTGAAAAAGTTAAACCTGAAGGCACCAGTGTGTCGTGTCAGAAAATAAACTAGAACAGAGGTGCATTCTACAGACTATAGCCGGCGATCAACGATCTCTGCATCTCTGTGAACGCTGTCAAATTATGAAAAACTTCAACTGTCTAACATGGCGTAGTAGATGTAGGCTCACCATCATCTCCTCCCATTTGCTCTTGTAGTTTAACAAAATCAGAACCGCCAACAAGTCCAACTGTAGCTATCTTTCGAAGTTCTGCCATCAAAGTTCTCATCTCTGGTTTGATTGCCTGCAGATGTTTAGACAGATGAAAACAATGTACACATATAAACGCTAAAACTTGTGATAATGAAGTCTTTCATCGATGAATGAACAATATTTTCTTACAAGTCTAGCTGGAGTAACCGTTCCATCGACATCAAATAGACATAGAAGTTTTTTCTTGTTACTAGCAGCCGCCATGTTTGATCGAGTTTGACTCATGGCGTGACACGTTGCACGGACACACCTCCAACATATCAACCAATCACAGACTTCGTTATATTTAGCAACAAAGTTTGCACGCAATATATAACATTTTTGCATCATTTCATTTTCTCTTTCCTTTTATTTTTATTGTTTTTATTTTTATGGGATTTACATGTCTTTAAGGCATTTTGAAATAAAAAAGTTTTGATTTTGACAAGGCAATGCAAAGGAACCCCAATAATATACATTATTATATAACTGTGACGTAATTTGACCAAATTTGGTCATTTTTGAGGGCCGATATTAGGCGTTAATGCCCTGTAGAAATCCGTAATGCCCTGTTCACAACTCAAAAAAAACTCAAAAAACAATATCCTGACAAAAGTACGTCACAATTATATAATAAATCCCTCATTAGATGTTTTCTCGGGTATTACGGGCTGACATTTTACTCGTTGCTCGCATCTTTCCTCGCACTGCGGGCTCGGAAAATACATTCGCAACTCGTAAAATATCAGCCCGTAATACCCGAGAAAACATCTAATAAGCTGTATATACTATATAGCCTCCGTCGCACTAGACTCAAAGCCACGAGTAAGAAAGAAGGGAACAACTGATAAAGATCTATATTTTGTAAGCGTTAAACCACTTCAGTTCTCTGTAATAAAGCCACATTCATGTATTTATTTTGGCCGGGTTTCTTAATGTATGCATCTATGTACGTATTGATTTTAACACTGTCCCTGCGGGCTGTTGTCATCACGTGACGTCCCTAAGGACTATTACACTACGTATTAGCATATCAATGAAGCTTCGCCGAATAGACTACAAAAATCACACCTTAATATAATATGAGTGACTAGATGGAGCAATGGTCTAATAGGGTTTATCTGAAGTTATGGCTTAGGGGCCGGATATCCCCTCCCTCACTGGCCTTTTGGTTAGGACCTAGTTTTATGTAGCACCGGGATAGCGCGGGCGGGGCCGAAATCCTCACCCTTCACGTAAGTCGATTCGATGTCTCAGCTTCTTAGAATGTCTCGGGAGAATCGTCCCATTATTTCATTTTTCTTTTTCTTTTTTCGAGTTTTCTTTTTCGTTTTTCCTTTGATACGGGAGGGGTGGGACCGGGACCAAAACCAAGGAGCCAAGGTCTAGAGTTCGAGTCTCACGGGAGTCGATCTTTTTTTTCTGCTTTTTTTTTCCTTCTTTAGTTAGCGCGTTTCATTTTCTCTCAGTTTTGTTCTTGTCCTTTCCTTAGTTATATTGTTTTCATTTTAATCAGGAATTGTCTTTGAGGTATTTTGAAATAAAAACGTTTTGATTTTGACAAGGCAATGCAAAGCCCTCAATAATATATATGTATGCAAAGATTTCAAAAATTGAAAACAAATCTTTTAGAAATATATAGATAGATAGATAGATAGATAGATAGATAGATAGATAGATAGATAGATAGATAGATAGATAGATAGATAGATAGATAGATAGATAGATAGATAGATAGATAGATAGATAGATAGATAGATAGATAGATAGATAGATAGATAGATAGATAGATAGATAGATAGATAGATAGACAGATAGATAGATAACATAGATAGATAGACAGACAGACAGATCGATAGATAGATAGATAGATAGATAGATAGATAGATAGATAGATAGATAGATAGATAGATAGATAGATAGATAGATAGATAGATAGATAGATAGATAGATAGATAGATAGATAGATAGAGATAGATAGATAGATAGATAACATAGATAGATAGACAGACAGACAGATCGATAGATAGATAGATAGATATAGATAGATAGATAGATAGATAGATAGATAGATAGATAGATAGATAGATAGATAGATAGATAGATAGATAGATAGATAGATAGATAGATAGATAGATAGATAGATAGATAGATAGATAGATAGATAGATAGATAGATAGATAGATAGATAGATAGATAGATAGATAGATAGATAGATAGATAGACAGACAGATCGATAGATAGATAGATAGATAGATAGATAGATAGATAGATAGATAGATAGATAGATAGATAGATAGATAGATAGATAGATAGATAGATAGATAGATAGATAGATAGATAGATAGATAGATAGATAGATAGATAGATAGATAGATAGATAGATAGATAGATAGATAGATAGATAGATAGATAGATAGATAGATAGATAGATAGATAGATAGATAGATAGATAGATAGATAGATAGATAGATAGATAGATAGATAGATAGATAGATAGATAGATAGATAGATAGATAGATGCCTTTATTTACACAGGGTAGCTCAATCAGTATTTACAAAGCTGTAAAAAACTGTTATCAATAGAGGCCCTAAAATAAAATACACTAATAATATACGTACGGTTTTCGCAGTTGCAATCTGGTCGGGCATTAGGATTTTAAAATGATAGCTTGACCGTAAGCTAAGTTCTGATTATATCTAGGATCATTCAAACAAGTACGAGATTACGAGTAAGTACTGTATATATAAAACCACAGTTCTGTCCTAGTTTTATGTAACACCGGGATAGCGCGGGCGGGGCCGAAATCCTCACCCTTTGAGGATGCAAAGAAACCCCAATAATGTATGCAGAGATTTCAAATATTGAAAACAAATCTTTTGAAATTTTTAATTTTAAAATACGGTTTTCGCCGTTGCAATCCGAGCTGGCATTAGGATTTCCAGTTAAAACGATAGCTTGACCGCTAGGATTATTCAGACAAGTAGGAGGACGTCGGGCATATGATTGACCCCTAAATCGGCAATGTTAAACGTGCCTCTTTTGCATTAACCTTCGTATTTTCAACAATTTCACATCAATTGGGATGAAATTTTCGGAGGTTGCTTACTACATGTAGCGTTTTAGCTTGGTATGCTAAAAGTTACCACAGACGTAATTGTGACGTCTTCAGGAATTGTTACATTTCTCGGGTAAATCGAGATCACTTTAAAACGTTCTAAAAAGTAGATATTTCGAAAGAGAATAACCTTCTCTAAAATATGGTGAAACTTTTATCTCGATGCGATAATTTATGGCTGAGTTATGAAGGAAATTATGATGACGTCAAGGGCCCTAGCTGGGGACGCGGTTGGCTTTATGGAGCAATGAAAATCGATGAAATGACGTTCTCGTGATCATTTATGGCGAATAATAGATGTTTGTAATGGACGAAGCTGAAAACTTGTGTTACGATCTTATTGGTGACGTCTCTATGACGTAGGAAGAATTTGCCTATGTTTTAGCCTGCGTATAGCTTGGCGGTCTTAGGGGAAGAGGGAAAGTGGAAAGGGGAAAGGGGAGGGGGATTAGGGAGCAGAGGAGGGGACTGCTTATCTTCAAAAAATAAAAAATCTAAAAACATTCGGCTTCGTAGTTCTTTCAATATGCAAAGTGAAAAGATTTTCAAGCAAAAAAAAGTTAAATGAAGAAGTTAATTTTATAAATATTTTTCATAATTTCCCAAATGAATTATATAGAGCCATTCACAAATAAACTTCTTGTTATAACTTTTTCATTTGAAAATCTTTTGTCTATATGCATAAGCCGCTGAGGATCGGTCGCAGTAGATCTTTAACTTTTCAGTTATAAGTTTTACTATGTATCTTGACAATGAACAGAGGGGTTTTTACATAGCTTTTATTTTTATTTTTTATATTCACGAGCAATATTGGTCCAACCAGGTTTGTCCAATCAGTCACATGCTAATGCATTGCTATGTACCAGGTTATATATGTTATATAATTAATTTAAAACCGCCACTCACTTCATAAACATTATTTACAAAATATTCATCAATATGAGATAGTGGGATGATGGAAAGATGGAATATTTGGTACTTTTAATGCTATGCACTACTTTAATAGATCTTACACCAACAAAAGCAATGATTTTTAATTTATTTTTATTTTGAAAATCTCAGTAAATCTAAATCAAATGCTCATAATAATTAGCACAGATGCATTTGGTTACTGCAACATTAATCTACAAAACAATACCAAAAAGATTGCATGAAAAAGAAAATACAATATTATAATAAAGACAAGAAAGAATCCAACAAGGATCATAAAGTTTAAATAGGCTTTTGGCTCCTTCTCCGAGTCGTGTCTCAAGAACTGAAAACTGAGAAAGAACTGAGAAGGACTTCAACCCAAAAGCTCGACCCATGTATACGAAAGGATCAAGAAACAACTAGTAACATTTTTTCTCGATAATTATTATAATAATCTGTCATTATCGAGGAAAACAAATTTTACTTCAAAGTTCATTTATTAAAACGTTTCCCTCAAGCATCTTAAATACTAAGTGTCTTTAGTATCAAAATATCTTAATAATAAAGTTAAATTAATTTTGTAAATAATGAAGAAACATTTCTTTTAGAGCGGTTTTACTTACTCGTGAAGTAAATTGTAGAGTGCCGATGAAACAAAGCCACAATGTCTTGTAGCTTCAATTTAGTGACAGGATATTCATATTTTGATGCTATTAAACAAAAACAGTTTGCAACTGTTTCATGGGTATTGTGTCTGTACTCTAATCGAAGGGCTCCCTGCAAGAACAGAGTAAGGAGATTTCAAATGAGAATTTGGGTTTTGAAGCCACTTACTCCATTCTTGCAGGGAGCCCTTCAATTGTTAACATCTAATTGCCCAAAGCAAACAAAAGAAAACATTGGACTAAACTAAGATAAAACCACTCTACCTCAGGCAAGGTTAATCTGATGGGGTTCCTGTGTTACAAAGGTTATATCACATCGACCAAAAGGACCTTCAAACAATAGAACAACAAATCTATCTATAGAATAGGGAAGCAAGGGTGGCCGAGTGGTGAGCCTCGGTCTGTCACCTCTGTGTCCCGGGTTCGATTCCCGGACCTGGAATCACATGTGATTTGAGTTTCTCAGTTTGTTCTCTCACTTGCTTCGAGGTTTTTTCTCCGGGTACTCTGGTTTTCCTCCCTCAGTAAAAATGAACTAGTGAGCTGAAAGTTGTATGCATAGAATATTAGAATGCAGTGGTAGTGTGTGAGTAGAGTGTCTCCCAATTAGTGAGCAAGCACTAAAATACATTAATTTTCTATTGTTCACAATAGATTTGTTCTATTGTTTGATTTGTTCTATTGTTTGAAGGTCCTTTTGGTTGATGTGATATAACCTTTACCGACCAAGAGAGACTGGGGTGGGGTGAGAAATAAAGGGCTCCAGAGAGAATGTGAGTTTTGTCTGAGGTCTGAAGAAATGTTGCATAATCTACAAACAATAGCTGGTTTTAAATCATTGGTTTTTGGATTAAATGTCATTGAAACTCTTCTTAATTGGACTTCAAAAGATTTTGAAATTCTTGTCATAGTGATTGGTTATGATGACTTTGTTGTACGTAAAGATTTAATACTAAACGTTTAGAACCAATCACTATGACAAGGATTAAATGCCTCCTTTTAGAAAATAATAATTTACTAATTATGAAATTATCACAGAGTACGACCACTAAAACTGTCCAACATTTTGTACTAAATAGCACTACTTAAACTGTCAATAGAAAACAATAGAAATATCACTATTTAGTACTAAATACTGTAGTACTTAGTATTTATGTTGCACGGTTTAAGTGTTTGTACTCTACAATTCGTCAGTAAATTTGAAATGTAAACTTAAGGTGACTTAAAGTAGTTTTTAACTGATCACACTTCTACTTTTTCATTTGGCGAACTGATAGACTTATCCTAGACCAATCAAAACGACTTTTGCACCAGTTATCGGGCAAAGATGGAAATTTAGAATTATGTCAATTTCAGCTATATTGAGGTTTCCTTGGCAACGATAAACAAAGATCGTTGAAATCAGTTTTTCTAAAATATCTCACGATTTCGATGAGTTCTATACAAGCGACTATATGCATGATAAACTACATTCTTTATGTGAATTATTCAAAATCGCTCTGATCAAACAGTTTGAATTCTGTCTCAGCTACTTTGCCTTAGTATGTAGTTTATCATGCATATAGTCGCTTGTATAGAACTCATCGAAATCTCGAGATATTTTAGAAAAACTGATTTCAACGATCTTTGTTTATCGTTGCCAAGGAAACCTCGATCGATCAATTCGCAGAATGAAAAGTACAAGTGTGATCAGTAAAAAACTACTTCGAGCCACCTTAAATGTTAATATTACGGGATTTGGTTTCAATCAGCTGTTAAAAGTCCATGAATCTCATTATCTGCATTGAAATGTTGGTCAAACACTGACCACCATGTGCTATCAAGCAGAGAGTATTCTATTAAAAAGGTGCAAATTAGCTGATGGAAATTCCTCACAAGACCGGAAATGACTTCTAATGAAATCAAGCAACTCAGTATTAGTAAAATAAAAAGGCGATTTTTGAGCTGTTAGCCACAGGAGAAATTACATTAAAAATAAATCAAAACTTGTATTAGGATTCATATTAGTGGGAAATGCCATCGCCATTTTCTATACAAATTCTTACAAATCATTCAATGTTATTTTTCGTGATATTTCTGCTGTGTCAAACAGTATGAGCTGAAAATCCACCTTTTTACTAATATCGAGTCACTCTTTTCATTTCTGGGGTTCATTTTGACACTGTTGCTTGTAATTGATTTAAGGGGATGGGGTCACGTGATGTCTTAGTGCAAGTAGCCTATTGTTTCACAAAAGTGTGTTCATTCTCAGTAATGAATGAAAAAGAGAAAACGTGAGAACTACATGTAAGGGCGCTTTCCATTTGGCAGAACTGACTGGTCGGATCAACTGGTTCTTAAATGAAATGTGTCAGTTTTGAGAACTATCTGAACCAGTTCCCAGAACTGACGTGTTCCATTTAAGAACTGGTCGGAAAGTCCATCAGTTCTGCCAAATGGAAAGTGCCCTAAGTTGATCTAAGGTTTTCAGCTCTAAAAGGAGTTTGTTTTGACACCGATAAATCATTCATTGCTCTTTCTTGTTTTCAAGTGGAACCGTGTGATTATTTGTCAGCTCAGTGTCTGATTCATCTTCTCCTTCACTTCTAGAGTCTGTTACTCCCTAGAAAACAAAGTACAGTAGTATAGAGTATAAGAATAGTTATAATACTGTGGTAGATGAAGGGATTTTTGTGCACTTTTAATTTTCAAACAGTCCATTAGAATCAAACTTATTGCTGGTAAAAAGCAATTAATTACATGTTACAGATTTTTGCAGTGTTGCCCAAGTTTTAATTGCACTGCTCTTTACTAACCAAAGAGAATCAAGAAATATCTTCAAGAGTATTATTAAATCTTAGTTCAAGTGCAGAACAGCAATGCCTCTCGAGAAAATCCTAGGTCTATGACTTTCACTGTTTATTTTATTTATTTATTTTTTATTTATTTTTATTGTTCAGAATATGACATAGCATTTTACACAAATATACAATAAATTGACAGAAGATAATATAACATTTTACAATAATATACAATTATACATATTAACATTGTTCAACAGAATCTAATCTAATCTTTCACTGTTGATCAAATACTCAGAGCTCTAAAACACACCCTTAATTAATGTACTAACCTTTCCTATCAGTGCTTTGTAAACAATAATTCCAATACAATATGCCCAGTAAACGTGCAGTACCTGAAACAAACCACACAGAAACAAATCATGTTATGAATGCAGAAATATGAATAGATCAACAGAAAGTTGATTTTAATTCAAACAGGTACATGTAATAATACTACTACTACTGCTGCTGCTGCTGCTGCTGCTGCTGCTGCTGCTGCTGCTGCTGCTGCTGCTGCTACTGCTACTAATAATAATAAGAACTTTATTTAAGTGTCAAAATATTTAGTATTTCTACTAATTGTGGACACTAAATAAAAACAACATTGAACTTCAAGCTAAGGAAAACGTCAAACTACTGAATAAGATGAGCCAGCTCAACTTAGAAAATGTAGCCCCTTTCTCAGCTGATGAATTGTGCTGGCAGTGGTGCTAAGTGATGTTAGTGTCACATACACTCTACTAGGCCTCGCCAGCCAGGGTACATGTATAAACACAGTAATTACTAGCAATATGATTATGACAAATGAGATGGTCACCACAACGTAATCATGCATAAGAAAATCTCACAATAAAACACTCTTGTACACGTACAATGTATTATTAAAATTATGATAAATGCACCATTATCAAATGGTAAAACATATTAATACCTGTAGCACTAGAAGAAAGTAAAACATGATACGGTATACCAAAAATGTTTGAATGTAGGTTTCATGATCATATACAGAGGCATAGAGTATCCTGGAAATGTAAGAACAGAATTAATATCATCTTCATCACTTAGAACTACCTCTACAAATGTACCACCACCACCACCACCATCATCATCATCATCATCATCTTTGTACTACAGTAACTACACTGTATTACAAGTTCTACAGTTCCATTGCACTAATTTAGTCCAATTTTGCAGCGATTTCTGCCATCCTGCAGAAATGTTTCAATATTTAGTTCTTATTAACCGAGCGGGAGGTCTGTACAGGAAAATCTTGACCAAGGTCGTGAAAGTACAGACCGAGCGCAGCAAGGTCAAGACCGAGGTCAAGATTTTCCTGTACAGACCGACCAAGCTCGGTTAATAAGATATTTATTATATGGCCATTTCAACAACAACAACAAAGTAATTTTGAGTTTTTCGCTCAACGTTTTATTGACCCTGAAGCGTGCGTAAATAAGCCTACTTGACTCGGCGAATCCAGTAAATTAAACCTCAAAACTTGAATGAAGTAAAGCGTGTTTTTATAAATATATTTCAAATCAGATGCCGTTATACACACAAAAATATTCACAATCCATTT
Organism: Actinostola sp. cb2023; assembly: GCA_033675265.1. Classification (NCBI taxonomy): domain Eukaryota; kingdom Metazoa; phylum Cnidaria; class Anthozoa; order Actiniaria; family Actinostolidae; genus Actinostola; species Actinostola sp. cb2023. Next base: position 66,695 of record JAUJYZ010001399.1, on the reverse strand, counting down.
TTAAGTCATTTTAGGTAAAGAAAAACGTAAGAAAAGACAACAAACACGCTTACTTGAAAAAATCACCAATCTTGTCACTCGTGTTGTCACTCATCGTCATGCAGTTTCAGCGAATTTGTTTTTGTTTAGCTTTGTGAAAACTCTTCAAACGCCACAACGATAATTACAAGATACCATTAAACCACATCCAAGAATAAATTGAAGTCACTTTTTGACGAAATAGTTTGAAGAGATGAAAATGTCTTTGAAAGTCTTCGGCAGCTTTGCATCCACACGCTACAACAGCCTTTTTGCCGAGCAAAAAACCAGCAATTTTCACGACTTTATCCTTAGATTTTCCATCGGATGTAGTACTTTAATGCACTGTCAAATCAATTCAATATATTCTCTTAATTGTTCAAGGGAGAACACCAAGAAGAAAGTACAAACAGCGACCTTCTTCATGCAGGGTTCTTGTTGAGTTGGCAGTAGTTTTCGGCTTCCATGTTGTTCATTCAATCCTACATACCACGACACAAGGCGACTTTTTGGAATCTGTTCGAACTTAAACAACTTCTTTCCGTTTAAAATAAGTTCCTGTGATGCTTTTTTGATGATTTCAGTCAAAATTAATATCAGCTGTCGGACCGGTTTTCAAGCCGGTCTTCCTCGGAGAATCTAGACCGGAAAAACGGTCTTAATATCCGATTTCATCCAATCAGATTGCTCGATTTGCTAGCGTCCAGGCTCCAAGAAACTCGGCCATATAATAATATAACATTTAGTGTACTGAATATGGTAGATGTGTAAGAACTCATAATAGTGCCACTACAATTTGTCTTCATCAAGGCTTCCTTCTCTTTTTCTCCTCCGAAGATTTGCAGTGAAATTACATCTTCAGCACCATCTTCTATCAACACCATCACCATCATGATCATCATCACCACCACCATGATCATCATGATCATCACCACCATTATTATTATTATTATAATAATCATCACCACCACCATTATTATTATTATTATAATCATCATCATCATCATCATCATTATTATTATAATCATCATCACCACCAGCACCACCATGATGATCATCATCATCATCATTATCACCACCATTATTATCATTATAATCAGCACCACCACCATTATTATTATTATAATCATCATCACCACCATGATCATCATGATCATCATCATTATCACCACCATTATTATCATTATAATCAGCACCACCACCATTATTATTATTATAATCATCATCATCATCACCACCATTATTATTATTATAATCATCATCATCATCACACCACCATTATTATTATTATTATTATAATAATCATCATCACCACCATTATTATTATTATAATAATATCATCATCATCACCACCATTATTATTATTATTATAATCATCATCATCACCACCATTATTATTATAATCATCATCATCACAGTGACCATCCCCATCAGCATTATTTGCAATACTCCTCACAAATATTGACACTAAAATGTACTGTAATCCGTAGCAGAATTCTTACCGAAATGGTAAAACATAAAGTCTTGAAATGTAAAACACAATAGCAAACACCACAAAAAATGCATCACACAGCTTCTGAAGTTTTGCATAATGAAATACTTTGGCTGCCTGTTGAGGAAATAAAAACACATTTTTGTTTCTGTATTTACATGACAATAACTTACTAGCTCTTTGAAAGCATGAGAATGCATTGTTATATCCCCATATTGACTATGGGGATATAACAAAATACTTAAATCGTCTCGGGATGCATTGAGATTCTTGGGAAACAAAATGAACAGTTTCCCTCGGAACCTGTCATTAAGAGTTTATTATCTACTACTGTATACCTCAAGGAAGACATCAGAGACATCATGCATAAAGACAATAACTGCACCAATATGATAATATCCACTGCTGAAGGAATACATCAAGAGAGCCAACGTTAAAATGTGATGAACAAGGTTCTGCAAAAAGTCCTAGGAAAAAAACACAAAATCATCATTATCATCATCATAAACTACAATGTACATGTAAGTACCACCACCACCATGGTCATCATCATACTACATTACCACTTCCATCAGCACAACTACCATCATATCATAACTACATCACCATCTGACCATCACAACTACCATCATATCATAACTACATCACCATCTGACCATCACTACTACCATCATATCATAACTACATCACCATCTGACCATCACTACTACCATCATATCATAACTACATCACCATCTGACCATCACAACTACCATCATATCATAACTACATCACCATCTGACCATCACTACTACCATCATATCATAACTACATCACCATCTGACCATCACTACTACCATCATATCATAACTACATCACCATCTGACCATCACTACTACCATCATATCATAACTACATCACCATCTGACCATCACTACTACCATCATATCATAACTACATCACCATCTGACCATCACTACTACCATCATATCATAACTACATCACCATCTGACCATCACTACTACCATCATATCATAACTACCATCACCATCTGACCATCACTACTACCATCATATCATAACTACATCACCATCTGACCATCACTACTACCATCATATCATAACTACATCACCATCTGACTGACCATCACTACTACCATCATATCATAACTACATCACCATCTGACCATCACTACTACCATCATATCATAACTACATCACCATCTGACCATCACTACTACCATCATATCATAACTACATCACCATCTGACCATCACTACTACCATCATATCATAACTACATCACCATCTGACCATCACTACTACCATCATATCATAACTACATCACCATCTGACCATCACTACTACCATCATATCATAACTACATCACCATCTGACCATCACTACTACCATCATCATATCATAACTACATCACCATCTGACCATCACTACTACCATCATATCATAACTACATCACCATCTGACCATCACTACTACCATCATATCATAACTACATCACCATCTGACCATCACTACTACCATTTTCCTTCAAGCACTGACCACGAAACAAATTGAGAGTTTGTTTACGTTTAAAACGCAACATTTTGTCAGCTAAACGTTGACTTTGACGTTGACTTTCAAACATAAACAAGCTCGCAATTTGTTTTGTGCTCAGTGCTCGAAGGAAAATGGTAGTAGGACCATTTTACACCACAATCAACTACAATGTACCATAAGAATTACTTGAGCAATAGCTTACCTTTCTTTTCACATCTGTAAACTGAGAAATGGACAGCGCTATGTACATAGAAACCTCTGCGAGGTAATATACATACAGGTCTATGTGCAAAACCTAAAAACAAATTGAGATCCTCCTTACAATCATCCTCGGAAACCCAGGGGCTGTAGGGGGAGGGGGAGGGGAAAAGGAAAGGGGTCGGAAAACAGCCCCTGGGGACAAACTCTTACAGAACGAGTTCCAGAGAAGTTAATGAGATGTGCTCTGATTGGCCACAAAAATATTTTGTGGCCAATCAGCAAAGAGCGGTACGTTGCACGATGACAGATAGTGCGAAGACATCCGGTAGCCCGTTTTAACTTCAAAGTGCACAATATATGTAGTCTAAATGCAGTCGTTTCCCTTCTTTCTGCATGTGATCCATAGTTTTCCCTGGCGCCGTTTTTGGGGATCGAGTTTCTCTCTCGTTTCAAAACGAAGAGCACAAAAGGTTTCCATACAGGAACATTGGGGTCAACTTTCTCGTTAATGATCACGAAATCTTCAACATTTCTTTTTCTTCTTTTATCGAGAGATTCTTTGCCACAAACATGGAAGCAGTCATTAACAGCCTTTTTAGAGGTTTTCTGAACTTCTTCCATACAACCGGACGACAACAAGGGTAGAATAGAATAGAATTTAGCGAGATCCATCAGTTTGTATTCATGTATAAACAATGGCTCAGTGATAACTTCAAAGTGATAATTGATTTGGATTGGCAGTTTTCGTTAACAGATCGTTAAATCATTTAATCCCATTAACCTTCTCTGGAACTCGTTCTGTAAGAGTATGTCCCCAGGGGCTGTTTTTCCCTCTTTCCATTTCCTTTCCCCCTCCCCCCTACAGCCTCTGGGTTTCCGAGGATGCCTTACAATGTGCATGAAGACTACTTCTAATTGTGGGAATCCTGTGCTTCCTCTCCTGACCCTACCCCCTCTTTGTCTCATTTTAGCTCCATCCCAGTCTTACCACTTCTTGACACAGGAAGCCCATTTCCCAATTCTGGGTGATTGTTTCATGCTACGCGTACGCCAAATGCATATCCTTAAATAAATGTGTATTTTTATGTTTGTTTATTGATATCTTTGTTCAATAAACTGTAATTTACTGTATTCAATTTTAATTCACTGTATTACATGTGTTCAATCATATGCATTTGGCATAAGCGTACCTGATGACGTTGGTTCAAGAAGGCTAATTAACAACAATTATTAGACTATGAGTTTGAGGTTTCTATGAGGCAATAGTCAATGAGGCGCAGGCGCATAGCGCCGAGTTGACTATCCTCATGGAAAACGAGAACGAGTAGTCTAATTGTTTTAGCATAAACCATCCAGTAGGTCAGTAGAAAATGACAGAAACAAGCAACAGACAATAATTCGTTGTGAAACTCCTCCAAAACATTAGCAAAACGCGACGATGAAGCGGCCATTTTGCTTGTTTACCTCTACTCGGGGTCTATGAGTTGATAGACCACTAGTAGCGAACCAATCATATTGCAGGATTTACAATAGACCACTGGATGGTTTATGCTAAAAATATTATTATACCTTAGTTTGATACTGTTATTTTTTAATACAACATTGTAGCTATTCAACAATAGACAAAGACGTCTGATATAATGTACTTACATGTGTCTTGAAGTCTTTAAAGCATGTGTCAAGACGATAAAGACAGTTATACTGCAAGAAACGTTACAGATTAAGCACATCATCAATCACTATCCCTACCTCTGATTCTCATTACTCTCAATCTCAATCTACAGGAACAAGTGACGACATACAAATATATAGAACAATAGAAGCGGGCTGAATGGAAAAGTAGTTTCATCTCAATCTACAGGAACAAGTGACGACATATAGAACAATAGAAGCAGGCTGAATGGAAAAGTAGTTTCATCTCAATCTACAGGAACAAGTGACGACATATAGAACAATAGAAGCGGGCTGAATGGAAAAGTAGTTTCATCTCAATCTACAGGAACAAGTGATGACATATAGAACAATAGAAGCAGGCTGAATGGAAAAGTAGTTCCATCTCAATCTACAGGAACAAGTGACGACATATAGAACAATAGAAGCAGGCTGAATGGAAAAGTAGTTCCATCTCAATCTACAGGAACAAGTGACGACATATAGAACAATAGAAGCAGGCTGAATGGAAAAGTAGTTTCATCTCAATCTACAGGAACAAGTGACGATATATAGAACAATAGAAGCAGGCTGAATGGAAAAGTAGTTCCATCTCAATCTACAGGAACAAGTGATGACATATAGAACAATAGAAGCAGGCTGAATGGAAAAGTAGTTCCATCTCAATCTACAGGAACAAGTGACGACATATAGAACAATAGAAGCACGCTGAATGGAAAAGTAGTTCCATCTCAATCTACAGGAACAAGTGACGACATATAGAACAATAGAAGCGGGCTGAATGGAAAAGTAGTTTCATCTCAATCTACAGGAACAAGTGACGACATATAGAACAATAGAAGCGGGCTGAATGGAAAAGTAGTTCCATCTCAATCTACAGGAACAAGTGACGACATATAGAACAATAGAAGCGGGCTGAATGGAAAAGTAGTTTCATCTCAATCTACAGGAACAAGTGACGACATATAGAACAATAGAAGCAGGCTGAATGGAAATTAAAGTAGTTTCATCTCAATCTACAGGAACAAGTGACGACATATAGAACAATAGAAGCGGGCTGAATGGAAAAGTAGTTTCATCTCAATCTACAGGAACAAGTGACGACATATAGAACAATAGAAGCAGGCTGAATGGAAAAGTAGTTTCATCTCAATCTACAGGAACAAGTGACGACATATAGAACAATAGAAGCGGGCTGAATGGAAAAGTAGTTCAATCTCAATCTACAGGAACAAGTGTCGACATATAGAACAATAGAAGCGGGCTGAATGGAAAAGTAGTTTCATCTCAATCTACAGGAACAAGTGACGACATATAGAACAATAGAAGCAGGCTGAATGGAAAAGTAGTTCCATCTCAATCTACAGGAACAAGTGACGACATATAGAACAATAGAAGCAGGCTGAATGGAAAAGTAGTTTCATCTCAATCTACAGGAACAAGTGACGACATATAGAACAATAGAAGCAGGCTGAATGGAAAAGTAGTTTCATCTCAATCTACAGGAACAAGTGACGACATATAGAACAATAGAAGCAGGCTGAATGGAAATTAAAGTAGTTTCATCTCAATCTACAGGAACAAGTGACGACATATAGAACAATAGAAGCAGGCTGAATGGAAAAGTAGTTCCATCTCAATCTACAGGAACAAGTGACGACATATAGAACAATAGAAGCAGGCTGAATGGAAATTAAAGTAGTTTCATCTCAATCTACAGGAACAAGTGACGACATATAGAACAATAGAAGCGGGCTGAATGGAAAAGTAGTTTCATCTCAATCTACAGGAACAAGTGACGACATATAGAACAATAGAAGCGGGCTGAATGGAAAAAAAGTAGTTCAATCTCAATCTACAGGAACAAGTGACGACATATAGAACAATAGAAGCGGGCTGAATGGAAAAGTAGTTCCATCTCAATCTACAGGAACAAGTGACGACATATAGAACAATAGAAGCAGGCTGAATGGAAAAGTAGTTTTCATCTCAATCTACAGGAACAAGTGACGACATATAGAACAATAGAAGCAGGCTGAATGGAAAAGTAGTTCCATCTCAATCTACAGGAACAAGTGACGACATATAGAACAATAGAAGCAGGGCTGAATGGAAAAGTAGTTTCATCTCAATCTACAGGAACAAGTGACGACATATAGAACAATAGAAGCGGGCTGAATGGAAAAGTAGTTCCATCTCAATCTACAGGAACAAGTGACGACATATAGAACAATAGAAGCAAGCTGAATGGAAAAGTAGTTTCATCTCAATCTACAGGAACAAGTGACGACATATAGAACAATAGAAGCAGGCTGAATGGAAAAGTAGTTCCATCTCAATCTACAGGAACAAGTGACGACATATAGAACAATAGAAGCAGGCTGAATGGAAAAGTAGTTCCATCTCAATCTACAGGAACAAGTGACGACATATAGAACAATAGAAGCAGGCTGAATGGAAAAAAAGTTTCATCTCAATCTACAGGAACAAGTGACGACATATAGAACAATAGAAGCAGGCTGAATGGAAAAGTAGTTTCATCTCAATCTACAGGAACAAGTGACGACATATAGAACAATAGAAGCAGGCTGAATGGAAAAGTAGTTCCATCTCAATCTACAGGAACAAGTGACGACATATAGAACAATAGAAGCAAGGCTGAATGGAAAAGTAGTTCCATCTCAATCTACAGGAACAAGTGACGACATATAGAACAATAGAAGCGGGCTGAATGGAAAAGTAGTTTCATCTCAATCTACAGGAACAAGTGACGACATATAGAACAATAGAAGCGGGCTGAATGGAAAAGTAGTTCCATCTCAATCTACAGGAACAAGTGACGACATATAGAACAATAGAAGCAGGCTGAATGGAAAAGTAGTTCCATCTCAATCTACAGGAACAAGTGACGACATATAGAACAATAGAAGCAGGCTGAATGGAAAAGTAGTTCCATCTCAATCTACAGGAACAAGTGACGACATATAGAACAATAGAAGCAGGCTGAATGGAAAAGTAGTTTCATCTCAATCTACAGAAACAAGTGACGACATATAGAACAATAGAAGCGGGCTGAATGGAAAAGTAGTTTCCATCTCAAATCTACAGGAACAAGTGACGACATATAGAACAATAGAAGCAAGGCTGAATGGAAAAGTAGTTTCATCTCAATCTACAGGAACAAGTGACGACATATAGAACAATAGAAGCAGGCTGAATGGAAAAGTAGTTCCATCTCAATCTACAGGAACAAGTGACGACATATAGAACAATAGAAGCGGGCTGAATGGAAAAGTAGTTCCATCTCAATCTACAGGAACAAGTGACGACATATAGAACAATAGAAGCAGGCTGAATGGAAATTAAAGTAGTTTCATCTCAATCTACAGGAACAAGTGACGACATATAGAACAATAGAAGCGGGCTGAATGGAAAAGTAGTTTCATCTCATCTCAATCTACAGGAACAAGTGACGACATATAGAACAATAGAAGCAGGCTGAATGGAAAAGTAGTTCCATCTCAATCTACAGGAACAAGTGACGACATATAGAACAATAGAAGCAGGCTGAATGGAAAAGTAGTTCCATCTCAATCTACAGGAACAAGTGACGACATATAGAACAATAGAAGCAGGCTGAATGGAAAAGTAGTTTCATCTCAATCTACAGGAACAAGTGACGACATATAGAACAATAGAAGCAGGCTGAATGGAAAAGTAGTTTCATCTCAATCTACAGGAACAAGTGACGACATATAGAACAATAGAAGCAGGCTGAATGGAAAAGTAGTTCCATCTCAATCTACAGGAACAAGTGACGACATATAGAACAATAGAAGCAGGCTGAATGGAAAAGTAGTTCCATCTCAATCTACAGGAACAAGTGACGACATATAGAACAATAGAAGCGGGCTGAATGGAAAAGTAGTTTCATCTCAATCTACAGGAACAAGTGACGACATATAGAATGGAAAAGTAGTTCCATCTCAATCTACAATAATAGAAGCAGGCTGAATGGAAAAGTAGTTCCATCTCAATCTACAGGAACAAGTGACGACATATAGAACAATAGAAGCAGGCTGAATGGAAAAGTAGTTCCATCTCAATCTACAGGAACAAGTGACGACATATAGAACAATAGAAGCAGGGCTGAATGGAAAAGTAGTTCCATCTCAATCTACAGGAACAAGTGACGACATATAGAACAATAGAAGCAGGCTGAATGGAAAAGTAGTTTCATCTCAATCTACAGGAACAAGTGACGACATATAGAACAATAGAAGCAGGCTGAATGGAAAAGTAGTTTCATCTCAATCTACAGGAACAAGTGACGACATATAGAACAATAGAAGCGGGCTGAATGGAAAAGTAGTTCCATCTCAATCTACAGGAACAAGTGACGACATATAGAACAATAGAAGCAGGCTGAATGGAAAAGTAGTTCCATCTCAATCTACAGGAACAAGTGACAACATATAGAACAATAGAAGCAAGCTAGGAAAAGTTTCATCTCAATCTACAGGAACAAGTGACGACATATAGAACAATAGAAGCAGGCTGAATGGAAAAGTAGTTTCATCTCAATCTACAGGAACAAGTGACGACATATAGAACAATAGAAGCAGGCTGAATGGAAAAGTAGTTTCCATCTCAATCTACAGGAACAAGTGACGACATATAGAACAATAGAAGCAGGCTGAATGGAAAAGTAGTTCCATCTCAATCTACAGGAACAAGTGACGACATATAGAACAATAGAAGCAGGCTGAATGGAAAAGTAGTTCCATCTCAATCTACAGGAACAAGTGACGACATATAGAACAATAGAAGCAGGCTGAATGGAAAAGTAGTTTCATCTCAATCTACAGGAACAAGTGACGACATATAGAACAATAGAAGCAGGCTGAATGGAAAAGTAAAAGTAGTTCCATCTCAATCTACAGGAACAAGTGACGACATATAGAACAATAGAAGCAGGCTGAATGGAAAAGTAGTTTCAAAAGTAGTTCATCTCAATCTACAGGAACAAGTGACGACATATAGAACAATAGAAGCAGGCTGAATGGAAAAGTAGTTCCATCTCAATCTACAGGAACAAGTGACGACATATAGAACAATAGAAGCAGGCTGAATGGAAAAGTAGTTCCATCTCAATCTACAGGAACAAGTGACGACATATAGAACAATAGAAGCAGGCTGAATGGAAAAGTAGTTTCATCTCAATCTACAGGAACAAGTGACGACATATAGAACAATAGAAGCAGGCTGAATGGAAAAGTAGTTTCATCTCAATCTACAGGAACAAGTGACGACATATAGAACAATAGAAGCAGGCTGAATGGAAAAGTAGTTCCATCTCAATCTACAGGAACAAGTGACGACATATAGAACAATAGAAGCAGGCTGAATGGAAAAGTAGTTCCATCTCAATCTACAGGAACAAGTGACGACATATAGAACAATAGAAGCAGGCTGAATGGAAAAGTAGTTTCATCTCAATCTACAGGAACAAGTTGACGACATATAGAACAATAGAAGCGGGCTGAATGGAAAAGTAGTTCCATCTCAATCTACAGGAACAAGTGACGACATATAGAACAATAGAAGCAGGCTGAATGGAAAAGTAGTTCCATCTCAATCTACAGGAACAAGTGACGACATATAGAACAATAGAAGCAGGCTGAATGGAAAAGTAGTTCCATCTCAATCTACAGGAACAAGTGACGACATATAGAACAATAGAAGCAGGCTGAATGGAAAAGTAGTTTCATCTCAATCTACAGGAACAAGTGACGACATATAGAACAATAGAAGCAGGCTGAATGGAAAAGTAGTTTCATCTCAATCTACAGGAACAAGTGACGACATATAGAACAATAGAAGCAGGCTGAATGGAAAAGTAGTTCCATCTCAATCTACAGGAACAAGTGACGACATATAGAACAATAGAAGCAGGCTGAATGGAAAAGTAGTTCCATCTCAATCTACAGGAACAAGTGACGACATATATAGAACAATAGAAGCAGGCTGAATGGAAAAGTAGTTCCATCTCAATCTACAGGAACAAGTGACGACATATAGAACAATAGAAGCAGGCTGAATGGAAAAGTAGTTTCATCTCAATCTACAGAAACAAGTGACGACATATAGAACAATAGAAGCAGGCTGAATGGAAAAGTAGTTCCATCTCAATCTACAGGAACAAGTGACGACATATAGAACAATAGAAGCAGGCTGAATGGAAAAGTAGTTTCATCTCAATCTACAGGAACAAGTGACGACATATAGAACAATAGAAGCAGGCTGAATGGAAAAGTAGTTCCATCTCAATCTACAGGAACAAGTGACGACATATAGAACAATAGAAGCAGGCTGAATGGAAAAGTAGTTCCATCTCAATAGAAGCATATAGAACAATAGAAGCTGAATGGAAAAGTAGTTCCATCTCAATCTACAGGAACAAGTGACGACATATAGAACAATAGAAGCAGGCTGAATGGAAAAGTAGTTTCATCTCAATCTACAGGAACAAGTGACGACATATAGAACAATAGAAGCAGGCTGAATGGAAAAGTAGTTTCATCTCAATCTACAGGAACAAGTGACGACATATAGAACAATAGAAGCAGGCTGAATGGAAAAGTAGTTCCATCTCAATCTACAGGAACAAGTGACGACATATAGAACAATAGAAGCAGGCTGAATGGAAAAGTAGTTCCATCTCAATCTACAGGAACAAGTGACGACATATAGAACAATAGAAGCAGGCTGAATGGAAAAGTAGTTTCATCTCAATCTACAGGAACAAGTGACGACATATAGAACAATAGAAGCAGGCTGAATGGAAAAGTAGTTCCATCTCAATCTACAGGAACAAGTGACGACATATAGAACAATAGAAGCAGGCTGAATGGAAAAGTAGTTCCATCTCAATCTACAGGAACAAGTGACGACATATAGAACAATAGAAGCAGGCTGAATGGAAAAGTAGTTCCATCTCAATCTACAGGAACAAGTGACGACATATAGAACAATAGAAGCAGGCTGAATGGAAAAGTAGTTTCATCTCAATCTACAGGAACAAGTGACGACATATAGAACAATAGAAGCAGGCTGAATGGAAAAGTAGTTTCATCTCAATCTACAGGAACAAGTGACGACATATAGAACAATAGAAGCAGGCTGAATGGAAAAGTAGTTCCATCTCAATCTACAGGAACAAGTGACGACATATAGAACAATAGAAGCAGGCTGAATGGAAAAGTAGTTCCATCTCAATCTACAGGAACAAGTGACGACATATAGAACAATAGAAGCAGGCTGAATGGAAAAGTAGTTCCATCTCAATCTACAGGAACAAGTGACGACATATAGAACAATAGAAGCAGGCTGAATGGAAAAGTAGTTTCATCTCAATCTACAGGAACAAGTGACGACATATAGAACAATAGAAGCAGGCTGAATGGAAAAGTAGTTCCATCTCAATCTACAGGAACAAGTGACGACATATAGAACAATAGAAGCAGGCTGAATGGAAAAGTAGTTCATTATAGAACAATAGAAGCAGGCTGAATGGAAAAGTAGTTCTACAGGAACAAGTGACGACATATAGAACAATAGAAGCAGGCTGAAATGGAAAAGTAGTCTCAATCTACAGGAACAAGTGACGACATATAGAACAATAGAAGCAGGCTGAATGGAAAAGTAGTTCCATCTCAATCTACAGGAACAAGTGACGACATATAGAACAATAGAAGCAGGCTGAATGGAAAAGTAGTTCCATCTCAATCTACAGGAACAAGTGACGACATATAGAACAATAGAAGCAGGCTGAATGGAAAAGTAGTTCCATCTCAATCTACAGGAACAAGTGACGACATATAGAACAATAGAAGCAGGCTGAATGGAAAAGTAGTTTCCATCTCAATCTACAGGAACAAGTGACGACATATAGAACAATAGAAGCAGGCTGAATGGAAAAGTAGTTTCCATCTCAATCTACAGGAACAAGTGACGACATATAGAACAATAGAAGCAGGCTGAATGGAAAAGTAGTTCCATCTCAATCTACAGGAACAAGTGACGACATATAGAACAATAGAAGCAGGCTGAATGGAAAAGTAGTTTCATCTCAATCTACAGGAACAAGTGACGACATATAGAACAATAGAAGCAGGCTGAATGGAAAAGTAGTTCCATCTCAATCTACAGGAACAAGTGACGACATATAGAACAATAGAAGCAGGCTGAATGGAAAAGTAGTTTCATCTCAATCTACAGGAACAAGTGACGACATATAGAACAATAGAAGCAGGCTGAATGGAAAAGTAGTTCCATCTCAATCTACAGGAACAAGTGACGACATATAGAACAATAGAAGCAGGCTGAATGGAAAAGTAGTTCCATCTCAATCTACAGGAACAAGTGACGACATATAGAACAATAGAAGCAGGCTGAATGGAAAAGTAGTTCCATCTCAATCTACAGGAACAAGTGACGACATATAGAACAATAGAAGCAGGCTGAATGGAAAAGTAGTTCCATCTCAATCTACAGGAACAAGTGACGACATATAGAACAATAGAAGCAGGCTGAATGGAAAAGTAGTTCCATCTCAATCTACAGGAACAAGTGACGAACATATAGAACAATAGAAGCAGGCTGAATGGAAAAGTAGTTCCATCTCAATCTACAGGAACAAGTGACGACATATAGAACAATAGAAGCAGGCTGAATGGAAAAGTAGTTCCATCTCAATCTACAGGAACAAGTGACGACATATAGAACAATAGAAGCAGGCTGAATGGAAAAGTAGTTTCATCTCAATCTACAGGAACAAGTGACGACATATAGAACAATAGAAGCAGGCTGAATGGAAAAGTAGTTTCATCTCAATCTACAGGAACAAGTGACGACATATAGAACAATAGAAGCGGGCTGAATGGAAAAGTAGTTCCATCTCAATCTACAGGAACAAGTGACGACATATAGAACAATAGAAGCAGCTGAATGGAAAAGTAGTTCCATCTCAATCTACAGGAACAAGTGACGACATATATAGAACAATAGAAGCAGGCTGAATGGAAAAGTAGTTTCATCTCAATCTACAGGAACAAGTGACGACATATAGAACAATAGAAGCAGGCTGAATGGAAAAGTAGTTTCATCTCAATCTACAGGAACAAGTGACGACATATAGAACAATAGAAGCAGGCTGAATGGAAAAGTAGTTCCATCTCAATCTACAGGAACAAGTGACGACATATAGAACAATAGAAGCAGGCTGAATGGAAAAGTAGTTCCATCTCAATCTACAGGAACAAGTGACGACATATAGAACAATAGAAGCAGGCTGAATGGAAAAGTAGTTCCATCTCAATCTACAGGAACAAGTGACGACATATAGAACAATAGAAGCAGGCTGAATGGAAAAGTAGTTTCATCTCAATCTACAGGAACAAGTGACGACATATAGAACAATAGAAGCAGGCTGAATGGAAAAGTAGTTCCATCTCAATCTACAGGAACAAGTGACGACATATAGAACAATAGAAGCAGGCTGAATGGAAAAGTAGTTTCATCTCAATCTACAGGAACAAGTGACGACATATAGAACAATAGAAGCAGGCTGAATGGAAAAGTAGTTTCATCTCTAATCTACAGGAACAAGTGACGACATATAGAACAATAGAAGCAGGCTGAATGGAAAAGTAGTTCCATCTCAATCTACAGGAACAAGTGACGACATATAGAACAATAGAAGCAGGCTGAATGGAAAAGTAGTTTCATCTCAATCTACAGGAACAAGTGACGACATATAGAACAATAGAAGCAGGCTGAATGGAAAAGTAGTTTCATCTCAATCTACAGGAACAAGTGACGACATATAGAACAATAGAAGCAGGCTGAATGGAAAAGTAGTTCCATCTCAATCTACAGGAACAAGTGACGACATATAGAACAATAGAAGCAGGCTGAATGGAAAAGTAGTTCCATCTCAATCTACAGGAACAAGTGACGACATATAGAACAATAGAAGCAGGCTGAATGGAAAAGTAGTTTCATCTCAATCTACAGGAACAAGTGACGACATATAGAACAATAGAAGCAGGCTGAATGGAAAAGTAGTTCCATCTCAATCTACAGGAACAAGTGACGACATATAGAACAATAGAAGCAGGCTGAATGGAAAAGTAGTTCCATCTCAATCTACAGGAACAAGTGACGACATATAGAACAATAGAAGCAGGCTGAATGGAAAAGTAGTTCCATCTCAATCTACAGGAACAAGTGACGACATATAGAACAATAGAAGCAGGCTGAATGGAAAAGTAGTTCCATCTCAATCTACAGGAACAAGTGACGACATATAGAACAATAGAAGCAGGCTGAATGGAAAAGTAGTTTCATCTCAATCTACAGGAACAAGTGACGACATATAGAACAATAGAAGCAGGCTGAATGGAAAAAAAGTAGTTCCATCTCAATCTACAGGAACAAGTGACGACATATAGAACAATAGAAGCAGGCTGAATGGAAAAGTAGTTCCATCTCAATCTACAGGAACAAGTGACGACATATAGAACAATAGAAGCAGGCTGAATGGAAAAAAGTAGTTTCATCATCTCAATCTACAGGAACAAGTGACGACATATAGAACAATAGAAGCAGGCTGAATGGAAAAGTAGTTTCATCTCAATCTACAGGAACAAGTGACGACATATAGAACAATAGAAGCAGGCTGAATGGAAAAGTAGTTTCCATCTCAATCTACAGGAACAAGTGACGACATATAGAACAATAGAAGCAGGCTGAATGGAAAAGTAGTTCCATCTCATCTACAGGAACAAGTGACGACATATAGAACAATAGAAGCAGGCTGAATGGAAAAGTAGTTTCATCTCAATCTACAGGAACAAGTGACGACATATAGAACAATAGAAGCAGGCTGAATGGAAAAGTAGTTTCATCTCAATCTACAGGAACAAGTGACGACATATAGAACAATAGAAGCAGGCTGAATGGAAAAGTAGTTCCATCTCAATCTACAGGAACAAGTGACGACATATAGAACAATAGAAGCAGGCTGAATGGAAAAGTAGTTCCATCTCAATCTACAGGAACAAGTGACGACATATAGAACAATAGAAGCAGGCTGAATGGAAAAGTAGTTTCATCTCAATCTACAGGAACAAGTGACGACATATAGAACAATAGAAGCAGGCTGAATGGAAAAGTAGTTCCATCTCAATCTACAGGAACAAGTGACGACATATAGAACAATAGAAGCAGGCTGAATGGAAAAGTAGTTCCATCTCAATCTACAGGAACAAGTGACGACATATAGAACAATAGAAGCAGGCTGAATGGAAAAGTAGTTTCATCTCAATCTACAGGAACAAGTGACGACATATAGAACAATAGAAGCAGGCTGAATGGAAAAGTAGTTTCTCATCTCAATCTACAGGAACAAGTGACGACATATAGAACAATAGAAGCAGGCTGAATGGAAAAGTAGTTCCATCTCAATCTACAGGAACAAGTGACGACATATAGAACAATAGAAGCAGGCTGAATGGAAAAGTAGTTCCATCAGGAACAATCTACAGGAACAAGTGACGACATATAGAACAATAGAAGCAGGCTGAATGGAAAAGTAGTTTCATCTCAATCTACAGGAACAAGTGACGACATATAGAACAATAGAAGCAGGCTGAATGGAAAAGTAGTTTCATCTCAATCTACAGGAACAAGTGACGACATATAGAACAATAGAAGCAGGCTGAATGGAAAAGTAGTTCCATCTCAATCTACAGGAACAAGTGACGACATATAGAACAATAGAAGCAGGCTGAATGGAAAAGTAGTTCCATCTCAATCTACAGGAACAAGTGACGACATATAGAACAATAGAAGCAGGCTGAATGGAAAAGTAGTTCCATCTCAATCTACAGGAACAAGTGACGACATATAGAACAATAGAAGCAGGCTGAATGGAAAAGTAGTTTCATCTCAATCTACAGGAACAAGTGACGACATATAGAACAATAGAAGCAGGCTGAATGGAAAAGTAGTTCCATCTCAATCTACAGGAACAAGTGACGACATATAGAACAATAGAAGCAGGCTGAATGGAAAAGTAGTTCATCTCAATCTACAGGAACAAGTGACGACATATAGAACAATAGAAGCAGGCTGAATGGAAAAGTAGTTCCATCTCAATCTACAGGAACAAGTGACGACATATAGAACAATAGAAGCAGGCTGAATGGAAAAGTAGTTCCATCTCAATCTACAGGAACAAGTGACGACATATAGAACAATAGAAGCAGGCTGAATGGAAAAGTAGTTTCATCTCAATCTACAGGAACAAGTGACGACATATAGAACAATAGAAGCAGGCTGAATGGAAAAGTAGTTCCATCTCAATCTACAGGAACAAGTGACGACATATAGAACAATAGAAGCAGGCTGAATGGAAAAGTAGTTCCATCTCAATCTACAGGAACAAGTGACGACATATAGAACAATAGAAGCAGGCTGAATGGAAAAGTAGTTCCATCTCAATCTACAGGAACAAGTGACGACATATAGAACAATAGAAGCAGGCTGAATGGAAAAGTAGTTCCATCTCAATCTACAGGAACAAGTGACGACATATAGAACAATAGAAGCAGGCTGAATGGAATGGAAAAGTAGTTTCATCTCAATCTACAGGAACAAGTCTACAGGAACAAAGTGACGACATATAGAACAATAGAAGCAGGCTGAATGGAAAAGTAGTTCCATCTCAATCTACAGGAACAAGTGACGACATATAGAACAATAGAAGCAGGCTGAATGGAAAAGTAGTTCCATCTCAAATCTACAGGAACAAGTGACGACATATAGAACAATAGAAGCAGGCTGAATGGAAAAGTAGTTCCATCTCAATCTACAGGAACAAGTGACGACATATAGAACAATAGAAGCAGGCTGAATGGAAAAGTAGTTCCATCTCAATCTACAGGAACAAGTGACGACATATAGAACAATAGAAGCAGGCTGAATGGAAAAGTAGTTTCATCTCAATCTACAGGAACAAGTGACGACATATAGAACAATAGAAGCAGGCTGAATGGAAAAGTAGTTCCATCTCAATCTACAGGAACAAGTGACGACATATAGAACAATAGAAGCAGGCTGAATGGAAAAGTAGTTCCATCTCAATCTACAGGAACAAGTGACGACATATAGAACAATAGAAGCAGGCTGAATGGAAAAGTAGTTCATCTCAATCTACAGGAACAAGTGACGACATATAGAACAATAGAAGCAGGCTGAATGGAAAAGTAGTTCCATCTCAATCTACAGGAACAAGTGACGACATATAGAACAATAGAAGCAGGCTGAATGGAAAAGTAGTTCCATCTCAATCTACAGGAACAAGTGACGACATATAGAACAATATAATGGAAAAGTAGTTCCATCTCAATCTACAGGAACAAGTGACGACATATAGAACAATAGAAGCAGGCTGAATGGAAAAGTAGTTCCATCTCAATCTACAGGAACAAGTGACGACATATAGAACAATAGAAGCAGGCTGAATGGAAAAGTAGTTCCATCTCAATCTACAGGAACAAGTGACGACATATAGAACAATAGAAGCAGGCTGAATGGAAAAGTAGTTCCATCTCAATCTACAGGAACAAGTGACGACATATAGAACAATAGAAGCAGGCTGAATGGAAAAGTAGTTTCATCTCAATCTACAGGAACAAGTGACGACATATAGAACAATAGAAGCAGGCTGAATGGAAAAGTAGTTTCATCTCAATCTACAGGAACAAGTGACGACATATAGAACAATAGAAGCAGGCTGAATGGAAAAGTAGTTCCATCTCAATCTACAGGAACAAGTGACGACATATAGAACAATAGAAGCAGGCTGAATGGAAAAGTAGTTTCATCTCAATCTACAGGAACAAGTGACGACATATAGAACAATAGAAGCAGGCTGAATGGAAAAGTAGTTCCATCTCAATCTACAGGAACAAGTGACGACATATAGAACAATAGAAGCAGGCTGAATGGAAAAGTAGTTTCATCTCAATCTACAGGAACAAGTGACGACATATAGAACAATAGAAGCAGGCTGAATGGAAAAGTAGTTTCCATCTCAATCTACAGGAACAAGTGACGACATATAAGAACAATAGAAGCAGGCTGAATGGAAAAGTAGTTCCATCTCAATCTACAGGAACAAGTGACGACATATAGAACAATAGAAGCAGGCTGAATGGAAAAGTAGTTCCATCTCAATCTACAGGAACAAGTGACGACATATAGAACAATAGAAGCAGGCTGAATGGAAAAGTAGTTCCATCTCAATCTACAGGAACAAGTGACGACATATAGAACAATAGAAGCAGGCTGAATGGAAAAGTAGTTTCATCTCAATCTACAGGAACAAGTGACGACATATAGAACAATAGAAGCAGGCTGAATGGAAAAGTAGTTCCATCTCAATCTACAGGAACAAGTGACGACATATAGAACAATAGAAGCAGGCTGAATGGAAAAGTAGTTTCCATCTCAATCTACAGGAACAAGTGACGACATATAGAACAATAGAAGCAGGCTGAATGGAAAAGTAGTTCCATCTCAATCTACAGGAACAAGTGACGACATATAGAACAATAGAAGCAGTGAATGGAAAAGTAGTTCCATCTCAATCTACAGGAACAAGTGACGACATATAGAACAATAGAAGCAGGCTGAATGGAAAAGTAGTTCCATCTCAATCTACAGGAACAAGTGACGACATATAGAACAATAGAAGCAGGCTGAATGGAAAAGTAGTTTTTCATCTCAATCTACAGGAACAAGTGACGACATATAGAACAATAGAAGCAGGCTGAATGGAAAAGTAGTTTCATCTCAATCTACAGGAACAAGTGACGACATATAGAACAATAGAAGCAGGCTGAATGGAAAAGTAGTTCCATCTCAATCTACAGGAACAAGTGACGACATATAGAACAATAGAAGCAGGCTGAATGGAAAAGTAGTTTCATCTCAATCTACAGGAACAAGTGACGACATATAGAACAATAGAAGCAGGCTGAATGGAAAAGTAGTTCCATCTCAATCTACAGGAACAAGTGACGACATATAGAACAATAGAAGCAGGCTGAATGGAAAAGTAGTTCCATCTCAATCTACAGGAACAAGTGACGACATATAGAACAATAGAAGCAGGCTGAATGGAAAAGTAGTTCCATCTCAATCTACAGGAACAAGTGACGACATATAGAACAATAGAAGCAGGCTGAATGGAAAAGTAGTTCCATCTCAATCTACAGGAACAAGTGACGACATATAGAACAATAGAAGCAGGCTGAATGGAAAAGTAGTTCCATCTCAATCTACAGGAACAAGTGACGACATATAGAACAATAGAAGCAGGCTGAATGGAAAAGTAGTTCCATCTCAATCTACAGGAACAAGTGACGACATATAGAACAATAGAAGCAGGCTGAATGGAAAAGTAGTTTCATCTCAATCTACAGGAACAAGTGACGACATATAGAACAATAGAAGCAGGCTGAATGGAAAAGTAGTTCCATCTCAATCTACAGGAACAAGTGACGACATATAGAACAATAGAAGCAGGCTGAATGGAAAAGTAGTTCCATCTCAATCTACAGGAACAAGTTAGTTAGAACAATAGAAGCAGGCTCATCTCATCTACAGGAACAAGTGACGACATATAGAACAATAGAAGCAGGCTGAATGGAAAAGTAGTTCCATCTCAATCTACAGGAACAAGTGACGACATATAGAACAATAGAAGCAGGCTGAATGGAAAAGTAGTTCCATCTCAATCTACAGGAACAAGTGACGACATATAGAACAATAGAAGCAGGCTGAATGGAAAAGTAGTTCCATCTCAATCTACAGGAACAAGTGACGACATATAGAACAATAGAAGCAGGCTGAATGGAAAAGTAGTTCCATCTCAATCTACAGGAACAAGTGACGACATATAGAACAATAGAAGCAGGCTGAATGGAAAAGTAGTTCCATCTCAATCTACAGGAACAAGTGACGACATATAGAACAATAGAAGCAGGCTGAATGAAAGTAGTTGTTCCATCTCAATCTACAGGAACAAGTGACGACATATAGAACAATAGAAGCAGGCTGAAAAAGTAGTTCCATCTCAATCTACAGGAACAAGTGACAAGACGACATATAGAACAATAGAAGCAGGCTGAATGGAAAAGTAGTTTCATCTCAATCTACAGGAACAAGTGACGACATATAGAACAATAGAAGCAGGCTGAATGGAAAAGTAGTTTCATCTCAATCTACAGGAACAAGTGACGACATATAGAACAATAGAAGCAGGCTGAATGGAAAAGTAGTTCCATCTCAATCTACAGGAACAAGTGACGACATATAGAACAATAGAAGCAGGCTGAATGGAAAAGTAGTTCCATCTCAATCTACAGGAACAAGTGACGACATATAGAACAATAGAAGCAGGCTGAATGGAAAAGTAGTTCCATCTCAATCTACAGGAACAAGTGACGACATATAGAACAATAGAAGCAGGCTGAATGGAAAAGTAGTTTCATCTCAATCTACAGGAACAAGTGACGACATATAGAACAATAGAAGCTGGCTGAATGGGAAAAGTAGTTCCATCTCAATCTACAGGAACAAGTGACGACATATAGAACAATAGAAGCAGCTGAATGGAAAAGTAGTTTCATCTCAATCTACAGGAACAAGTGACGACATATAGAACAATAGAAGCAGGCTGAATGGAAAAGTAGTTCCATCTCAATCTACAGGAACAAGTGACGACATATAGAACAATAGAAGCAGGCTGAATGGAAAAGTAGTTTCATCTCAATCTACAGGAACAAGTGACGACATATAGAACAATAGAAGCAGGCTGAATGGAAAAGTAGTTTCATCTCAATCTACAGGAACAAGTGACGACATATAGAACAATAGAAGCAGGCTGAATGGAAAAGTAGTTTCATCTCAATCTACAGGAACAAGTGACGACATATAGAACAATAGAAGCGGGCTGAATGGAAAAGTAGTTTCATCTCAATCTACAGGAACAAGTGACGACATATAGAACAATAGAAGCAGGCTGAATGGAAAAGTAGTTCCATCTCAATCTACAGGAACAAGTGACGACATATAGAACAATAGAAGCAGGCTGAATGGAAAAGTAGTTCCATCTCAATCTACAGGAACAAGTGACGACATATAGAACAATAGAAGCAGGCTGAATGGAAAAGTAGTTTCATCTCAATCTACAGGAACAAGTGACGACATATAGAACAATAGAAGCAGGCTGAATGGAAAAGTAGTTCCATCTCAATCTACAGGAACAAGTGACGACATATAGAACAATAGAAGCAGGCTGAATGGAAAAGTAGTTCCATCTCAATCTACAGGAACAAGTGACGACATATAGAACAATAGAAGCAGGCTGAATGGAAAAGTAGTTCCATCTCAATCTACAGGAACAAGTGACGACATATAGAACAATAGAAGCAGGCTGAATGGAAAAGTAGTTCCATCTCAATCTACAGGAACAAGTGACGACATATAGAACAATAGAAGCAGGCTGAATGGAAAAGTAGTTCCATCTCAATCTACAGGTGACGAACATATAGAACAATAGAAGCAGGCTGAATATAAACAAGTTTCATCTCAATCTACAGAACAAGTGACGACATATAGAACAATAGAAGCAGGCTGAATGGAAAAGTAGTTTCATCTCAATCTACAGGAACAAGTGACGACATATAGAACAATAGAAGCAGGCTGAATGGAAAAGTAGTTCCATCTCAATCTACAGGAACAAGTGACGACATATAGAACAATAGAAGCAGGCTGAATGGAAAAGTAGTTCCATCTCAATCTACAGGAACAAGTGACGACATATAGAACAATAGAAGCAGGCTGAATGGAAAAGTAGTTCCATCTCAATCTACAGGAACAAGTGACGACATATAGAACAATAGAAGCAGGCTGAATGGAAAAGTAGTTTCATCTCAATCTACAGGAACAAGTGACGACATATAGAACAATAGAAGCGGGCTGAATGGAAAAGTAGTTCCATCTCAATCTACAGGAACAAGTGACGACATATAGAACAATAGAAGCAAGCTGAATGGAAAAGTAGTTTCATCTCAATCTACAGGAACAAGTGACGACATATAGAACAATAGAAGCAGGCTGAATGGAAAAGTAGTTCCATCTCAATCTACAGGAACAAGTGACGACATATAGAACAATAGAAGCAGGCTGAATGGAAAAGTAGTTCCATCTCAATCTACAGGAACAAGTGACACATATAGAACAATAGAAGCAGGCTGAATGGAAAAGTAGTTTCATCTCAATCTACAGGAACAAGTGACGACATATAGAACAATAGAAGCAGGCTGAATGGAAAAGTAGTTTCATCTCAATCTACAGGAACAAGTGACGACATATAGAACAATAGAAGCGGGCTGAATGGAAAAGTAGTTCCATCTCAATCTACAGGAACAAGTGACGACATATAGAACAATAGAAGCAGGCTGAATGGAAAAGTAGTTCCATCTCAATCTACAGGAACAAGTGACGACATATAGAACAATAGAAGCAGGCTGAATGGAAAAGTAGTTCCATCTCAATCTACAGGAACAAGTGACGACATATAGAACAATAGAAGCAGGCTGAATGGAAAAGTAGTTTCATCTCAATCTACAGGAACAAGTGACGACATATAGAACAATAGAAGCGGGCTGAATGGAAAAGTAGTTCCATCTCAATCTACAGGAACAAGTGACGACATATAGAACAATAGAAGCAGGCTGAATGGAAAAGTAGTTCCATCTCAATCTACAGGAACAAGTGACGACATATAGAACAATAGAAGCAGGCTGAATGGAAAAGTAGTTCCATCTCAATCTACAGGAACAAGTGACGACATATAGAACAATAGAAGCAGGCTGAATGGAAAAGTAGTTTCATCTCAATCTACAGGAACAAGTGACGACATATAGAACAATAGAAGCGGGCTGAATGGAAAAGTAGTTCCATCTCAATCTACAGGAACAAGTGACGACATATAGAACAATAGAAGCAGGCTGAATGGAAAAGTAGTTTCATCTCAATCTACAGGAACAAGTGACGACATATAGAACAAATAGAAGCAGGCTGAATGGAAAAGTAGTTTCATCTCAATCTACAGGAAAAAGTGACGACATATAGAACAATAGAAGCAGGCTGAATGGAAAAGTAGTTCCATCTCAATCTACAGGAACAAGTGACGACATATAGAACAATAGAAGCAGGCTGAATGGAAAAGTAGTTCCATCTCAATCTACAGGAACAAGTGACGACATATAGAACAATAGAAGCAGGCTGAATGGAAAAGTAGTTCCATCTCAATCTACAGGAACAAGTGACGACATATAGAACAATAGAAGCAGGCTGAATGGAAAAGTAGTTCCATCTCAATCTACAGGAACAAGTGACGACATATAGAACAATAGAAGCAGGCTGAATGGAAAAGTAGTTCCATCTCAATCTACAGGAACAAGTGACGACATATAGAACAATAGAAGCAGGCTGAATGGAAAAGTAGTTTCATCTCAATCTACAGGAACAAGTGACGACATATAGAACAATAGAAGCAGGCTGAATGGAAAAGTAGTTTCATCTCAATCTACAGGAACAAGTGACGACATATAGAACAATAGAAGCGGGCTGAATGGAAAAGTAGTTCCATCTCAATCTACAGGAACAAGTGACGACATATAGAACAATAGAAGCAGGCTGAATGGAAAAGTAGTTCCATCTCAATCTACAGGAACAAGTAACGACATATAGAACAATAGAAGCAGGCTGAATGGAAAAGTAGTTTTCTAATGGAGCAATGCATCAGAAGTATACCATGTTCACTGTACTGTAACTTTGAATCTCTATAATATAATAATTTTTGAGCAATATTTTTTCAGAATGACCATGACAATACCACCAGTTCTGTATACAAAAATGAGTCTAGATAATGTACATGTGTAATAATAATTGTAAGATAACATACCTTCCCTAGAGTAAGGGTCCCATATATGGTTACACAAAAATAAAATAAAAACCGCCAGCTAGGAAAAAATGAATAATATTATTAATCACAAATCAATCTTAGTCACACAAGTATCTACATATTTTATCATATAACAATCAGTGGTATTCTGGCTGATACAGCGATTTGCAAAAATTCTGTAAAAGCAATATATATCAATATATCAATATATCGGGTGCATTGTGGGTAATTTTCATCATAAAATGGCTGAATAAGCCCTCTAAAGTTCACATTTTTCAATTATTTTTCACATACATGCTACAAATGTTAATTGGGTTTAGATTCAGGTTTAATAATAGCTAAAATCAAAGAATTAGGATTATGCAAATTACTATATATCGATATATCGATCGATTAGGATTTTACATAATTTTTGCAAATCGCTGTATCAATGTCATAAAAACCATATCAACACCGCTACCAGCGGTGATATCATTGATATCTTCACATGTGAAGATTTTGTTTTTCGACCATTGAATCACAAGCCAGATTTCCCCCGCTCCTACGACTTACAAGATGCATTTGCGTTTAAAAAAACAAGGAAGGTTTGACATTTTTACCTTAGTAGTTGGAAATCTTAGTTGAAAATGGAAAGATTTGTTGAGGTAACTGATGAAGAATTATTGTTAACATTCGTAGAACAAGAAAACAAAAATACTAGAAGGAAAACGGATTACGATGTCCAACTTTACACTGATTGTTATATGATAAAAAGTAAATTACATGGCCATGCGGAGATATGGAATTTATCTTCTCATGTTGACAGGGCTTATGGTAGGATGCGTGGATGCGGAACCGCATAATTCGGCTTGCTCCGCATAATCCGCATAATCCGGCAATTCCCGCATAATCCCGCATAATTTGGAGAAATTTGTAGAAAATCATAAAACAGGTATCTATTTTCACTATTTCTCAAAGATTCTTCTCAGTAGATTTCCTTCCCAAATCGTCAAACATTGGGCAATCGAATGGATGATTCACAACGGGAATGACAAGGCGTTCTATGTTGAAAACCGCGGGGGCTTGTTGTCTAAATTTCGATAGAACGTGTTTACGTTAATTTTCTGCGGGAAAACATGAATTCTTTTCAGATCGAGTTCCTTCATAGCGTTTTGCGAGTTCAATTATGGTTTAAAAACATGGATAATTTTGTTGTAAGAGAATCAACAGAAGAAATTAAACGGAAATGTCACGAAGCGATAATCAAAGATCGAGTAAATCAATACCCATGTGCAATCTTGTACGGAATACTTGTAGGTTCAGTTGACTGTTGACGTTTAATGTAGACTTTCTTGTACATAGATTTAAAAATTTGAGACAATCAACCTTCCTCTAATACTCAAATGACGGATTTTTATTTCGTCCCTTTATAAATATCGCGTTATAAATACGAAAGAAAACTGAGGATATGCAAATTACCATGAGAACGGCTCTCTCTGATTGGTCGGAAACAGCCTTATATCTTTGCGATCAAATTGAAGGAGTCGTTCATTTCAAGTTTCAATTCAGTTTCAAAAGGACAGGAATCAAGCATGCAAGAGAATGTGCCTCTAATTTGAAGCAATATAAGCTTGTTTGAAGTGAAACACGATAAAACAATGTTATTTCTGCTAAAAAATGTATGACGTCATCCCGCATAATTTCCTGCATAATTCGCGATTTCCCCCGCATAATTCGCCAAAAAATCCAGCATAATTTTGATTCCCCCCGCATCCTACCATAAGCCCTGTGTTGAGAAATATCACTCGTTCTCTGTGCTCACTTAATGATAAATTCTAACATTGTAACATCCTCTATGTACACAATGTATGATGCTTGATCAATATATAGAAATTAAGGGGAAGTTGACGTGCTATAAATTACTCACAAAAATCCTTCTGAGCGTTGGCCCTAGAAACAAATCTCACACTTTAATGGCATTCAGACTAATGACCTCCAGAACAGTTATTGCTTGATATCAATCAGTTGTTCAAAGTCCTGGAATCTCATTATTTGCCTTCGACTGATGGGCAAAACTGTCCCCCCATGTGCTACCAAGCAGAGAGTATTCTATTGAAAAGGTGCAATTCAGGTGAATTCCTCACGAGGCTGGAAATGCATACATACATACATACATGGTTTATTGTACCTCCCAATATGGGTTTTTCAGTTACAAAAATGCCATCTATTGATATCACATTACTCTACATGACTGTATACAGCTGAGCTACTAGGATGCAGTCTGTTAGCAATATCTACATTATGTATCTGTTGCACAAGTACTACACTATGTATTATGATTACCTGCATTCTGTAGCTTTAGTGAGAACACTGGGTTGGTCCTTCATTCGTCGTACTCTAAACCATCTTTGAACCTCTCTTGTTGACCACCCCAAGTGTTCTGACAACTCCACAACCTTTTGATGGCTAGGCTTCTTGGTTTTCTTGAAAGCCTTCTCACATGCTGTATTGGGAGCCACTTTAGCAGGTGGTTTGACTTTGACACCAAGCCACTGGACAAAAGGACTTGCAATATATCTAAAATGAAATCAGTATTTATACGAGAGTGTACAATGTATGTGTGCGACTACAGTGGAACCTCGATATAACGATGTGCCAAGATACTCAACCAAATTAGATCGTTATATCAGGATATCGTTACAACGAATTCCCAATATTATAACGATTTTTCGGGAAAAGACCCAAAAATATTGTTATATCGGGTATCGTTAATAATTGATTTTTCATGTACATGTAGTGCCCGTTGTGCCTTATAGCTGTACCGGTGATGTAATCCCTATCGTAACAAACTGTTAACAGACACGTTACAGTCTTTATGCAATGAGAACTAAAAT
The DNA here is from genome assembly GCA_033675265.1 of Actinostola sp. cb2023. NCBI lineage: Eukaryota > Metazoa > Cnidaria > Anthozoa > Actiniaria > Actinostolidae > Actinostola > Actinostola sp. cb2023. The sequence continues at coordinate 38,799 of JAUJYZ010001399.1, read as the reverse complement.
ATTTTAGTATTGTCATAGCTTTTCAAGTGTTAAACCTACCTTTTTCATCGCGCAATGATTTATTTTATCGTTATATCAGGGTAAATTTTATGTTTGGGCTGCAAGATTGTGATCGTTATATCAGGAATATCGTTATATCGAGAATCGTTAATCTGGATTTTTCTCCATACATTTACTGTAACATTTGCCGGGCTGTCAAATGTTGATCGTTATACCGGGAACATCGTTGTATCGAGTATCATTATATCGAGGTTCCACTGTAGTACATAACTGTGAGGCAAGTGAAATTGTGCTGAAGAGTTTTCTTTGTCACTCCACATGCAATAGAGAATTAAAATGACCTTTATTTTAAAACCATTTTCACCCTGAAGATGGATGACACTGTCTGGAAGCTACATGCATTCAATATGAGAGTCTCCTGCAGACTAGGCTTTTTCAACTATTGCGAGTAGGTACATGTACATGTATGACATCCACTAAAGTACAGCGTAGGAGCTTCTCGGAACTTAGAGCAGATTTACAATGCAGTATGACTGTGTTAAAACATTTGCGACACTAACTTAACTGTGATGTTTTAGGTTTCAAACAAATCCATGTCATGCCGTAACAGTGCTGTAACAGTGCCTCGTAACATGGTTTTGCAGTCATACGAAATCTGCTCTATTTTGCAGTAATTTTAGCCATTACAAGTAGTACCAGTAGCCACCTAAAATGGAGAGATGCCGTTGGATGGACATACATACATGTATTTTTAATACACTAACCTTTCAAATATATAGCGAAGTACCATCATCATTATCGTTATAGGAATACATAGATATAAACCCCCTACATCTTCAATAATGGGTAATCTATTAGCTTTTACGTTTTTCCATGACGTTATCTTGGGAAGCCAAATACTTTCATCCCAAACCCAGTCATAGAATTCTTGGTAATTGCTCCAGGTCATCTTCTTGGGAAATCTTTTGTACTGCTTACAATATTGTAATCTCTATGAAAATGAGCCATAATTATGATAAATATCCAGCATATTCTATAGCAGTGAATTGAAGTGTTTAGTAAGTACAAAACATGTTAACTAATGGGTAATATTGACCAACAGCTTAAGTACTCTTCTAGTACATACAGTCATTTGCAAAAATTCTGGCCGCCACGGAATATCAATATATCAATATATCGGGTGCATTATGGGTAATTAAATAATCGAAAATTCCCCTTAAAGCAGGTTAACGCCAGCAAAGTTGGTAGAGATATTAACTGGCCGTCTCTCTAAAAACCTCTCAGTCGTTTTCGCTTCTAAAATAAATATCTCCCAAACTCTAGCTAATGAAAGACTATATCAAGGTTAAAACTAAAACGGGTTTGGTTTGCTTCAAAATATGTTTATTTTATTTATTTATTTTTTTTGAAATGATTCCGTCTGAGAGCTGGTCAAGAGGTCAAATTTGCATGAAATTATGCACTTTTTTACGGCGCTGTACAAACTTCGTCTCGCATTATCCAGCGAAACATTTTATATCATGTTGTAGATAAATGTATCTAGTTTGTCTAGAGGTAAAGCGTTATTCAATCGGTTCAGCCGTTTATGAGAAAATTAGTTGATAATTAACCCCACTAAGATCTAACTGAACGGCGGCTCAAAATTACCCAACTTTACTCGATTATTTTGCAAAAGTGGCACCTCGCTGGACTCTCTCATTGACACAATCGGATTGAACATCATTTCATTTACACAAATCTGTAAAAACCTGTGTACGTTTTGGATATTTCAAAAGTTACGACAATTTCAGTTGGTGCATGTTAGACGATTTACGAATATTAATTAGGTGCAATATCTTATCCATATGAAGTTGAAAATAGCTAACCTCCTTCCTAAATCGCTGTATTTGGAAATGTTGACCTGGAATGAAGTCTAGCATGGGTAAAATGGGAAACATGAGCGATTTAGGAAGGAGGTAAGCTGTTTTCAACTTCATATGGATAAGATATCCGAGATATTGTACCCAATTAATATTCGTAAATCGTCTAACATGCACCAACTGAAATTGTCGTAACTTTTGAAATATCCAAAACGTACACAGGTTTTTACAGATTTGTGTAAATGAAATGTTCAATCCGATTGTGTCAATGAGAGAGTCCAGCGCGAGGTGCCACTTTTGCAAAATAATCGAGTAAAGTTGGGTAATTTTGAGCCGCCGTTCAGTTAGATCTTAGTGGGCTTAATTATCAACTAATTTTCTCATAAACGGCTGAACCGATTGAATAACGCTTTACCTCTAGACAAACTAGATACATTTATCTACAACATGATATAAAATGTTTCGCTGGATAATGCGAGACGAAGTTTGTACAGCGCCGTAAAAAAGTGCATAATTTCATGCAAATTTGACCTCTTGACCAGCTCTCAGACGGAATCATTTCAAAAAATAAAATAAAACAAAATAAACATATTTTGAAGCAAACCAAACCCCGTTTTAGTTTTAACCTTGATATAGTCTTTCATTAGCTAGAGTTTGGGAGATATTTATTTTAGAAGCGAAAACGCGACTGAGAGGTTATTAGAGAGACGGCCAGTTAAGTATAATGTTTATTTTAGTCTTACGTTTGTTGTTTGTAAATTTTGCTTCATTTAATAAGTTAGGAAACTCAAAATAGTATTATTTTATTACCCATAATGCACCCGATATATTGATATATTGATATTTCGTGGCGGCCAGAATTTTTGCAAATGACTGTAATATATAATATATAATAATAATAATAATATTAATAATTTAACAATAATAATAATTAATGATATTTCAGCTGATCCACGAAGTGGCTCTTCATCTGACAATACTTAAGACTAAATCTAAAGTATAAATGTATAATTGAAGGGGTGCCCATGAAAACGGCCTAAGTGACTTTTCTGATGATTTTTAAAATATTATGCAATTGCTTCAAAACTACACCTACTGGCTTATTGATACCTATATAAACATGATTTGGTCATTTTCAGAGCGATTACACTACAAAAAGAGCTTGTTTTGCAGTTTGTTTTTCATAGAAATCAAAAATGCGCATTTTTGACGTCATGACAATGTGCGACAATGTGCGACATTTGACTTTCTTCCAAAATACATCATTGTGAAACAAAACGCCACTTGCTCAGCAAACTTCCATCTCTCTTCTTGATATATATATTTAGGGATTTTCAATTCGACTATTTCAGGATCCCTGTTGTTTTCGAATGCACGACCAAACTGCATTCTGGGATATCATGAAACTTTTTGTCAGCGACATTCCGTACCTCCATGCTATAGAGATATTTTATAAAGTCTTTTATCACCCGGACCTACAGGCAAAATAATGCACTGGTTGCATTCTTTACTAGTCGAAAGTCGCCAAAACTGCCTTAGTAGGTCCTCGAATTCACCACAGAACGACCAGAGACAACAACTCTCACTCAGCTGAATCCGCCATTTTGGAAATCTGATGCCGTGTTTGCAGATTCAGTTTCATCGTGAAATTGCACCTCACCCCTGATTTCTTCCAGGAGAATGGCCTCTACCACCAGTCAAGCTTAATGATGCTGTTCTGGGGGCTTAAAAGACTTTAAATAGTGGAAAAGTGGCCCAGTTCTGTGAAGCACTTCCAGAACCGATAGCCACGCCACGAGACAACTTAAAGGGGCAGTGTCAAGCCATATGACCGCGCAAGCCTGGGTACGAAGAAGCGAGAAATAATAAAAGTCCACCGTGGACTTTTATTATTAGCGATGTTTTCAATCCGTTTCCATCGACATTAATCATGTTTGTTCAAGCGTCTAATGGATCACTAGTAATTATTCAAAGCATGTTCTTCATTTTCAACAATTCCTAGTGGAGATTATTTCATCTTAGAACTGACTTTGAAGCCGTTGAAAAAAGTGTCGAACAGCCGTAGAGAGTCAGCCCGCCATCATCCTCGAGTGAAGAAAACCGAATTGTAAACCGGCAATTCTGATCGATTGCGAAGGAATCTTGATCATCAATCGTAGGTGCAGTACTGTTCATGACTTTTGAAGAGAACAACTCACGAAGAACGACTTGTAAACCCGGTGAGCTTCCCACCATCTATTTATGTGTTGGGCTTCCTGTGTTTTATTTGATCAGCCGTTGGAAAATGATATCGCCGTGAATTCACATCTAGAATTCAGTCCTTTTGATATATTGAAGTTCTAATATTGCTTTCTAAATAAAGATTAGTATCTACGTGAGTCCTGTAGGTCATTTATTTAGTGATTAGAACGGTTTTAGGGGGGTTTTGTAACTCGCTACCGGGCAAGGTAGGCTTCTCAACCGAGTGTTATTGTTTTGATTTTAATGCGCATGCGTGAGGCTTGACACTGCCCCTTTAACCGCGTGATAGTTTGAGCCTGCGAGCTGTCAAGATTTCCATGGCAACCCCTTTGATTGAATCAAAATTCGCTAAAAACTTCAAAAATCTCTGGAAGTGAAATGTTGAAATCATTCACATCTGAAGGTTTGTTATTGGTGAACAACACGTACAGATCACTGATGCGTAAAAGTATCCTAATTTGCATACTTTGACGAACTATCCTGATGAATTCAAGCAGAAATTAAATATACTGTAGTGCCCAAACTTCGAGTGTAATCGATCTAAAAACGCCAAATCATGTTTATATAGGTATTTAGAAGCCAGTAGGTGTATTTTTGAAGCAATTGCATAACATTTTGAAAATCATCAGAAAAGTCACTTAGGCCGTTTTCATCATCAGCCCTTCAAATATATATACTGTACACTCGTTTGCAGAAATGTTGTAGTCTACATTTATACAAATATCTAATGAGATACAAGATATCTAATGAGATGCAAAGTGCAAAACATCACTGTCTTATTTTCTTCTAATATATCAGAAACATCAATTTCAGATTGGTATCGCATCCAGCAAGGACAACACAATAATTTTGATAGGGGTGTCCCGCTGGGGTCCATAAACCCTGACCCTATCTAAGACAGCGACATATTGAAAATTCATACCCTGTTCAAGACAGATCGGTAAAAAGTGGACCCTATCCAAGACTCGAGGGAAATTCTATACTTTTTAGACAGTTATTGAAAAATTAGTACTAGTTAGTAGTACTTTATTCGTACTTAATTTCACACATACTTAATTTCACGATTTTGTTAAGACAGCATTTCACGAGGCCTTATTTTCGCATTTTCGATCGGAGAAAATGAAAAAAGAGCATTAAATTTCGCGAAAGCGGTGTCAACAACATTTTATTTTCCAAAAAAAATAAATTTCTACACAAACAGGCTAAAACTCTAGGTTTCGCACGCGTTTAGTTTAGTTGCTTTAGTATATATACATTTTATATATTCCTTTTTCCTTTTGTAAATAGTTACGCAATTCAGTCATTCAGGGCTCGAAGTTAACTTTTTAGTCCACTAGCAAAGTTTTCTACAGTAGTAAGATTTTTTTCTACTAGCAAACTGGTAAGACCACTGACTATCAAATTCTTGATGAAGTTCCTTTTTTTTAAATAAATAAAGTGTTAAATGTTTGGTCTCCTTTGTCGTTGTCCTGACAGCCACCACCTAACTACTGTATCCTGTGGGTGATAATCAGCCTGTTTCTTAGGGCCCTCAATCTTTACTATCAGCATGTCCATGGTATTGGTATCCAAAGCACAATGCCAGTCTGACTTGACCCTTTTCATTGTCGATGGCTAAATCTTTCTGCCATTGAAGAACCGTTTTCAGATTGGCAGTGCTCTCTCTGTTCGACTTCAAAGTCTTCTTTGGTTGCTCGAGCCTGAGGTCATCATTGTCCGGGTCATTGTCGATCGCATCAGAGGTCAAAGGCCTCTTGAAGAAGGCAGTTATTTTAGATATCTACAACAATAGCTGCTTACTCAAGTACGTTAAACACGAAGACGCACTATAAAAGGAGAGGTACCTAAGGTAAGTTCGTTGGATCTGTCAATCAAATCTACCGAGACGTCACAGGGAGAAACTGCAAGCTCTCTATATAAATCAATCAAATGAACAAGAAACTGTGGAAATAAGTACTAAAACGCACATGAACATTTTTTGTTGTACAATTCACTATCACTTTTCACTTTGGTAAAATATAATTATGGTACTTTGAACTGGAACCGTTAGCCATTTTGAAGTCGCACGGCTCTAGTATTATTATGCTTATCGTTTCTTTCATGGAAATGCCATTTGCGAATTAAATATACTCACAGCATAGGTTTCGAAACCTTACCGGCCTTTACCATAAAAGTACAGAGATGTACAAATACTCGACACATTTACCTCCTAACAAGACACGGCCTTCGCGAACGACGACACCATAACAAGACACCACTGACAAGACGAACGACGAGAAAGACTCGAACGTAACTTGTGTATTGAAAACATTACTCTTGTCGCTTTATAATGTAGAAATGACCGAACATAGTTTAATGCTTGGAACTGCTTATTACAGGCAAAGACTAGAGGATTTCGGCTCATGAATTTGTAGGCCTGGATAATGAATAGGGATGTTGAATGTTGTGATACATGGCAAGCGAAATTCAAAACATCCTTCGTACGTAGACGCGTGGTGCGACTGCAAATCGTATAGATAACTACCGAATACGAAAAATATTGACACGTACGTCTATTATAACTGTTTTAGACGTAAAATTACAATAATTATTGATTCATTGACATTTCGGTTGAAATGTGACTTTATTAAGAAATTTTCGAGGGACATGGGAGTGAGGCAAGAGGTCACGTGATCACTTTATCACATATATTATTATCTTAAAAGTTGAAACTCCTAAAGTTATGCAGCTGTGCGAAGTTTCGTGAATTTCGAGCAAAACGTGTCATAACAGCAAAATAAAATAGGCTTAGCATCGTTTTCGCCTCCATCCCAGGCCTTAACGTACTTGAGTATAATGCTTGAAATTTAAAAGTCCAAGGCCACGAGGAACAACAACCCAAATGCGCAGATGGATGGTGCATAGACTCGATGTAAAACCGCTGCCCAGTGGCTAACACAAAACGTGCTCTTGTTTGTCTCGGATGTTGTTTATACTTTCTCTCTTGACATGGAATTCAACACAAACTTTCAGTTTTCCTGCAATGTTGTAGAGACTTGGATGATTCTTACTCGCAAATGTTTGCTAGTGGATATTTTTTTCACTCGCAAATTCCAAAAAACACTCGCATTTTGCGAGTTTGCGAGCGTTAACTTCGAGCCCTGGTCATTACTGCTATGTAACTTTTTTAATAAACGATCTATCTATCTATCTATCTATCTAAACGTCGCTTCAGCATGCGCTGAAGAACCCATTTGGCAATTTGAGGACAAAGACGACAACTACGATATAGTAAGGCACTTGCCAGAATTGCAGACCATATTCAAGACAATTTAGGTGAAATTTGAGTGTTTGATATAGCTTCTCAATCCATTAATAATTATTGGAGAAATTCAAAGATAAAGTTCAACAAATTTTATGCTAATTAATACCACATTTTCAAGCCTCCTTCGTACCCACTGATTTTTGTTTCATGAGAATTATTAATGAGTTTGAAAATTTTTCATTTCTAATGAACCATGAATTCAGGTTGAAAATATTTAGTTATTTTGTTTAATATTGTAATATCTTTATACATCTTTTATTGTTGTCTACTGATTTCTAGCAAAGAACTTACAGGATTTGGTAAAAATTAGTAGCCAGGTGTCAACTTCTGTTTACAGTAAACATGAACATAATATACATACATGAACATACATGAATTTAAAGTATGACAGCTTCTGACATTACTCCTACATGGTAGGCAGCTTATTGTTACTCCACCATCTGCAAACCTGATTACATTTGCATCTAATTTTTTGCCAGAAATTCAAGTCAAACTGCAAACATGCATCTACAAAAGCTTTAAATCAAATTCATATCTCTACCATCTGCAAACCTGATAACAATTGCATTAATTTTTTGCCAGAAATTCAAGTCAAACCGCAAACATGCGTCTACAAAAGCTTTAAATCAAATTTGTTTCCTGATAAAGTTGGTTTGACCCTACTGTTTGAGGTGTAGCCTGCTATGCAATATCATGCAGAGTTAGTTATTATTATCATATGAATATATGTAAGAGAAGAGAAGGATTTTCAGTCTAAGGGGTTGATTATTTAAATGATACTTAAAGTGCATATCAGGGTTATTTGTTTCTTTTGAAAATCGATTACATTTGAAGTGAATAGTGGGATGGTTCAGTATTTTGTGATTTGAGCTTCGCATTTGCGAGTTACAAAGGTTTGAAATCGTGATATGCTAATTCAGTGACGTCAACGCAGGCATCATTTATTATACAAAAGCGCCCCTTTGCAAATTACTGACATTTTAAAACTGTGGCAAAAAGTAATTCTACAACTTATATAAATGATGTTAAACTTTTTTTTCTATTTTAGAAAAGAGTGCTACTTGAAAAAATAAAAATAAGTTACAGCAAATGCCTGCGTTGACGTCACTTAATTAGCATATCACGATTTCAAACCTTTATAACTCACAAATGCGAAGCTCAAATCACAAAATACTGAACCATCCCACTATTCACTTCATATGTAATCGATTTTCAAAAGAAATGAATAACCCTGATATGCACTTTAAACTTCAAACTACTTCTAAGTATTGTTTCACGGTATATGGAACAATAAATAGACCATGAAGTATGCCTGCATGAACCTCCAGCTTAACACAATATGACACTAGTGAACTATTTGTAACTGTGAAAATACAGCAAATGCTTCACCATTATTATTATGATCTACTCTAATGTCCCTTTCTTGTTACAGATCTACACAGGGCCGTAGCTGCCAGTTATTGAGTGGTCCGGTCAGTTTTTGAGTGGTCCGGTTTTCAAACTTTGTTTTTCATAAAAAATATCTGAATAATTAAAAATGTAAATAAATTGAAACTGTATGATTCGAGGACCAACCGTGCTGGCGGCTACGGCCTGCTACACATGCATGTACATTGTACTACTCTAGTTGCAACACCAGTATCAGCAATATTCAAAATGTGTTCTATGGTTGGAAAATTATTGGACGTCAATCACATACAAATGTAGCATGGTTAGTGTTAAGATTTTACCCTATACTAACAAAACTAGTTTTGATTGACAGGTCTAGACTGGACATTTTGTTTGGAAAGCATGGTGTCACTTCAATGATATTGTAAGCTTGTAAAAATAAAATTAGTAATGTCTGATCATGAATGCAGACTCAGGATTATATGCCGATCAGTTGATTTTTTATTTATTTTATTTCAATTTCATGCACTAGCCAATTGAGGTTGTAAACACTATACAAACAATAGACCTTGGCCTTGGCCTTGTACAATCGCTGGCTCATGACCAGGTTGGCTGTACATGTACATATATTATATACTGATGTACAAATGTAGGGTTTGGGTGTACTATATGATACACAACTAACACTATTCTAGACAATACTCACTAATAAAATAATCATGATAGTTCCTACGGGCGACATGTTAAGAAAACAACAATTAACCTCACGAGTAAGTAAGCTTTCATCTGTGTCTTCTGTCGTGTAGTGTCGATAATATTTGTACACGTGTGAAGTAGTACAGATAATTGTACATTACAACATATTTAGCCTATTTCGCCTTCTAGAGTTTCTACATTAGACATCAATAGGACCATCAATAATATGTACTGATGACATATGTAGCTTTTCCATTGAACATCGACAATTTCAGGTTAACATATGAATTATAGATTCAACAAAGCAAATAGATTGTGAAGTCGGTAATAAAGATGGGCGGTTTGACTTATGCAATAGCTCCAGCTCGATTGCGTTGTAGTGAACTTATCTCACATGTCACATTAGATCTCAGACCTTGCTGATCTCTCTTTCAGTTTCATGGGCCATGTTTTTGGCCGCTAGAAGCTGTGCAAGTCGCATAAGCGAGTCTTTTGAAGCAAAGCGGCAACACAAAACCTAAAATCGTCGAGCCGTGGACTCTGTACTTCTCTGACCTTCGCATGAACTACTAATTCAAAAGAACTCACCTTAAATCGTTGACACACTAAGTTGCCTCCATTTTCCCTCTGTGTTAGGTTTATAAAAATATTCTTGATTGGTATCGATATGAGGAATACAAGTAAGAGTACGTAAAGACAGATCACACGACCGATTTCTTTACGAACTGCTTCGCTGTCGCACCACCTACGCTCTGTGGTTGCCCGCGGACCATTTGTAAAACTTGAACGCAGGCTCTCCTGACCACGTGTTCTAAGTTTTCTAATATTTTATTCTTCGCATTTGCAGTGCTTTTCAATATGTTTTTAAAGTGTTTACGCTGTTTTATGGGATTTATATAGGGCTTTGAAAGTCATTATTGTAAGACTTTTTTTATACTTGGTGTCCTTGATGCTGATGCACCCAATTGACCAAGGATCAGCCGGTCAGTTAACAAAGAACAGTGCGGTTGCGAATCCTTAGAAATTGAACCAGAGGTACATGGCGAATTCTTCGGTATGTATTTCCCGTGAAGTAATGAACAATAAATGAGAAGAAATTGAAGAAATGCAGTTAAAATTGAGAATAGTGAAAGTTGGGACTATGACACAGGTAGCCCGTTCGGTCCATATAGTTAGTAGAGGGTGTTATGGTCTGTCCATAGAATGCAAACACTAAAACCGTGAAACAGTGCAAACTATTTAGTGCTAAATAGCACCAATGAAACAATAGAAAACAAAAGACATTGCACTATTTAGTGCTAATTAAAGTTAGCACTGTTTCATGGTTTTTATAGTGTCACATTGAATCTCTCACTCAACAGATCGTTTCGTTTCCGGAACAGGACTAGACACGTCAGTCTTTCACTTTCAATAGACCTTTTTCGAGATGCGATGGTCGCTGTCCAAAGTATCGCGGGCGAGCGTGGAAACGAGGCATATTCGGGCAAGAATGTAATCAAACAAATCCTTTTCATCGTAAGAAAATGATAAAAGCTCCATATTTTGTGCGATATTGCCTTTCCACGAAGAATTCAAGTGTCTCACCTGTTTCTTTACGATGTCAACAATGCATTACTGTAGTGTTTTTGGCTGTGAAAACACCGAACATTAAATTGGCTTGTGTGAACAGGCTGCATAGTTTACTGAAGTTGTAGATAGTACGGTGCATGAGTGAGATTTTTAGTCCAGCCAGTCTTTAAGTTAGTGATTTATAATGGTAAATGAATGTTATCTTGGTGATGTTTCTTTGCAATTTGTTCATATCACGATTTTCTTTGCCAAGACTGGATGGCGGCTAGATATGATCGCAACAAGTTTTTCCATTGTATAAATAAACCTTTCTATTATTGTACCGCGTTGGTATTCCCAAGTACGAGAGATATTCTTTCAAATCAGGCAGTGTACTGTTTAAAAAACGTAGAGTTTACTTGTTAGTTCTACGGAAAATTGTGTTACCTGCGACGTTCGGTGTTCAACTACCGTTCAGTTCACAGCCAAAAACACTACAAGAATGCCAAGTCATTGCTTTACAGGGGGCTGATACATTGTTGACATCGTAAAGAAACAGGTGAGACACTTGAATTCTTCGTGGAAAGGCAATATCGCACAAAATATGGAGCTTTTATCATTTCCTTACGATGAAAAGGATTTGTTTGATTACATTCTTGCCCGAATATGCCTCGTTTCCACGCTCGCCCGCGATACTTTGGACAGCGACCATCGCATCTCGAGAAAGGTCTATTCAGATTTGGTGTCTGGAATTATTCATTTATTGCTTATTATTTTCACCTGCTATGACAAAGCCATTAAAATCCACGCGTTATTTATAAGCCGTGCCGCAACTGAATGAGTCAGGCTTGAGTCAAAGGATTATTTCTCAACATTTCCTTCTCGTAAAGAATCGAGAGAGATAGAGAGAGAGAAAGAGAGAGAGAGAGAATGAATGAATGAATGAAGAAGAGAGAGAGAGAGAGAGAGAGAGAGAGAGAGAGAGAGAGAGAGAATGATGAATGAATGAATGAATGAATGAATGAATGAATGAATGAATGAATGAATGAATGAATGAATGAATGAATGAATGAATGAATGAATGAATGAATGAATGAATGAATGAATGAATGAATGAATGAATGAATGAATGAATGAATGAATGAATGAATGAAGAAGAGAGAGAGAGAGCCGGAAGGAGGGAGAGGGAGGGAAAAGCAACTGAATCAAATTCATCGATAATTAAATTGCATTTGAAAGTGAAGTGCGAAATCAGTGTCGAAAATACCGCGAAACGGCTCTGTTCACTGACAAGCAGAATGCAAAACTCCTCGAATCAATAAGAAAGCATGACAAAACTGAACTGCCGAAACTAACGGAAGCCTTTCAGCTGCTTTTGCATCAAGACTGAATACTCCATATATCAGTTATTAGCCTGCGAAAATAGCCGCCAGAAGTACCATATCAGCTATCCAGCTGCAATAGTATTTACTAATAATAAACTATCTATCTATCTATAGTGCAACAGATTGACAGTCCTGGTTAGTATGTTTTAAATTTCTTCTGCGTTTTTGGATACACAGTTGGAGGTAGCCCTGGTTGGGTAGTAGTCCCATCACGAGAGGGCGCGGCCCTCTTACATTATAGTATATATATATCCTAAATTCTGTGCATCCACAAATATGGCTTAGCGAACCTCATAGATTGGCGGGTTGTTATGCATTATGGAAGGTGACACGCGAATGATCGAATAAATAAATGATGACTTATCGGCCAGCATTTCACTGCGGGAAAAGCAGGTTGAATATTGTATTATCATTACTAGTCTTACTAGGTCATGGTCTATGGTATTATGTATTCAGTTATCTGAATCTTGAACATCAAGTCATTTCTGACTCACAGTTCAGTTCATGAATCATCTACTGAAACGGAAAAAAAAACACTACGAGCAAGCACACATGATCTCTGACTCAGATTTACAACGGTCGACTGACCAACGTACACAATGCCGCTTGCAGTTAATTTTTTATTTCGGTTAATTTTTCAATAGTTCATTGTGTCATGGCAAAGAAGCGAGAAATATTTACATAACGAATGAAGAACAATGAGATTCAAGAAACGTTGTGCTTGGAACCACGATAAAATGAACTGCCTCAGAACACAGAATCTGTCCGGTTCTGTCTTCTAGCTCATTGGCGGATTTGAAAAGCTCTTCCACTCAATATCATAAAACCGTAGAAAATGTAATTTACAAATCTCTAATTGGATCCGTTAACGATAATATGTCAAATTACATTAATAAAATGAATTAAATTATAAAACACACTATTCCACCTTTTAAAAATACTTACATTCACATCAATAAGAACCGTCAGTACAGATCGCTTCTCTTTGACCGCCGACTAAAGCCGCGTTGGGGCATCAGCTCACATGGATTTCTGCTTCACCGTTTGGCTAAAAGTAAAGCACTGAGGACTGTGTCTAACTGTATATTCACCAGTTCTAACCGGTACGCAGAGTACCGTACTTTGTTTTAAAACCTCTAGCCATTGATTCGGCGTGAAATCATAATAATCAGTCGAAACAATTGACTCAGATGCTAGCTAGCGGTCGCTCGAAGAAAATTGTTAAGAATATCAAGAAATTATGGTTTCTCGTGAATGGTTTTGATGCCCCGCACCTGCCTTGCACGAGCAGATTGTTTTTAGCTGAAAAAGAAAACCTCTAGTACCCGGAAATGTCTTTCTTTATATTAATCAATGTTCGTCACAAAATGTTGGAAAGGGGCTGTTGGAATACATGTTCACTTTGGATAATATCATAAAATTGCTTTATAATAATACTAATAGCATTTATTTAAACACGATGGATTGAAGATAATCAAAGAAGAAGACAGCTATGACTGTATTCCGTTCTCACAGGCAAGACTGATACAATAGGCATCTTAAAGTACTCTAGTGAATAGGGAAAATCATTTGCATTACTGAACAATGAATTGTTTTTGGCCTCAATTTTAGTCTCGGCGAAACCAAGAGAGCCGCCAAAGGATATATCCTTTTATACTCTCTTGGCAAAACTTAAAAGCTTAGAAGTCTTTATTGAATTGATTATAATGGCTATAACGGTACACTGATTGTGCGTCCGTGCATTAAAGTGTGTAAGTGCAGTAAGTAACAAACACAAACACAAACGCTTTGGGTTCTTGTCATTTGCAGCTCAGAATCTAAACTGACTAAAAGTAATGAAACTATCTGATACCATTTTTGACAATATTTATTAATATATTTGGACCAAAAGTAAGCAAATAAAAATTCAATTTACTGATGTACAAATGTCAAGTCTTTCTGCCTTTTTTCCCGCCTTTAGGGCCAGATTGTCTTCCCTGTTTTGCCGCCGATGGTCGCTTGCTTACGATTTTCTTGCCTTTCATTTTTCCGCCACCTTTTTTCTTCTTTTGTTCAGCAGCACTGAAACAACACAATTCATTTTCATCTTGTAAAATACATGTCAATCAGACCCAAACAATAACACTTTATAGCGCAGGCCCTGGTTGCACGAAAGGTGGTTAGCGCTATTCAACGGATAAATCCTATCCAACGGATAAACGGAGATGCAGTCAGTATCCAACAATTTTTATCCGTTGGATTGGACTTATCTGGTGGATAGAACTAACTACCTTTCGTGCAACCGGGGCCAGGTGACTAGAGAATACGCACTCTTTTCTATATAAAACCTCTCAATACTAGAAGGACTAGAAGCGCATCAGATGCTTTGAAAACGAGAACTTCTCTATGCGCGCGCACGGTACCTCTCGTAGATGACCATGCACTTACTAAGCAACTGCTTTGTAAACTTTCGATTCAAATATAGTAATAATAATAATAATAATAATAATAATAATAATAATAATAATAATAATAATAATAATAATAATAATAATAATAATAATAATAATAATAATAATAATAATAATAATAATAATAATAACTTTATTTAATAATAATAATAATAATAACTTTATTTAATAATAATAATAATAATAATAACTTTATTTAATAATAATAATAACTTAATTTAATAATAATAATAATAATATATAATAATAATAATAACTTAATTTAATTTAATAATAATAATAATAACTTAATTTAGTAATAATAATAATAATAATAATAATAATAATAATAACTTTATTTAATATTAATAATAATAATAGCTTAATTTAATTTAATAATAATAATAATAATAATAATAATAATAACTTAATTTAGTAATAATAATAATAATAATAATAATAACTTTATTTAATAATAATAATAATAATAATAATAACTTAATTTAGTAATAATAATAATAATAATAACTTTATTTAATAATAATAATAATAATAATAATAATAATAATAACTTTATTTTTGTGTCAATGTCATTAACGTTTTCCAGCTAAAATATATTCGTTTTGCGCGCGCGAATGAGCAATTATTGTGCACGTGGAGCCGATATACTTCATCTGGGGCCTGTTTCTCGAAAGCCCCGTAAACTTTTTGGGCCCGAAAAGACATTCCAGAAATCTAAGACACTTACTCTACAAAGCTGTTCTTTTGACATGTTTTTAATATGAACAAACTTTCCCTTCATGCAAAGTTTCATGTCTGTAAACTACTTTGTTTCGAAGATATAGATTTTTAAAGAAACCCTTTTCGGGCCCGATAAGCTTCCGGGCCCCTGTAGATTCAGTCGGTGAAAAGGTCGATTAATGTTTGCGGGACAAGTTGCAACTCAATTGTATCGCAACCATAGGCAGTCCAACCATTGTTTTTGAGGCTACTAAATAATCAAATAAAATGATATTTACGTCTTTTTTATGTGTTTCCTGTGGTAGAACGCGCGCGCAATACGTATGGCTCCCTGTAACGTCCTATGTTGGGATCCCTGTGTGTGTCCCGCAAGAATCGCCCGCAGCAATGTACATAGTGAAACAAGTTTCAATATACACATGTTCGGGCGCGTCCTGCGGGACGCACACAGGAAGCCCAACATCATACATTTCTATGCACAGGGAACCCAACATAATACGTATTGCGCGCGCGTTCTACCACAGGAAACCCATCAAAAAAGAAACAAATATCATTTTATTTGATTATTTAGTAGCCTCAAAAGCAATGGTTGGGCTGCCTATGTCGCATTGTATGTTCTTTGTCGATTGGTTTATCGCCGAAATCACGAAAATAAAGTGACTCAGTTACTACAAATTTAACAAAATCGCGAAAATAAAGTGTCATGAAATATGACCATTCCCAAATCGCGAAATTAAAGTGTCGTGAAAATAAAGTGTAATAAGGTACAGTCGTTTTCGTATTCATGAGTGGGCTCTCAACCAATCAGAATGCTTGGATACCGCACGATGATGGCGCGATACGGTCACGGTACGGCACGAACCGTAACTACTTCCCACTCATACGAAAACGACTCTAATTGGTTGCATTAAGGTTATAATTATAACTTAAGGAATAATAAAGTCACATAATAATTATGACTGACCATAAGATAAAATATTATACCAAGCAGAATTAAGATTATAATAGAACTAAAACATATTGTTAGTCAGACTCATCCAAACCAAGGTGCTTTCTCTCCTGCCACGATGTCTTCTTTGTAGCTATACCTGCTGGTCGATCAAAGATTTCTTTTTGTTGAAAGAATCTGCATGGCTCAACATCACGGCTCCATGGGATTGGCAAAGCATTAGCTTTAAGAAATATTGAAACAGATTCCATGCAGATTCCTTCAACAAGCAGAAATCTTTGATCGACCAGCGGGTATAGCTACAAAGGAAGATATCATCGTGGCAGGAGAGAACTAAGCACTTCTCTCTTTGTACTGTGATGGTTCAGAGGAGAGACTAATTGTAGACTCTCTACGATACACCCGTTTTTGCCAAAAGGTAGCCACTGGATCGTCATTTGTTCAACTCTAGCTGCTGCTGCATACATTTGTACCACAGTCTACGTGTGTACTACCAGATCCAGGAATGGAAAGGTTAAAAGTGTTGTGAGCAGCTACAGCCTGTTGACTGGGGATGACACTTAACGGATATGGGAAGCTACTTCCTATCCTAACTGAATTACCACCAGCCCATAGTATAATATTTGATCTTATGGTCAGTCATAATTATTATCATTATTGTATTTCTGTAGTTGATTAATATTAGTCATTAGTGTTAAACAGTCTTAGAATAGACTAATTTGGCTATACAACGCAACGAATAACCAAGAAACAATCAAACATAAAGCAGGAAATCGATTTTTTGAGTAAAAATTCAATTTTCTACGTATTGGGATCCCTGTGGTAAGGGTCATGGCCTACGGACATTTCCCCTGCATCTCAAGTACTTTTGTGTTAATAAAGTAATTTCAACCACTACAGAAATAATATTGAAGATCTTGGAAATTAAAAACCAAAGAAAAAAGTCGGACAAAGGTATTTTTTCAAATATAATCTATTTTGCTCTACGCGGGATCCCTGTGGTGAAACCACGAAATCTTTAATCCTAATTTTCGGCATGTTCCACCAAAGGGATTTTTGAGGACTTTTAGTATGTTGTTTAGGTAACCCATCTTGGTTGAATAGCGATGAGAAACTTTCTGTTGCAATTTGTTCCAACTGGACCCCCAAAATTGTATAGGATGACTGGACTCTGTACTCCTTGACAAAAGACGCGTTTGCTCAGGCTTAGCCTCAATCCAGAGAATAATCCGTGCAATTAAAAATGGTTTCTATTGTTGAAAGTCAACACTTTTTCGCGTTCTCATCGGTATTTGTGCATAATTTACACTGAATTGAGGCTAAGCCTGAGCAAATACGTCTTTTGTCAAGGAGTACAGCGGTGTCTAGAAACTGGAGTATTACTGGCAGTGATATGATTGCAGCGTGTGTCCACTATGGTGGCCGAGAACTGCCACTGAATTTTTTCTAGATTTTTCGTTTATTTTAAATTTTATTTCTTTTTTTACTTCTTTTTTATTTCATTTTATTTTATTTTTTGAATTTGGTTTACTCTTACTTTGAAAAGTAAATTGAAATTAATAACAAATTGAAACTCAAATGAATTTTAAATTTATTTTAAAATCAAAACGTAAAATAAAAGTAAAGTAAAATGAAAACAAAATCTTGCATGGCCGAGCGCTGCCACTAAAATTAAATCAGAATGAAAAACAAAATCTTGCATGGCCGAGCGCTGCCACTACAGTCATGCATTGCGGTCGACGATCAGTTCTCCGAAATGCTGACAAACTGACGCTCACTAAACAGTAAACATGACCGATTGGCGTGCTTTTGTGAACAAGCAAAAGCAGAAAC
Organism: Actinostola sp. cb2023; assembly: GCA_033675265.1. NCBI lineage: Eukaryota > Metazoa > Cnidaria > Anthozoa > Actiniaria > Actinostolidae > Actinostola > Actinostola sp. cb2023. The sequence goes on along the minus strand of JAUJYZ010001399.1, from coordinate 20,425 downwards.
GAAAAGGTAGAAAGGAAGCGAATCTTCGGAAGCGACGAAGGATGACATAGAGGTGCAGAGGATGAGCTTTGAGGTTAGCGAAAAGCAGCAAAAATACAGTCCAGTTGGTGCACCGGAATACGTGCCATTCGAACACGACGAACTTTAAAATACATTCGACAACGTATTAAATATATACCTGCCAGAAGCACTTTGCTATCCAAATTGGGAAAGGCATGGTATGTGATATTCTCGCCGGGGAGCGTGGTCCATCCTGTAAGAAACTGATGATGAATATTCCAGATATGAAAGTGTTCCGCCGGCCGGCTACGTATGGTTCATTGGAAGACAATGACACAAGCTTCACCGTGGCGGACCATCTCGACCAGGATGGGCCACGCTCCCCGGCGAGAATATCACCATGCCTTTCTCAATTTGGATAGCAAAGTGCTTCTGGCAGGCATCTAGTTCGTCGTGTTCGAATGGCACGTATTCCGGTGCACCAACTGGACTGTATTTTTGCTGCTTTTCGCTAACCTCAAAGCTCATCCTCTGCACCTCTATGTCATCCTTCGTCGCTTCCGAAGATTCGCTTCCTTTCTACCTTTTCGTTTCTGCTTTTGCTTGTTCACAAAAGCACGCCAATCGGTCATGTTTACTGTTTAGTGAGTGTCAGTTTGTCAGCATTTCGGAGAACTGATCGACCGCAATGCATGACTGTAGTGGCAGCGCTCGGCCATGCAAGATTTTGTTTTTCATTCTGATTTAATTTTAGTGGCAGCGCTCGGCCATGCAAGATTTTGTTTTCATTTTACTTTACTTTTATTTTACGTTTTGATTTTAAAATAAATTTAAAATTCATTTGAGTTTCAATTTGTTATTAATTTCAATTTACTTTTCAAAGTAAGAGTAAACCAAATTCAAAAAATAAAATAAAATGAAATAAAAAAGAAGTAAAAAAAGAAATAAAATTTAAAATAAACGAAAAATCTAGAAAAAATTCAGTGGCAGTTCTCGGCCACCATAGTCCACCCCTGCAATTGTTGTGGCCAACTTTATCGAAGTACAATACGATCCCACTTCTGCAATATTGTGCGCAAAAAATGGCAGAAATCGGCACACATTGAAATTATGCCATTGCTAGCAATATTGCACTGCAAGTCTTTAGTCTACGACTACGTGAACATTATGCCATTGCTAGCAATATTGCAGTGCAAGTCTTTAGTGATACGACTACGTGAACATTATGCCATTGCTAGCAATATTAGTGCACTGCAAGTCTTTAGTCTACGACTACGTGAACATGTTTTAAAGAAAATCCTTACACACTTGAGCAAGACTGGGTATTTTGACGAGAGTAATGCTCTGTGTACATTTACCCTCTACCACACTCCCCTTCCCCCTCAGAGACAAAACAATTGGCAAAAATACCCCCAGGAGGTGTGAGTAGAGGGAGAGGCAGTGTATAAGATTTTAAAACTTCTGATCTTGTACTTTACCTTCTTTGTGTCTGTGCTATATGTTGACCCACGGCCTATATGGGCAAGTAAAACATCGCAGTTAACATCAGGTAGATTGAGTTTCCACAAATCTCAACTATGGGGAAGTTAAACCTGTACATTTATTTATTGATCATCCCCATGGGGAATGGCTTTGTGGCCTAGAGGAGGGGAGTCGTTTATTAGAGGATCCCCGATTTATTAAGTGTCCCCGATTAGTGTACCACTTGTGGTATGCTAGAAGTCTGACACATTAATAAAGTTTATGTTATGTGGTGGTCGTTCAATTGAGGGTAGCTGTTTATTAGAGGGTGGTCGTTCAATTGAGGGCAGTTGTTTATTAGAGGGTGGTCGTTCAATTGAGGGTAGCTGTTTATTAGAGGGTGGTCGTTCAATTGAGGGTAGCTGTTTATTAGAGGGTGGTCGTTCAATTGAGGGTAGCTGTTTATTAGAGGGTGGTCGTTCAATTGAGGGTAGCTGTTTATTAGAGGGTGGTCGTTCAATTGAGGGCAGTTGTTTATTAGAGGGTGGTCGTTCAATTGAGGGCAGTTGTTTATTAGAGGGTGGTCGTTCAATTGAGGGTAGTTGTTTATTAGAGGGTGGTCGTTCAATTGAGGGTAGCTGTTTATTAGAGGGTGGTCGTTCAATTGAGGGCAGTTGTTTATTAGAGGGTGGTCGTTCAATTGAGGGCAGTTGTTTATTAGAGGGTGGTCGTTCAATTGAGGGTAGTTGTTTATTAGAGGGTGGTCGTTCAATTGAGGGTAGCTGTTTATTAGAGGGTGGTCGTTCAATTGAGGGCAGTTGTTTATTAGAGGGTGGTCGTTCAATTGAGGGCAGTTGTTTATTAGAGGGTGGTCGTTCAATTGAGGGTAGCTGTTTATTAGAGGGTGGTCGTTCAATTGAGGGTAGTCGTTTATTAGTGGGTGGTCGTTCAATTGAGGGTAGCTGTTTATTAGAGGGTGGTCGTTCAATTGAGGGCAGTTGTTTATTAGAGGGTGGTCGTTCAATTGAGGGTAGTTGTTTATTAGAGGGTGGTCATTTAATAGAGGGTAGTTGTTTATTAGAGGGTGGTCATTTAATAGAGGGTAGTTAGGATGGCTGTTTAATAGAGGGAGAGGGTAGTCCTTTGATAGAGTGTGGTCATTTAATAGAGGATAGCCACTTGTTTAATTGAGGGTGGCTGACACATCTCCAGGATGGACAATTCTGTTTTGTCCTTCTCTTTACGCTGACACCTCTCCAAGATAAACAGCAAAGTTGTTCCCAAGGGTGCAATGCTAAGGGAGCGTTTATTTTCATACCTTGTTTAAGTCCAGTGATGGCGCTTTCTTAAAAATCTTGTCAACTACTTCTAAACTTTTACTTTTCTCACTCGCAAATTCACCAGCAACTTTTTCAAACTGTGCCAAGGAAAAGAGAAGCATTTTGTAACTGTTGTTGTCGCCCAGCCTGAACTTCAGCCGTTTCCTCTTAAATGAATTGCACTATATCACTATGTGACGTCACATCAAAACAATCTATTGCTTAACGCTAAAGATCATGGTCACGAGAGGGGGACAAAACAGCAGCAACACAAAGGATTTCCCAAATAAATGTATTTTACAGATCGTCTGAAAGCGATAAAAGTCACCAAACACAGTAAATATTGTGGGAAAAGCATTGATATCTGGAAACTAGCCAATTTGAAATCAAGCAAACCTCAGCAGAGCAGAATTAGTTCAAAATTCTATTGTTCTTCACAATTCTGTCCCCCTCATAAACAAGCTGTGATGTCATATAGGGCAATTAGGAACAACACAAAGTAGGTGGCTTAAATTAATAATAATCCATCACTTAAATGTATGTCATGATCAAGAACAATATTTATTTACTGTATTTACTTTTCCTTTTGTAAGGAGCATTGAGACATTGTGGAATGCGCTCTCTCTCTCTCTTTTTATTGAAGAAATAAATTATTAAATTATTATTATATATGTGGGATTTGGGATTCCATCTCTATACCTTCCTTTTTCTTCCTTCAGGGTTTTTGGGGACTTTTTCTTTTGACTAAACAGTGAAATAAAATAGATACAAAATTACAGCAAATCAAACTAACATGAATTAATGCCTTACAATAATATGGTGTACAGCACTTACCAATTTTTTTGTAAATTTTCCAATCGAGGCATTTGCTTTTCTAGTGGCATTAACATTGGCCTGAAGCTGAAGAATCATCAAGAAAAATGACATAAATTTATATTGTGAATTTACTGTTCCGTTAACATTCATTCATTCACTTTCTTTTGTAACAAATATCTTACTTGTTCTTTATTTGCTTTTCTAGTAGGTTGGAGGTTCTTGTCTGGAACTTTAAAAATTAATTTCATGGTTTAAACATAAAGCTACATGTACATGTACATATAATACATGTATATTAAAAGTTTGATTTGATACTACATGTACTTGTATGTACAATTATTGAATTCATGAATAATTAATGAGGGAAATACAATAGAAATCATAAGCGTAGCAGACATCTGTAAATCGGATACAGAATCGTTCTCATTTGCATTCAACTTTAACTTGGATTTTCTCGGCCAAACTGTTTCCTATCATCCAAATTATAGTAAAACATCCACTTATACATCGTTCGATTCGATAAGTCGCCTTCGGCTCGCCATTCTAAATACCAATTCATACAGTTCGGCCACTCATATTGTATCTATTAGTATTACGAGACATTTTCGTATGAGTGGGAAACCTACAGTACAAAGTTACGGTCATGGAATGGAATCAAATACATTGTATTCAACCAATCACAGCACAAAATCATTGCCCAACCAACCAGAATGCTTGTACAGCACAGCACGAACCATGCCAAATTAAAACTACTTCCCAATCATATGAAAACAACACTATACACAGACATTGTCACAGCACGGCACAAACCGTCATCCTACTCATACCAAAATGACTCTATATTAAATTAATGAAAGGTTTGAATTGATACTTACTTTTGACTTTCTTGTGTTTGGCAATGTTTCTTAGTCGTTGATATTCATTTTTAGCTACCTTCTCCTTCTTTTTTTGGATGCGTTTTTCAAACTGATCTTCGTATGGATCTAAGGTATTTATAATAAATAATGACATTTTCATAGAAAATTGTAATACATGTAGAAAGGCAAATGGCTAGATAGATCTATACAATGGTAAGGTAAGACTTTATTTATACAGGGCCATACACAGCGCACTGGGGCAGGGGGTGTTGCCCACTAACCCCCCCCCCCCCCCCCCCCCCCCCAGGCAAATATAGACAGGTCTATAGATTGCCATATGCAATATTGTGAGACAGACAGACAGACAGACAAACAGATATTTTAAATATGACTAGATGAACAACAGTATGTAAGGTACGTGTATGTATGCAGCTAATTAAGAAAACATTGTCTGCAATCGACTTCAAGCCTACGCGACTAAACAGAAAGGGAGTATGGATAGATATGATAATTCTTTTGCATGCTTTTCGTACATGTGTATTTGGTGACAATGGCAGGTGAATCTGTAAATGGGGATGTGCCTACGCATTTTAAAACAAGGAAACAGAAGCAGATATGATTCATATTCCGTGAGAGGTTCTTTTTTGATAGTGTATTATTATTATAAATTTATAGATTCATTGATTTTTATCCATACTCCTTTTTGGTTTAGTTGCATAGGCTTGAAGTCGATCGCTGACAACATTTTCTTAATTAGCTGTATAGAGAATCTAGACAAATCTCATATGCAGTGCATTTACCTGCATTCTGTGGGACTTCTGCAACCCAATCTTGTGTATCATCCTTTGTTCTTTTGTATCCATATCGAGGTAAATATTCCTTAAATGAACACACGACGTTACAATTTTGACATGAATATGGTATACTTTTGATATGTTTTACTTTCATTTCCACAGAGTATTCTGCCAAAGGTTTAGTAATAATATCGCAACTGAGTAACAATATAACACCAGACAACAATCTGATACTCAAATTCTATATCATTCAGTAGTTTGAGTGTTATACTTACTCCCTTAGCTTCATCCCATATTTTTCTTTCTCTTTTTGTTTTATTGATTCCCTGGTGAAAGATAATATCATTGTTTATAAGTAACTTAATGACAATTTAATTATTGTTTTCATTCGATATATATATACATGTATGCAACTGGTGACTGGCTTCTTACTTTTGATTTTGCAAATTCCTGCCACTTGGTTAGAGGTTTAGGTTTGGGTACCTGAACAAAATACAATTTATATTACTCATTTTAATCAGTTATATTCACTGATAACAAAGATGGCTACATATACAATGTACTTACAAGAGATTCTATAGATTTGACAAGAGACTATAATTTTAAATGATATGATACATTTGTACATGTACATGTACTTACAGGTTTTTCTCTAGGAATTACTGTTGTTGGTTCTGGGAGCTGGAAATGAATCATATAGTATACATCCACAATTACAGCATAATTCCCAAACAGGAAGCAATATAAACATGCTTGCAAGCAATAAAAAAGTAAAACCACTCAGGAGTTAAGTACTGTAAACAGAGTTGCATGAACCACAGATCTGGGATGCTTACCATTTACTCGGAAAAACCGGAAATTCCGGTTTGAAAAAAAAAAGGTCTGTGACATTCCGATCAGAAAGTTCTGGAAAACTCGGTCTAATGGAACACTCGTCTACGGAAAAAACCGAAAAGAGCGGGTAAAGTGGATTACCTCAATCGCTATCTAGACCGAGTTTTCCAAAACTTTCCGATGAATGACATATACATGTACAGTACCATTTGTTTTTCCAACCAGAATTTCCAGTTTTTCCGAGTAAATGGTAAGCACCCCTGATCAACAATGTACATGTATTGTATTAACAAGTGATTCAAAACCAGGTGCAGTCAGTTGGGCAATGCAGTACATTCACTTGTAATGATGTACACTGTGTAGTATTAATCTGTAGATCAGCCTACAACAACACAAGTCACAAGTAACTTCAATGTCATTAAACTACTTACTTGAGCTAACAACACATTTTCATATCTTTCCACTGGAAGCTGCAACAATGATAGAAATGATTTATTCTCGTTCTGTTAAATGCATAAGCTCACAAGATATACAAACCTTCCATAGTTCGTTAAACAAGAGTTGTGTGTTGTCTCTTGCAATGTTTACTAGAAAGTCCTCCTTCTTCTTCCTATAAATCATAGAGGTACATGTACCATCAAGCATCATAGTTATCTTGTACTATTCCCGGCGTAGGCAATCGATGAAATCGATGATCTATGAAAATCCTATCGGAAATCGATGGCCAATCAAAATGAAGCAAAAATATGTGACCTTTGATCGATTGTTATCGATTGTCTTATGATTGATCGATTGTTATCGATTGCCTTATGATTGATCGATTGTTATCGATTGCCCTAAAATAGATTGATTTTCATCGATTGCTTGCGTTGTTTTGTTTTACAGGGTTTTTTCTTTCTCCTTGTTGGACTTGGAAAAGACAACATTGATAACCCTTCACGATGCATCGATCGCAATGTTAGACTGACTTCGTGGCTTTCCCAGCGGCTTTCCATAGACAACATTTTAGCGGCAACGTACAGAGGTCAAGAGGACTACGTCACGAAATCTATGTACTGAACCCGATAACAATCGATTCGATGATCGATGATCGATTTTCATCGATTGTCATTTCTTTGTGTGACTATCGATTGGTGATCGATTGCCCAAAACCAATCGATATCAATCGATTAATTGTCATCGATTGCCTACATGCACCGGGACTATTTAAAAGCTTTTTAAAAACTAAATACTAAGTCTTAACTATTTATTATAATTATAGGGCCCCTATGGATACCAGCGTTTTAGCTGAATGGGCCACCCTGTTTAAATAGAGTTGCTACCACTACTACTAAACATAATAAAACCCTAGTTCAGATCAAAGAACAAGACTGTATCAAATTGCCTAACATATTGAAACACGTGCAAAACAACAAACATTCTCAATAACATTACCTGAATAGCTCCATGCTCACTGGTTGTAAGTCAGTCAATAGCATATTCCCTACATCTAACTCTGGGTCTACTTCTTTCGATACTTCAGTGGTCTTAAACCGAGATTTAGCCTCTTTTAATACAGCATCAACATTTACCGTTTCGTCCGCCATCTTGAAGTTTTTAGAATTGCATTGCATTGTGGGAAATCAGCAAAAAGGAAACGACACAGGAAGCCCAACCTCTGATTTCAATGCTTACAGACCGGCCTTACAGATTATCAGAGATGATTTTCAGGAGGGCCCTCTTGAGCCCCCTTGAGCGATCAAAGGATCATATATGATATAATTAAATAGAACAGTAAATATCAGAGCCGTCTGAGTGTTTCAACCCCCAGTATTACAGAACCATATCAAGAAATCCCCCATTAAAGTGTGCAGAGCCGTTTCTGAGTGTTTACAACCCCCAGTATTACAGAAATCTGGCATTGGGGCCAAAAAGACTGGATACCTAACACAGGCCGGTTTCATCATCGCTCACAGGGGAAAAGACCTCGCCTTTCATCATCGCTCACTCTTGCTCTGTGTATAAGCGTCTAAAAGTTTCACAGCGAATGCTGCGTGCCGTACTAAGCGCTCCTTCAATTATTTACTGAAGATCTAAATATTCACAACTCTGATTGGTTCGATTATTTCCCCGAGGATTTGGGACCAAGATATTTAGCATTACAACATGGGACTCTGAATCATACATGTATGTGTGTCGCGGAGAGAGCAACGGTCTAATAGAGGATATCCAAAGGTACGGCTTAGGGGCCGGATATCCCCTTCCTCAGTGGCCTTTTGGTTAGGACCTGGTTTTAACGCCGTAAGTCACCTTACGTAAGTCGATTCGATGTCTCAGCTTCTCAGGATGTTACGGGAGAATCGTCCTATTTAGGTGAGGCGTGAAAACATATCTTCTTCTTCTTCTTCTTCATTGTGATACATTTTATTAGTTTTCCTGTACATTTAGGTTCGCACTTCAAACCAGTATTTTTGGTGTATTATTGATTTACTATGAAGTATAGACGTTCAAAGGGTTTAACATATTTTTCATATTTAAAAGTGTGCTATAACTTAGTGAGTTTTACAGTTCCTATTGCTTCTCTGCGTTGCTAGCGGTCTGCGAGTGAGACAGAAGAGAGAAAGAATGGAAGAATTAAGGGAACTGCTTTCCTTTTCCACTTACTTTTGGCTTCCTCCAAACCACAGGTAGCCCAACCATTGCTTCTGTTTTGATGGGCTTCCTGTGGTAGAGCGCGCGCGCGGATACGTATTATGTTGGGCTCCCTGTGTGCGTTCCGCAAGACGCGCCCGCGCATAGAGCAGATTTCGAATGACTGTGAAAAACTTACGGCACCGACGTGCCGTGACCGTGATGATTTAGGATTTCGAATGAATCCGTGCCGTGACCGTGCCGTGCCGTGCGCCGTGGTTTTTCACAGTCATACGAAATCTGCTCTAACCCTAGTCCAGAACGGGACCCACTTTTATCTACGCACGCGTCAAAGAGCAGAAGAGAAGAACTGGGCTAGAGAGAGACGATAAAATGTCCTTACATTACGCGCGCGCTTCTCGTAGTCTTTATATTTCTTTCGCGCCCAGTATTTATATAATTATTGCACAACCCCCGCACAAAGGTATATAGGTATATGTGTCCAAACCACTGATCACCAGCAACGCAGACTAGGTTACTATAGTTAAATGTGCAGGGCTTCTTTCGTGTTACAGAAGATCATTTCGCTTTGTTTTTCCCTTTGAGAAAACTTATATTACTTGAAGGAAACACACTACTTATGTTTATCGTCGGAGAAATGCGATTTGAATGTTCGCCTTTAGTACAAGATTTCAACCGCTCGTGTCTTTCTTGTCCTTCTCTCTCGTAAATTGCCTCGATTGTATCGCAGCAGCCTTCACATAGGTTTTGAACCTCCATGTTTGTGATGACGTACTTCAGGATATTTCTCTCCGCCATCTCTGTTCCTTCATCTGCGACAAAAAAATATAATCAGAATTTTTTAAACATGTCGAGAATATCAGCACAGCTTGGTATAAAATAGTGCGCGCGCATTGTAAAACTGGCGTTGATGATTTGTGTAAGTCATAATCAACACTGAAACGTGACACTGCTTCGTCAGGCTGTCTCCAAAATGTGGTATTTTTGTTGATGCACGTAAGCCTTCACGTACCTTCACTATCAATGTGACTTTGCTTGATCAATTTTGGGTTGTAGTAAAAATACTCCCAAATGACTCCAATGACTGTCATGACGCCGAATAACGCGATTAAAATGACGAAGAATTCATAGTCTTCAAACAGACTTCCTGCCTGCACCACGTCGTCCTTGGATATGGTTGAATTAGAAAGAACCTAAAACCAGCGCAATCATTAGATGAAGTGTTATTACTAGACCAACTAAGCATCGCTTCTCTCCCCACTCACCCAACCGCCAGTACAGGGACCGCGTAGACGGGGGGCCAACGCCCCACCACTTTTAGCCAAAACGTGTGTCACAATAAGTTGTTGTCTGATATAAACCATACCAGTGTACTAGTATATCTAGCCGACCCCTCCCCCTCCTCTGTCCACTTTCGAGGGTACTCCGCAGACCCTGCAGTATATGTTACTATGAACAGACTTACCTCGAGTAATGTGAACTTAAATGGGCTCGTTTTAACAAAGTCTTCAATGCAGTCTTTAACAGCGATGCACATCTCTGGCTTAGGCATAATAAGCCTCATCCCCAAGTAATGCCTAAAGTCGATCATCTTGCCTATCTCAATCGTTTCATCATCTTCGATAATCGTTGTGTCGCTGACTACGACATGCTTGTCAATCAAGAGACCTTCAATGTGATTTTGTTTGAGTGCGTTAACCATACCTTTCGTTAGGTCAGTGTATTCTAAGCGTTCAAGTTAGAAATACAAGAATTAGTCATCAACTAGTTATTTGAACTCGTGGATTTTGCAACTGATCCGCGAGTTATTGGGATAATAGATGATGGGAGTTCGAGTGTCACTGGATCACTGGAGGTAACATGGTCAATAAACTTGAGCCTCGGATTACTGAGTTAACCTGCGGTTTCAGTCTTTCAGCTCAATCCATGCAAGTCCCGTTTCTATGCAGAAGTATGCCACAGCCTTAATTTGAGGGAAGAGAAACCCCCCAGTCTTCCCATAATTCCTCTCGGTGTCGGAACATCCATTTCAGATCGTCCGTATCAACGTTTTCTTAAATACGTGTATACAATGATCGTGTATACAATAGCTATATCGTATTAGAACGCAATGTCCAATGGACTTTACGTAGACCATAGACCCTCATCTCGTATTATTAATAATAAATAAATAATATATATCTTTATTATGATTCATTAAACAATGTAACGCGATCGTTAGGAGGTTATTTGTTACCCAGGGTACAGGATTATATAATCAGTTGCTGGTTAGCATGAGTGTTTTGTATTATGAGTGTTTTCTTTACTTACCCAAAAACTTTCCACCAACATCTATAGCAGCCTTGCGTTCAATGCTTCCTTTAAAAACGCCTATCTGTCAATCAATCAAGAACACCGAAAGCTTTACAAAAATGGGACCCATACACATATTCTACAGACTCGCATGCAGCAAAACAATGCGTGCTCACTTTTACCTTTTTGTTGAACAAGTTGAGGTCAGTCTCAATTTCGCGTGCTAAAGATGAAGTAAAATTTGCCGTGAGTACAGAGAATGCGACAAGACCAAGCAGCATCCATAGAACACTGAACATTCTTGCTGGGACAGACTTTGGAGCAAGGTCTCCATAGCTGCGAACAAAGAAAACAAACAGTTTTTTTCTTCAGCACTTTCTCTGACAACTCGTAGATTATCGCTCGATGCATTGTCGTGAGTTGAACTCCTCGGAAATCAGTCGTTAGTCTCTCGGAATGTTTACGTCGTAACATCGTGTCGACATAATGCTGCCAAGGACCAAGGATATCTTACCCAACGGTTGTCATGGTGACGAATGCCCACCAAAATCCCTGCCACGAACCACGAATGAAAGGAGCCGGAAAGTCAGTGGGATTCCTGCGTCGATCCTTTGGAGAAAAAAAACCCTTAATGCGCGCGTCATTTGGATGGACTCCCTGTGGTACAGGTGGTATTTTGTGCGGAAACGCTCACCACACCACAGGCAGCCCAACCATTGCTTCTGCTTGTATTTGTATGCGCGGGTCTTTGGGCTCCCTGTGTGCGTCCCGAAAGATGCGCCCGCGAATGTTTTTCAAAAATAAATCACTAAACATTTCACTAATAAAATATATAAATGAAATACTATTCTGACGCGCCTACAATAACCCACCCACGATGGCAAGAAAACCAGTCACAATTATGCACGAAAAATCACGACAAAAAACTAATTATATTCGCGTTATCACTATTGCTTTTTCACGTTTAACATCACGCGATGACTCACCAAAAGCCATATACAGATACCAGCGATTCCCGTTAATATAAGAGTGAGTCCAATCACCTGACCGCCGTTAATAAAAGAACCAGCCAGTTGATTGAGTGGTTTCTTCACGTTTCGTCTCACCTGTTAATTCATTAAAATAAATCACTTCATCTAACCGCTAATTATGAGCGAATAATATAATAATAATAATTTTAATTTTATATAGCGCCCTTTCCTAAAAAAGACCAAAAGCGCTTTACAAATATATACAATAATAATCACATGCGAAAAAGTTATTTGTCTATATTTTGCAATTTTCCTCTTCTGAGGAACGCCGTTGAGAAACGTTTGACTGATTCTGAAAGTTGATTTAAACACCAAAGGTTTATTTCTAGTGCAATCTACAGGGAGTCAGACGACGAGTATACCAATCAGTTTATATTAATCAATAATTAATTATAGTAGATTATATAAACCACGTTGATTTTAATAACTTAAACCACTTTAGTAAATCCGACTCAAGTACGAAAACTTAGCGAAAACTTTAAAAAATACAATTTGATCTTTATAAGCATGCAATTACTACGCACGGTTAATGATTGTCACTGGCTTTTGAGACGATACACGCCTTGTTAAAACACTAGCTATAGTAGGTGTTGTTGGTTACTCTCTTTTCAAGACAGTTGAAATACAACAATCACGCTAAGCTTCAGCTATGCTTCTCAAACTGAGCGACTATCTTGCTAAAGTAGCGAGGCAAGCGCAAGAGATGCTACTCGAGAAGGACCCGATACAAGCACAATCACAAGAAAAGCACAGCTAGCGCCAGGGATCACTGTTTTTTTCTATTTCTTTAGCTTGTGCTTATGCTTGCGTCGCTGGTGAAAACCAGGGTTCATTTATATAGAGTCGTGGGAAGTAACTATATCCAAGCATTCTGATTGGTTGAGCGATGATTTTGCGCGCTGTGATTGGTTGAATGCAATGTCTTCGATTCCGTACCGTGACCGTAACTCCGTGCCGTAGGTTTCCCACTCATACGAAAACGACTCTATCAATACCCTTTGTGAGCGAGCACCTCTCTGTTCGACTTTAAGGAATGAAAATCGAGTTTTGTTTGTTGTTTTTTCTGAGACATTGAGACATTGAGACATTGAGGTGTGGCCGACAAAATTGAAAATTCAGCTATCGGCACTAGCTTTTAATTGCTTTTTAAAAATAAAAATAAGCTGAAGTTAATTCAATTAACGAATTGAAACGTCTTAACATTCGTGATTGGCCTGTATGAAACCAATTAATACCAATAATAAAATGAAAGCTTCTTACCACATAGGCAAGCCCTGTTGACTCATACACTTTGACACGACACGGATCCTTGTCCGTTGTTTCCATGGAAATCGGTAGTGCAATCCTATTGGTTGATCCACTATTAGTGTTGGGGACTTTCGAGTCGGCGTTTAGAATGTCCATATATTGTCTCTGTCTTCCCAACTTGAATCTCAGCGGTGTTGAGGTCTTTAGCTGTTCGATTAACACGTTGAACAAACCTACATGAAAATAATTAGAAACGTTGAGTTGCATCATTTCTCGCCAACCGCAGCAACGACAAAGATGGCGGCCGGCTTGTAATAATAATGGTCGTTCTTATATAGCGCATTTCACATTGTCTCGATGCGCTTTACAACCGATGGAGGACTTTTTCGGGCTGCATATTGTACAATGATTTACGGCCATCAGAACAGCGAGTTTTTTAGTTCACTATTTTGTGTTCAAAAGCAGCTCATTTTCTTAAAGTTCTATTATTTTTTTCTCAGTCATAAACGCCGGAGTCTCTTTCAGGAACCAATACATGCCGGTCGATCCAAAGTGATTTACCACTGACGATGAAGAAGCCAGTACAAGGTCTGTCATACCACCTGCTCAGGTTGATGCTATCAGTTGTTTACGGTCCGCAAAGCTAGATAGCATTATTTCCCATTAGAACAAGACTATAACGCATTTATAAAACCCGGTCTACATTGAAGAAATACTATTTAAAATTGACGATCGATTCTGAGAAAAACTCCTGATACACCAATAGCTATAAGTCATGATCAAGAGAAGCACAATTAGCACTGTCGGTAGAAAAATAAACAATTTCAGTCCTTTTGGCTGTTGAATATGTATGTCTCAGAAACGACATGTATTAAAGTCATGTAAAAAGTCATGAAAGAAATCTGAATCACACACCATATCAAACACACCATATTCCTAATAAAAAGGGTTATTATACTCTTCTATACATATAGCCTGATACTCAAGTTCTATATTTTTATACTTTGTAAAAATGAAATAAAGAAATATTAAATCATCACGCTCCATGATGTACACGCGTTTGCGCGGCACTCCAGTGATTGACTGACTCAACAAGGAGGCAGATGTATTCATCATGGCTAATTAAAACTCGTTCACTTAGCGTGTATTGCGTGATTTGAGGAGGCGTATATACTGAACGATATTCGTATTATAACACGACAGCCGGGTTTTTTTCGCGGTTCTTTCGTGATGTATGGTTGGATTGTTATTTGTTTTTGTATCTCAAGTATCAAGCCTGCCCGGCACCATATCATGCAGTGATATGATACACAGGAAGAACGTTCTCGAACGAAACCATGCGCTTTTGGTAGCAAATAAACAAACTTGTCCACACACGATGTGTTCAAGAACCACGCAGGGAAGTAATTCCGAGTCGACTGCACACTGAATGCTCACAAAAGACGACAAGAAACGCGCGTTCGTAGTTAATTGTCACTGTAAAAAGACCAAATGACTGCACTACAGGCAGCATTAGCCTGTGCAGGTCATCCTAGAATGTTTTTCAATTCTTTATCAAAACAGATAGATCGAGAGCAGGTTGTCATTATTATTGAAGCTGTCTCTAGTGGAATAAATATCCAATCTAGTTGTCTCTAGTGGAATATATCCAATCTAGCTGTCTCTAGTGGAATAAATATCCAATCTAGTTGTCTCTAGTGGAATATATCCAATCTAGTTGTCTCTAGTGGAATATATCCAATCTAGTTGTCCTACGTCAGCCATTCTTTAGCGTCCAATTCTTAGGTGAATTGGACAAAAGTCTGCTCATAGATCTACCAAAATTATATTTCGTACAAAATGAATCTGTTGATATGTTAATGCTGTTAATTGTATTGTATATTGTATGCTATTTGGATCAGAAACGTCTAACTTTATCGAGTTCGTTCTTTTAGTGCATTCAGTTTCATGTTGCTATGACAACACGGCTGTTTTGAACTAAATATAAACAACCCGCTTGATTGTGCGATGTAGCAAATAAATGATCGACGCAAATAAGGAAAACTAGAAATTAAAAATGTTTTTTTTATCATATGTTTTGATTGATTGATAGTTCAGTAAAAATCGTGGAATATTTCACGGAATTTCAAGATATCAAACTACTATCTGCCGGGTTGGGTGTGGATTAACGCCGTGGCTCGCGACAGGAAAACTATAAACTGACTCGATAGGTCTTCTTGCTTAACAACGTACTACATTTTAAGCACATCACAAAAACATTTAAAGACATTAAACGTAGCCATAGCGGAAAATTAAATCTCTCAAACTGAAAATGGAACCATTATTAACTGCAATGTTGACGCCTTGTGAGAGCTTCACTGGTCAAAATGTGTGGCATTCGGTCAGGTTTTCTATGGACTGCGAAAGGACTTGACCTACCTTTAATCTGGCGCTCGTGTTTTATTGTCGAATTACCGGTGAAATACGGATAAAACTCCCAAAAGTCCACGTCAAATGTTGTCTGATTTGAAAGCAGATTTCGACATTTTGTGGCTTCAGCTACATCGTATAAAGCCGCCCAACAAACGACGAAAAACAACACAATAATTTTGCTCATCGTCGTATGTAATACCATGTTGAAGGAATTATCGTTAGGACTGATTTCACGGCGGAAATTCTTGTTTTTTCACAGTTAAAACCATATCGTATAGTCACGGCATATTCTCCTCTGCAAAGCTGATAACAAATGCATGCAAGTACTTGAGAAACTGTTATTAGTGAGTATAGTTAATAATTCAGCACCAAAATTTCGATCCATTATCGAACCAATATTTCAGAGGCGCCTTGGCATTAGCATCAGCCACTTTGCAATACCTATAATTCTCCGCGGCTAAATGACCAAATCACTGAGCAGAACTACTAAAAATCACCCACTGTCTTCCAAACTTATAATGCCGTTCAAAAACTATCATTTTGACTTTTAGATGAGTATGTTTAGCTATACAGACGGGAATCAAGCAGTTATTAGATGATAAATAAATTATATGTCCTGACTGGTACCAAATTCTGCCAGAAATTTTAGCGCGAAATCTTTGTACAATATTTAGATATCTGTTCCGAGTTTGTAGTAGTCAGAAATTGAGGTTCGTGCAACGGGTAAAATGTTTCACAATTTATTATAGAATATAAATTCATACTTACAGGAAACAATGTCGATGTTCTACGTTTAGAGAAAGCTAGTGGGATTTTAAAAGCAGTTGTTGGAATAAATTCGAAACAGGTGTGATTTTATGATCTCACTCGCTTCAATGCCGGTGTAATAGCGTCAAGAAGTAGATTTTATTTATATAGAATTGTTAACTCCAATGAATATGCAGTACAAATATTTAGAATTTTAAGCGGTTCATGAAGTTTATTTATGTGATTTAGTTAGATTGGAAGCTAATCAGTCGTTTTAATCTTGAATGGGTGTATTTTGGTTGTTTTGGATAACGAGCCGCAGCCAAGAAAAGTTCCCAAAACAGCAGGGTTTCCGGTTGCTATGCCTGACGTCATAATCTCATTTCGATAAATGGGGATATGTCAACAGTAGCTTGGAAATTAACGATGTATGTCAGTATGTGCGTTTCTTATATGGACATTTCAAGGATGATCGAGCACACGCCAAAGCATTTACTTTGGCGCGGAATTATAAATACGATTCCTTACAATCTAAACCTCAAGCCTCTTTTGATGTCGCTTCGTCAACGAAGTCGACTGCAGTAGACTGGCTCTACATTATGGACAAACAACTAAACAGACTACTCAGATAAGCATTTTTTGCAATATATTTCTCTAGTTGGTACCCCGGGGGGGGGGGGGGGGGGTACTCCCAGTCTCCCATATATGGACTATACGGGGACGTGCCGCTGGACAGGGTATGGTTTTTGGCCTCTCTGTCCTGAACAGGGTATATAATTTTATGTGAATCTGTCCTAAACAGGGTATGGAAATGTACGATTGTCGTCGTTAAATATGGTTTTATCCGGTATTTACCATATATCTGAGATCCGAGCTTCGCCTGTCTTTAGCACTCATCAATCAACATAAAACGCGTTAAAATTGTGTAAAAGAAGACTCTGACATGTGTATGTTGTCCTTTGTCCTAAACAGGGTCTGAAAATAACATAGTTTATTTGGTACCATAAATATATACAAATACAAATACCGTATACATAAACTAGACATCACAGAGCGATTAAACACTGTTCTCTTCACTGCATGTATCAACTCACTTCGATTCGTTCTAAGTTCTAAATAAACCCTTTGCAGTACTAGTACTGGATTGATAAATCCATATCTCTATGAATTATTGTGGTTATTTTTGAAACAAGACGACATAACCTTCCTCCAACAAGGTTTGTGAATTCAGACTCAATGTCTCGTATTGATAAATCATGTTGTTAGAGCCTTCGGTGATTATCTTAGCGGCCGGCACAGGGCGCATGCGCTGTAGAATGAGGTCAATGACAAAGAACGGATCTCATTTTTAGAGTTTGGCTTTTCACGCTGGGGCCAACCACCCCCCAAAACGGTCATCTGTTTCTGCCACAAATGCATTTTTCATCATACTGTAGCTGTACTTCCAAAAGTATTTTTTCAACCAAATTTCGGGTATGGAGTGATATCGGTATGGAGAATATTTTGTTACATTTCTGACGTAAAACATCGATATTATGACGTCACTACGCATGTTGCAACATTTTGACAATTTTAAAGATAAGGAATACATTTTATTTATGGTATTGAAAATGAAAGAACAGATAATAAGAAAATGAATGTACTGAAAACGGATTGTTAATAGCATTATTATGAAAGAAGTAATATTTTTTTTTTAAACTTTGACTTTTTTGAATTACGTCATACCATTTGGGAATTTTGAAATTAATTATTTAAATTGTAAATTTCAATAATTGTAAGATCAAATATCTTGTAAATATGTTGTACTAGTCTATTGCAAAAATATGCGAAACATTTTGAAGCACGAGTTTCTCTTTATCGTCTCTTTTAAACAAAAAACAAAAACTTGTGACGTCATCAAATGACGTCATAATTAAATATTCCCTAATATCTTCATTCTGAGACGAAATTAAAAAAATCCAAAATGATACAATCTTAGAAGACATTTAGTAAAGTACTTTAAAACAAGAATGGATTGATTTAATGAAATAACGAAAAATTTAAACCAAGGGGTTTGTTTTCCTATATCTTCCTATTAAAATGAGGTTGAGGGGAGGGGTGGTTGGGCTATTATTCAACTTCCTATAACTCAACAACTATTGATGCTATCAAGAAACGGTTTTTAGCTTTGAACTCCCCTGATATATTCATTCATTCATATATATGTTTCAAATTCCTAATTCAAAATATTTGAATTCCTAAATCCAAAAATCGATAAAATATTGCAACATTCATTATGACGTCACAGTATCGACTTTTTGGCCCCCCCAAAATTCAAAATATTTTTCTGAACTATGTTACCCCACTGACAAAGTTTGATCAAAATATATGTACGGCATAGAAAGTTATTGCAAATCGAATCTCTGATGACCGTTTTTGGGGGTGGTTGGCCCCAGCGTGTTTCCACAGGAAGCCTGACTAATAAATGGAAAATGGAATCTATTTGTTTCATGTACAGTATGTGGTTCTAATTGTGAACGGTTTTAATTGCCCTATACCACTATGACGTCACATCAAAACAATCTATTGTTTAAACGCTAAGGATCATGGTCGCTAGAGGGGGACAAAACAGCAACAACACAAAGGATTTCCCAAATAAATGTATTTTACAGACCGTCTGAAAGCGATAAAAGTCACCAAACACAGTAAATATTGTGGGAAAAGTATCGATGAACATAATATCTGGAAACTAGCCAATTTGAAATCAAGCGAACCTCAGCAGAGCAGATTTAGTTCAAATTTCTATTGTTCTTTACGATTCTGTCCCCCTCATAAATAAGCCGTTACGTCATAATGGTATAGGGCAATTGTGAACACTGTTCAGTTAATGTGTACCCTGGTTACCAGAGGCTATTATTTTATCTCTCTCTAAACTCTACGAGAGCGCCTACGGCTCGAGAGAGAAAAAATAATAGCATCTGGTAACCAGGGTACACATTAACTGAACAGTGTTCACAATTAGAACCACATATATCTAATAACACACGGCTCTCGTCCAACCAAAATGCGTTCAATATGTACCAAAAATTATATAATAATAAATACGCAGTGTGCAAGAAGATAGATAATAATAAAGAACCTTATCGAGGCACATATTTTATTGTTTTTGAGAAGACAATCTTACGCAGCAAATTTTTACTGAAATAGTCGATCGTAAATTTAAATCATAGTTTTTTTTAATAAGAGAACAGTTTATACTCAACATCATATATTCAGTAAACTAATATCCAAAGCAGTTTATAATATGTACATCCTGATCGGTAGCTTGGAAACCGTTGTAATCATTAAGCTTAATTAACATAATCTTGCAGTAAATTTCAACTTTATACTTTCATACCTCTTTTCTTGATTCTTCTCGTTCTTTTGCCTTCATCTACATAAAATCATTACGTCAATGTTTGATCTATTTATTGTGATAACCAAATTGTAGGACGTACCTGAGAAATACTGATCTCTTTGATAACGTAATGTTTTCCATCGTTCTTCTTCTTGACAAGAAAAGCTTTTCCAAACGAGCCTTCGCCAATTTTCTTCACACGAACGTAACGCTCCATATTCAACACAATTGAAGCATAGAAAACAAGGACTTTGAACCTATTCTAGCTCTTCAATCGTGTATTGCTCAAAAAACAACTGGAGATAACCTGATATAGCTGATATTCTTTATAGAACTGGGAAAAGTTATATTTTTACGAAAATGGCGCCTACATCTGTGAGGCTGCAGTATGAAAGGTCAGCGTCATGCCATCAAAAACTATCGCTAATCTGACGAGAATGGGCTCATAACGGCGACCACGCGCTGAAACAATAGAGGCTGGTCGCTTACCAGAGCTTTTAGATCTTGCACGATAACTTCCCATTACTACAGTGTTGTATTATAATCAGTGCACTTGCAAACAACGTTTCACACAACGAACCGGCTGAGTTTTTGAGTGATACGAATC
>JAUJYZ010000589.1:0-40799 GCA_033675265.1 Actinostola sp. cb2023 | reverse complement strand
TGCTATGCGTACATCAGAATGTATTAGCCTATTTTAATTAAGGTCATGCGATCGTGTGCAATTTTGGACGTCGCATCGATGAAATTTCCATATAAATTGTATCGTGCACAAATATTGTTTTTGCAGTACATAGCGCTAGAAACGAAGATCGAACCATCAACCACAAGTTGATTCAACAAATCTCGAACAACCGACATCAATACTTGTTAAATACTCTTATTCTGTATAGAGCAGACTAGCCTCGAAGATGGGATCTTATGACTAACTAGACAATACCAGAATTACGCGCATTTTACTCCGACGATATTAGCAACAGGGGGGTGGAGCGTCTTAACTGCAGTCCGATAATTCTCCTCAGAATTATATCAAATAAATCAATTCACAAAACAACTACTACTAAGTTTGTTTAGAAATACAAGCAGTTTGTGTTAGTGGTTGATAGATTAGATATTGAAGAGCTTAGCCTTACGCTCGCGCCACAGAGCATACGAACGACTCACTTTGAACACTTCGAAATTTAAAAAGAACACAGAAGCCCAAACCATGAACTATGAGATTTGAATTTCCTGCCTTTGAGGAGCCATTCACCTCTCCTGGAAACAGCAAACACACATAAAACTACGCAGGCTACTAAGTTACTGTAAAATGTCGCGAACTACCCCCCCTGTGCCTACCAATTGCCTATATTTTGGCGTTGATTTCTCATGGTGCATATCAGCGACATTCAACAGCTCAGATGTTTGCATCAGGCCTCCGAGAAATAGGCTTTTCACACTGCTCGGTGTGCGGCCTTTTAGTAGCATTCCCGAAATTCCATATAAGTTTGACGGATTTAGACCTACTGCTGAGTTGAGGAGCCAATGTTGAGATGTCGGCCACGATGGATTCCATGCCCAATCATCGCAAGTTTAAAGCTCGCCGAAAAGTAATGCAGGTAACACTTTTTTGCTCGATTAAGAGGGCATGTATTAGCAACTCACTCGTTGCTTGTTTTCGATCTATTATTGCGTCCAGTGCCAATGAAATTAGACGATGCCAAAAATGTTCACAGAATATGTTATAAAGACTATATTATTTACGTCTGGAAGTCAGGCACCTAAAAATTCAAAGCCTGATATACAATGGTCAAAATTTCAATACATTTGAAGTCCTACATTTCTTCTAATGTGTGTCTTGCTTGAGCGGCCATTGAATGTCGATATCGCCATACCTGCCAAAACTAATACCGGTGACGTTAGATGCCGTAGATTGTGGTAATGAAAGACTATTGCCATATGCCATCAATACAGCAGCGGAGAATGTACCGCGGGTATACGGACGTTGCAAGCACTTGTCCACCTCGATTTAAAAGTACGAGAAGTAAATTAAAGCGTCAAAGCACTTTGGTCACACTGTGTAACACGGACTGATAATGGAATGGATAAGGATGCAGTCCTGTATACGTAAATATGGCGAGACCCAATTACAAGAAAGCCACATTTATGTGTAACCAAGTTGCTTGATCAAAGTATTCAATAAAACCGAGTCATTGTCGATCAATGCCCTAACTAATTTTAAAGACTCGATGCTGCATATTTTCTCTTCTTGTGATTTAATTACACATCAAAGATATTTATTGCTATTGGTAAAGATTGATCTCAGGCTGATGAGCTAATTTGATGAATGAATGAATGATCCGAAGAATGAAAACTTTATATAAACCCCCACCAAGCCCACCAAAAAAAACTCCACACAAGCAAAGGAATCAAAATCAGTAAATTAAAATTAGATTACAAAGTGACCTCTCCCTTTGAGCCGGTATGCATATGTAGTAAACAACTTAGTTTTTTAAAATGTATATAATGCCACGCCGCTGCCTCTTCACTTAAATATTAATCCTTCCTGTTTACTAGGAAATTTAATACCTTGTTTCCCATTTACCTTATTGCATACATGTTGGTTCTTCATTGTGGTAAAAGCATCGAGAAAATGTATGATGAGTTTCGCAAGACTTGCTCTACCTATGTTTATTAATTTTATTATTATGATTATTATAGTAATTATTATATTATTATTATTTAATCTATATTCTTATTATACTTTATACAGAAAACCCCTAACTTTACACAGATACGCCAAAATGCCATCAACAACATTCAATGAACACTCCAGATTTGCGATCAGCTGCCATTCAGCGCGTTCGGTCCACCAACACCAAATAGTCACGTGGTACAAGAATACAAGGTGTACCAAGGTTCCCATAACTCAAGAGTTGTAAGGGAGAGTACTACACTCAGCATATACCAAACATTCAAAGAGATCAGAATCGCGGACGTAACGAGTGTCAGCCATTCAACACCCAAACCAGATATCCGAGTTACTGCCGCAAACAAAGGATTATAGCTATATTAGTAAGTATGACACTGAATGGGTTAGTAATTTATGGATACATGTAGTCTCTTCATAACCGTGCGTTACTGACTATATCTTGCTAAGTATATACTGAATGCGGTTAGTTATGATTTGTAGAGTCTATACATGCGTTACTGTATATTTGTAAGTATGATACTGAATGGTCGTTAGCTTTATGGGAGTGTAGGTCTTATACCTGGTTACCTGCATACTGCTATATTGCTAACATAGTTTACATACATACATAAACTTTATTCGAAACACGGAATCTCTACAATTACTAGAAAGAAATGCCCTCTTCCAGAGAGCCCGTAGACATCTAAAAATAAAAATTGTATATAATATATAAAAAAAATAACAATAAATAGTATAGCCTACCACAGAAAACCTTTTATCAAAAATAGTCAATACAAATATTAATTCATAAGTATTTGTAAAGTTATAATAATTTATCTAGGGCAGATAGTGACAAGCTTTCAAACTGGCTTATACTTACACTCTGCAGGATATCTTGTCAAGAAACAGATCCCTCTATAGTTTAAAGTACACATTCCAGTTCAGTAATAGTCTGAGCGTATGCGAAGACGTTTTTTAGAATTTTTAAATCTATAAGTGCAATGTAATTTCGAGGTCTATATTAAATATATTAATCAGTAACCTAGGTTAAGCATCATTTTGTACCTTTGTACATAAGGGGCTAGTTGATACTGAATGGGTTAGTTTTATAGTCGATAGTGTAAGTACTTATACCGTGGTTACTGATATGTAAGTATGATACTGAATGGTTAGTTTATAAGGTCTGTAGGTCTTAATGTTTTTTTTAGTTTGGGTTGGTAATGGTTGTGCTTACTGATATTGTAAGTATGACACATGAATGGATTATTTTTATGGTCTGATAGGTACTGCTATACACGTGGTTACGTATCATTAGTAAGTATATACTGTGACTTGCCATTAGTTTGATGGTCTGTAGGTCTTCAGTTATTACCGTGAGTTACTGTATATTGCTAAGTATGATACGGAAGGGTAAGTTGTATAGGTCTGTAGGTCTCACCGTGGATTAACTGTAATTGTAAGTATGACACTGAAATGATTAGTTTATGAGTCTGCTAGGAGAGTCTTATACCGTGGTGTACGTATATGGTAAGTTTCATATCTCCCTGAATGCGGTTAGTTTGATGGCTCTGCTAGGTACATTATACCAGTGAGTTACTGTATATTGTAAGTTATTTTAAGACACTGAATGGGTTAGTTTTAATGGTCTTAGGTACTATACCCGGAGGTGACGCTATATGTAAGTATGTACTGCAAGGGTTAGTTTTATGGTCTGATAGGTCTCTATACCGTGGTTAAATAGTAATATTAGTAAGTTAATGATACTGAATGGCTTATTTTTATGGTCCTGATAGCGTCTTATAAATACCCCCCCCTTCTCCCTAGTTGTGCTAGATTGGCCGGATGGGGGCGATAATATTATTAGGCGTTCATTAGCCTTTAACGATTCGCTACGGTAAAATAAGCAATAACCAAATGTTCTTAATCTAATACTCGGGACACTTCCGCTAGAAAGTGACCGAGTAGAAAAGCGCTTCTTTTCATATATTTTTATTACTTCGTTGCCTACACTAAATGCGCAATAAATGCTGATCGTATCGGTCAGGCAGTCTGTTCAGTGACGAGTTACGATTGGGCTTAAAACGGGGCGATGATATCCGCAATACTCCTAATAAGAAGTAACTTATATGCTCAAAAGGTCAAATAGTTTCCGAGCGTATATACAAACTAAATCGGAAGTAATTGTTCGACCCCTCTAAGCAGTCATCGTTAATAGGAAGTGCTAAACTCAATCAGCTCCACGACTACCGACTTAAGAAGTGCTGTGTAGAAGACTCGTGCTGTATCGCAGAGAGAATTAGCTTGTCGTTTAATATGAGAGAGAAAGAAGAAAGCATGATGAACGAAAATAGTGCAATGAAGACCTCGTAAGCTTAAATATTATTTACACAAAACAAACGCCGCGGGGGGGGGGCCTGAAGGGCGTTATCAGAGACCATCTGACCTAATGCCAACCGCAATAGTACCGAGCCCTACGTACTGATTCGATAAATTTATCTCATGCTCAACGAAAATAGTATCGCTCGTCACGCCCCAAATGTCATTGATCATAAACGTGCCATTCGGACGTATATACCTGTATGATCACCAAAAAACAGGGGTCAAGTATCGGAGAGTCACGGACAGAATGACTCACCTTAGTCTCTTCTTTCGTCCTGCTACAAATTTGAGATGCGCTAGTGGCTTGTTCTACCAATGGTGTAGTGGGTTTTTTTTTTTGGACCAATGAGGAAAGGGGCTTTTTTGTTAAAGTTGTCGCAAAAGATAAAGATATCTATCTTGTCATAATGTCCGAGATACGCTCATGGAGAGTCTACGTTACAATGAAGTTCTCAGGTCGATTAATGTAAAGTATAAAGTTCAATTCATGGTAGCTACTATGCCAAAAGATAGTTACAAATCATGTCGCCCTCTTACTCATTACCAATCTACCTCTGTATCTAACATATCACATCGGGGAACTGAGTACCGACCGATCCTGCTGCGGCTCGACATGCTACTATACCGTGGGTACTCCCGTATATTAGTAAGTATGCACTGAATGGAGTAAGTTTATGTCATGCTAGGTCTTACACCGTGGTATACTGATAATATTGCCTAAGTATGATACTGAATGAGTAGTTTTATGGTAACTGTAGGTCTTATGCCTGTGCGCCTTACTGAATATTAGTAAGTATGATACTAGAATGGTGGTTAGTATTTAATGGTTGACATAGGTGCTTCGATACCCGTAGCGTTACTGTAATATTGTAAGTATGACACTGATGTGTAGTTTTATGGTCTGTAGGTGTTATACCGTGCCGCTTACTGTAGTGCTATTTATTCCTCGCTATAATTTACATACTCTGCACAAAGATATGGACAAAGTTATGTTCAATACTTATATTTTACATTTAGATCCACCTGACATCACCACCTGACCTGATAACCACTACAAGTCACACAATGGTGATGTCATCATACTAAAATGTCCAGGCATCAGGATAATCCACTCTAGTCATTGATTTCATGGTCAAAGAGCGAATAATGTAGCTAATAAAACCTGACATACGATTATATGATGGTCCATATGACAAATCCCTAATGCTGTCAAAAGGTCTGGATGCTGCGCAAGTACATTCTGCTACAGCAAAGAATATAGAATGTTTATGGTGGGACAAAAGATCACCCCCAAAACAGACACACATTGCTTATGTGGACAGTCAAATGCTAAGTAAAAGTCCCTGCTGATGCAGAATGTAAATAATGAATATTTCCACAACAAAAACGCTAGCCCTTCACAAAGGCTAGTGATTTCGATTGTGCTTCGGGTGTTTGGATTACCGTGTATGTATGTACATGTTAATGAGCTCACTAAAAGGGACTGTCGAGTCTTGTCCCTAGTTTTTCTTTTTTTGCGAACTTTGCAAATATTTAAAGTAATTAACTAATTATACTAATCAGCCATGGGAATTTCATATTTGCGTCATTAATTAATTGCATAGGATAGTATTAAAGTTTTCCTCTATCAATTAAACCTGACAGCCGGGGGGCAGGGGGTACATACATGTTAATACCAATATAATTTACATCATTATGTTAGAAATTTGCTACAATGCTTTACATACATGTTTATTAATCCTTTGTAAGATCCTCCAACCATTGATCATCATTATAATATAAACCAGATAATCAACGAGGACTGATTCTTTTCTCACCTGTCCATGTACCAGCAGATGGTTATCCAGAACCAACCATCACGTGGACCAAATCACCAGGAACCCATACACAACCCAATATAGGAAATATATACACCATCTTGTCAGCAAAGAGATCCAGATACAGGGGAAACATACAAAGTGCTACAAGTAGTAATGGAATAACTAAGTGATCGACATAACCAGTATACAAAGTTACTGTACAATGTAAGTAATAGTCTAGAAATATGTACACCATCTTGGTCAGCCAAGAGATCATGATTAACAGGGGGACAATGGACCACAAAAAGGCCCCTAAAACGACGAATCAAGTCATTCAAAATTCTACAGCTTTTAATCCAATCAAAATGAAACTTGGGTAACATGACAGTACATGCGCAAAGGTAACAAATCGTACTCTTTTAGATTTTTCAATTTTAATGAATTTTGGCGGGGAAAATGACGTCATGAACAAACCCACAAATTTGTAAATTCACAAAATATGACTCAATTTGATCATCGCATTCGAAAGAACATGTCAAAATGAGAGATACAACCTAAATAATAATCCTCAGTTATCGTTAATTATATCCAAGTAGGATATGAATGTTTGAAATTTCAATTTTCCGCCATTTTGTTACTACAAATAGCCCACAATAATGCGTCGAATTTGTTGAAATGCTCAAAAACTTCCATATCTCTTAAAAGCATAGAATAAGAATAACTGATATACTGTATGCCGGAGTTTAATATACTTACATTTAATGTTTCTTCGAATGCGATGATCAAATTAAGTAATATTTGTGAATTCAAAAATTTGCTGGGTTTGGCATGAACGTCATTTTCACGCCAAACAATCATTAAATTAGAAGAACAAAAAATCATACGGATTTGTTGCCCTTGCCAAGTACTGTTCATGTTGCCAAGTTTCATTTTGACTCGAGTTAAAACTGTAGAAGTTGAATGACTGTGCCTGCGATTCAGGGCCTTTATGGCCCGGACGTGGAACAATGGCAAAGCATCACGTTATATGCCTAAATGTTCCATAACATCAATCGAGTTTAGATCAAATTGTAACTGATCGTGTGTTTTACCCATCTGCCTCCAAATAAATGTTTAATTCATTATCAACATCATCGGCCAGGAACATTATAACAAACCAATTATTTATTGGAAAACATACTATTACAGATCAATAAAAAGCCTATTACTTAATACAAATATTGCTGCAAGATAGTCATGTAATTAAGAATGATTGTTTACTCACTTTGCAAATCTGCCAGATTTTCTCATCATGCAAACACTAGTTGTGAAATCTACCTCAATGTTGCAAACTGTCCCGTAATGCACTGATTATAATTAAGTATTCTTATATAAATAATTATAATGAGGATGGCTGTAATATATATGCAAGCCCATCAGCATCTAACATTGATCTCCCTCTATATTTTAATTTAGTTTCACAAGTGGACGGGATAAGCGCAAAGGCTCACCAAAATGACAATAAATACCAACAAAAAACAAAAAAACAAAACATCAAAACACACTAAAAAACAAGCCAATAAGCCGACCAAAACATAGAAGGACAATAACCTAGCGGGAGTATAAAAACGTGGAATAAGAAAATATTGTAAATTGACTTTTATATAATTGAACGCTTAGAAAGGAAGATATTGAAAAGGGCATTTAGAGCCAGATAATGGCATAATAACCAGAGCTATAAACAGGGTTCAGCTCAGAATTCCATAACACATATCCAACAACTGCGGTTGAATTTTACTTGACGAGTGTCAGAAAAACAAAACAGCTTTTGAACAGAGGCAAGGAAAACAGAAACAATCTCTGCCGAACAGAAGTGCATGATGTCCGGCACAGATGGGAGCAGTATCCACGGAAACGATAATACAATAATAAAAAAGAAAGACAACTGCATCGGGTTAATCACAAGAAAATTTACACAAAATTCAAAAAAAATATGGGAACGACATATATATGATGTCCGGAAAGATCGCTCCTTAGCCGTCGCACTTTCGCGACCGTGTTCATAATGGGTTAGGATCTTTTATGAGAGTACTTAGTAGCTACCGAAGTGCGCCATGTAGCAATGCAGGCTTTAGAACATGTTAGAAGCCAACACGATAACTGCATATGTTACGTTTTGCTTTCCTTGATGTTAATATACTGAAATCATCCGAAAATGATATTAGTTGGAAAATCGTGTTTTGTAAGCTGCCAACCAATAAACTCGCAGACCGTGTTTTAATCGGGTCTCAAAACCACTTGACTTCGCCTCGTGAGTTTGTAAACCCGATAAAACACTCTCTAGCCTACGTTTATCAAACAGCTACCTAAACAGGTTGAACATCACAATACGTTATTAATCAGAACAACCATGATTCAAAATTACTGCATTCGATAAGGGATTCATTGCTGCTATATTTATTTTCTCATAGACAAACCAAAGAATGACACGGCTTCGTCATCATACTAAAAATTCATAGTCATGGAATGGAGAACACATAACCTAGGTGTAAATGCGTCTAGTGCCTCCCCTAATACCAGCACTTTACCCTGATACCAAAACCCAATTGATGATCCGTATAACTTCTAATGTACACAGTATTACTATGTGCCGTAGTGAAGTTGATGGAGCTGACAGGGACAAGGACAGTGGGTGACTATGGGCCTATAATAAAGGTATAGCCAACCTAACGTTGTGGAATAGTGACCAGAAACGACATCACTGTTACTCAGTTGTGTAAGTTATATGATTAAACATTTACTATTGACAAGTAAGTCGTGACACACTACTGTATCTATGACTACCTGTGAGTAGGGGAGTGGTGACAAAAGAGGAACCAAGAATATAGTTTGTATTAATATGACATGCCAAGGGGAATCTTTAATATATAAGGATTGTTCAAGTCTTGTTTGTTCGACATTATGTTAATAAATAGATAATGTCGGCACATGAATGTAAATTATTGACAAGCCCCTTTCTCGCGATAGTATTAGATGTTGATGGACAGCCCTCTTCAGACCACACGCTGTAGGCTTTAAGCTTGACAG
Source organism: Actinostola sp. cb2023 (assembly GCA_033675265.1). Classification (NCBI taxonomy): domain Eukaryota; kingdom Metazoa; phylum Cnidaria; class Anthozoa; order Actiniaria; family Actinostolidae; genus Actinostola; species Actinostola sp. cb2023. Next base: position 31,548 of record JAUJYZ010000589.1, on the reverse strand, counting down.
TGTTGTTGATGTGTCTAACATAGATATATCCCATGTTTTAAGTCCCTTCCAGCGACCTCCCAACATGTACTGTTACTAGCATATTGAAGCCATCAATCGGTAATGTAGTAAGGTGGACAAGACCAGTGTACAATGGCCGGGTATGTCCACTCAATTGGACTACTAAATTACTGAGATTAATTCAAAGACTCCTTCATATTAATGCCACCAAACACTAATAAGGGTATCATGGTCTGACAAACATAATAAAGTGTTATCAAAGGCTCCAATTATAACACCAGCGAATGGTTGTCAGTGATATGCGGAATGCCTCGAGTCAAGATGTTTTCACACCAAACTAAAAACCCCACCCAAGGTATGTTCATGTATAATCATGATAAGAATGCAATTTTTGGTATGTTCTTTTATGTAAATGGCGCTAATTACCGATTAGAATATCAAGCTTATCAGAGTCCACCATCTCTTACCTGAGCTCTGAGGTTCGTAATCCATCAGACATCACAGTAAACATTGACCGACGTCAAAACGCTGACGAACAATGGAAGTGAAATAATAAAATACACAACTCCACAAGAAAGTCATTGCCGATCGATTGCCGGCAGCTTTGTCAAAGGATAGACGTGACTGCTACGGATTGATTCACATAAACGAGCTAAAAAACCTTGATCCAGCGAAAGAAGTACAGGTTTTCATGTTACCTGACATGGAATATAAGATGGAGAAAGCCTACAAGATGATAGTAAAGCAAAGGGACAGTGCGCTATACCTGCTTGACAACTACAACACACTACACCTACTACAGCCACTACCACACCCACTACTACAACTCTGCTGTAAGTATAACAATGTGTTCGATTTATACAAAGAACTCTCTGAGTCAATGTTGTAATGCTTTGAAAAGACGAAATAACCAAATCAATACATATATGCAAATATAAACGAGCTGCCCGAAGAACTGCGGTTCAAACAATCCAATATATGCCCTTTGCGATCACGATTCGAATCCAGTATGCGCACACGCTTTAGGTAAAGGCCAAATTATACCTGCATACTGATAAACGTGCGTTATGGTGGTTTTCGTTGTTTGTTACATCAGCGTGCATAGCGTATTAAAATGAAAAGGATACACTTCCGGATATTTTCTAATTTCGCCATATTATTTGTGGTCAAATGTTCTCAAGACATTTCAAGCTCATTACTCCGACATTTACAGTAAAACACGCAGTGCAGCCGTACCATATTCACTAAAATGTTATCAGCAAGATAAACAAGTACGTATCGAAGAAAACTCTAACATCGGAAAAAACCATCCCCCCACAACCCCACAAATATCAATTACGACGACAATAAAACATACTTAATCTTAATTCCGCTACCTCAATTGAAATTGTTTGATCTATCCAGCCGATTTGCTTTGCGTGATATACGAGCCCAGAATGCCCGTGTTTTGCTATGGAATTCAGGCCGTCGCGAAGGAAAAAAAAAAAAAACCTGCCTGCCTTTACGAACCAGTCCACAATAAAATACTTCAACATCGCGAAATCTATGAATGTACATTCCTACACGCCCATTTCAGCAGAACTCCCCCCTGTATTCGCCTTTCGCCAATAAATTAGAGCCGTATATCTATCGCGATTTTTCAAGACTTTTTTAGTGCGTCGCACATGACTCTACGCGACATGAACAGCCAAAATGCCCCCAATGTTCGCGAACGTTTTCTCTTTGCCAGCAAGGCCTTTCTTCGTTCTGCCCATATCTAGATAATGCTAGTAGCCAGGCCTCTGCCCTTCCAGCAGAGCGAAACCAAGTTTTACTAGGAAACAGATACCCTTAAGATAAATGATTAAATTTGACTGAAAAAGGCCCTAAGAATCAAGCAGGATTGGCCGCAATGGTCCGGACTGGGCCCCTAAATATTAAATAATTATCGCGCGGAATCTTGCCGATTTCGAGCCTCGGCAAAAACTACATAAACACCCCCGTTATTTGGCATTGAGAAATCACAGGATTGTGTTTCATTCATTAGTTTGAATTATAATGAAATGTATTGTAATTGTCATGTCATTCACAAAACGTGGTCATAAGACTGATTCTTTGCGGACTAATTCTTACGCTATGTTACACAGACCCCGTTACACAGACTGTAAGTACAAACACTTGAAATATTAAACTCCAATGAAATAGCTGTTTCTGCGTGTACATAGGGATTCATGCATTAGTTTACTGTAATAACTTAGGAATCATTGTATTTATGTAGATCAACTGTACGTCCTTGACATATTCATTAATTCATTTCTTAAGAAAAAGGATCCTTCAAAATACTGCTCCAATTTATGGCAACACCTTTTAGGTGTAGTCTGTTTTTATACCGTTCTGTTCCTATCAGCGTTCTTACGGTAGTTGCGTGTGAGCTCAACTTTACCTCGCAGAGTACTTTACTATCTCAACATACCTGCAAGCTCGGTAGTTGTACCTTGTTCAGAACGTGACAGCAACAAAAGTCACAGTCCAAGACAGTAACTTTGATATTCAAATAACTTGGCCGTGCATCACTTTGGTCGAAACACATAGCCATAGAATGACGTTCAAAAGGCCTTAACGATAAATAATAATAATACCAAGAAGTGCATTGTACGGGAGCATGAGTCACGTGACTCTTGTTCTTGCCTTTTGTGAATCGCTCAACATAATCTATGATAAACAAAAACAATCTAACAAATGGCACTGCTACGCTCGCACGTAGTTACTAGTGCCGCTTTAGCATAGGCCGGCGAGTTGTTTTTTTTTTTCTTAGCTGAATCACACACAACAAAATCTCTGCCATGTTACACAACGACATGTTGTTTTGAATAGGTGGCTGTTCCTTTGTTTAGACTGTATTAATTCTCTTCTATTAAGGCGAAACTCGCCTACCGAGTTCAGTGTATGATGTGAGTTATCATTGATATGTACCGGTAAGTTGATTGGGTTACACTAAACATTATAGTCATTGTTAATTTTTTTTTTTTTTTCTTTTTTTTTTTTTTTTTGTTACTATTTACAAAATCCATGTTTTGATTCGCACAGGAAAATCCATAATAATAAAATGGGTTGTTCCATTCATGCTATTTGATTTAGAACGTAGTTGAGTATCGGCTGCACACGTCACTTTCATCTGGGCCCAGCCAGCATCTAAATTGTACCACCATCAAAGCCAAACCCAAGTGTTGAGTACGCAAACACGTTCAAACCTTTCATGTCCAGCCACACACACACCAAACACGTCATTGCCAGTATGAAAATACAGGAAAATCCAGACATACAAGAACAGAACAATCAAGATCCTGCGGCATTAATCAACAGCTCCGACCCAGCACCCAAAAACTTTCAACACGGTGATCCAACAGGAATTGTACGCAACCTCTTCGTGTCAAAACAAATGCGACATTTAGCAATAAGTGCAACCAAATACGTATCAGCCGCTTACGCTAACCGATCATACAGGAGTATAAAAACGCTATAAGGACTTATTCAAAAGTAAGACAATAACGTTTTTGCGTAAAGCCATAAGTAATGAACGTTACGTAATTAAACGTCATACCTGAGTATCAAAATCCTGTAGACTATTCCCAACGTAAAAACAATAACAGTAGACTTCTGTTGTTGATTTTTATGTGTCTATCGTGTTTAGCCTTAAATGATAGACATAAGTAAGGGAGGGCTGTGACCATACTTCTAAAACGCTGCCCTACAGGTTTATTACTTGACTGCGAATCGTTTGAGCCCCTGTTCTGTGATCATTATAGTTTATGTCAACGAACAAACGAAATAGTACTGAGAAATTGCTACAAACAAAATAAAACTCCATGACACGAGCAGTGACACTTAGGACATGCTCCTATGTTGTTTCCGAGTGTACAGGAAAAATCATATTCTTCGATATTTCGATTATGTTGTTACCTCTACTCGATTAGGCCCTCGCTTAAACTTGAACTTGCAAACAGCACTTTTGTAAGCTCGTCGATGATTAGTCCAAAATGAAGAGTCATCTACTTTGTGTAGAGCCGTTTATTTACCAGCGGTTTTTAACATTGTCAAGGACTTTGATGAAATATGGAAAGAAACACATACAATGCCCCAGAAGGCATCTTACTTGCATGTTTAATCGTCAAGAAATGAGGATAACTCGAATGAACATCGCTTTGCACACCAAATTCATTATTAGTATGAGCGGTTATAGGTTAATGGCTGACTCCACCATTTTTGGTCTCTCAGTTTATGGCAGAAGATGATGATGGTCAGACATTTCACGTCACGCGTCCTAAAATTGTTTAAGTTATGTACCTTATTTTCATCATACAACTACAGATTAAATATCTTGATATTGTGATTCACTACCTAATCCTTGAGAGGTTCATACGCATTAGATACTTTCTGACTGCGAAATAAGAAAGATATTGCTGAATAAATGTCTAAGACTTCTGACAATCATGTGTCTGATGTATACACCCTAAGCATAAATCGCATATCTATAATTTGCAAAAACTGAAGAATAACGCAGCTAAGGAAAGGTAAACATAATAGATTGAATGATCATCCATCAGTTTTAGTAATTACTCCAAAGTGCATTAATAAAAATAGAAAACCATCAGTAATAGTAAGTAAGCGTTGCAGAACGATCCATGCGAAACGAGCGCATTCGGGCCAAAGCATACGGCTTTATCGCGCCAAAGTATTTGTAATTTCAAGTTCACTATAACGTTTCAAGATTTACGTCGCGTACAGCCCTAAAATGTGATGATGGCTCATATTTTTGAAAACACTGTCTTCAACGAGGATGCGTCAAGATATTGCTAGGTAACATTAGTCCCAATCAACAAAGGAAATAAGTTCCCGATTCTACATTTATGATAGTGTGCCGGTAATTCAGCCGTTTCAAAAATAACTATATATCAAGTTGTAATGCCGCTGCCTTGCAGCAGCTTGAAGCATGTAAATAACAAATATTAATCAACTATACATTATAATCAATAATCTGATTAGTATTACAAGCCTTTGCCAACCTACCCCAAATATTGTCGCGACCAAGACTATACGAGTATATCCAATATATACAAGCTGGCATTAATCGGGCTAAATAAATAAATGAATCACCCCACACCAATACCTACTACCTTAAATATAGTTTGAAACTACAAAAGTGGTGAGTTATATTATAGCATAATGTAATCGTTTTAGATCTCCAGACCGCAGCAGACACTGTCACCGCACGCGCGCAATGCAGCTCAATTTTAATGATCCAATTCAGTAATATTTTAATGAATATGCAGAGGTCCAACGCAACTCGATCTCGTGTTTACGAAGAGATCGCGCTAGTAAATCTTCAATGGTGTTGAAAGTTGTTTCACACGCTAGACGTCACGTACAGTATACTCCTTGATCTGTGGACATCATCGGAAGCCGCGACCAGCAGATTAATGGAACCTTTCCAAAATCCAATATGAGGCTGAAGTTGGAAGAGAACCACCTTCCCAAAAAATAACAAAAAAACCACTAAAAAAAAAAACAAGGGATTCATTCGAAGGAGCATTAGTTACATACGCTGCCAGAACTGCGACTATTTTAAGGCGAAAGATAGAAGCAGCCGATGCATCAAACAGCGAGATGCCGTTTTTATAAAGATCTTCAATTAGGAATAGATGAGTTTTAGTTCGAAAATGTGATGCGATCAATTATGGTTTCTGCTTCCGTCAGGTAAATAGTCATGTTCTTCGTGGATATTGTAGGCTAGGATGTACGTACGCCTGTTCGAGTTCATTGAAGGATCCTATCGAAAGCACGCCGCTTCACACGTCAACTTCAACTACACCATGGTTCGAGCACATCTGCACCCGCACAGGAAGTTCCCCTTTGAGGTTTTCAATTTGATTTTTAACAAGCTTTATTTCTCATAATTCGTCTTGGTCACACAACTACAGAAAATACGGCCAGTCCTAACGTGTTCTAGTAATAGATGACAGGAAATTAGGAGCCGTACCATATTCAATCGGAATGAATGATGGATATGTAGTACCACGGAATGCAAATCAGTGATCTAAATAAATCCCCCCCCCCTTGAAGATACCAGTTATGCCAAGGTTGATCGTTTTTTGCTTTACATTGTCTAAAAAGCATTGAGACTTCGGTTAATGCGTCTGTTTAAGATAATTATTATTATCTATTATATATTATTCAAATACAATAAAAATGAGTGAGGCTTTATTACTGTTTCATTTAATTATGGTTTCTGGAAATGCTTTGCAGATTGCCCAGCCCACTAAGGATATTTAAATACAAGCCCTAAGCGTATGTAGTTTACCTTATTATAATTCTCACATATTTCATATACAGGATATATAAGCAAATTTATACTATTATAAGTTCGGTTCAGAATATTATACATGTAAATATATAGGGATTATATAATAACATTTAATTTATACTTGGGTTCAGACTGGAGACTTATATACATGTACAATAGTTGATATATATAATAAAATTACTATTAATACTCAGTCCTGCGAGACTATATACACTGTCGATTTGTGATATTGAGTGGGTCGAGCGATGGCACTTAACCCGATGAAAACAGATAATTAGCCAAGCTAGATAATTACTAAGACACTAATATCCAGTGTTTTTCTTTTTGTTTTGATACTGGACTATTAAGTCACTAACTATTAGATTCTTATTTCACGGCGTTATTACTAGTTGCCATCACTCCTATATTAATACAAAATACTAAAACTTAGGCGTTTACAATCATGTAAATTAGGTACACAAAATTTCCTATTAGACTCCTGTTACATAGCCCAGTCAATATTATTCTTAGATAAAAATAATCATGTCTCATATATGTTAGGAATTAAACTGCCCCTTTGTCGAAACCACTGATTATTTAAAATTAAAATAATTTAAACAATGCTACTAAGCTTATCTCAATGTTTCTATTCAGTCATAAATGCTAGCTACTTGTTATTGCTTTATACTTAACCATTGTAATATTCAATATCAGCTGAGATACTACCCGCCTGAATCAGGTAGAACGACTGAAGTTTACTTCTGAGTGCTGCATAAATGTGTTAGGACATTTTGAACGTTCAGCTAATTATGTGATCTATTGACTAAGGTGGAGTATTCTAAAGCTGTTGCCAAACCAATACATTTTTTTATTATAAAATATATTTCCAAAGGATGACATAGCCATACTAACATTGATCAACACAAACATATTTTACTTCGGTCAGTAATAGTCCATGCAGCTCTGGCTAGCTTTAGTATCATAAAATAGCACAATTATTAAAATACAAAGAACAAATTTCTTTTTAGCATTTTGATGTCTTGGCCTGATACTTCTACCCTGCTAAACAAAAGACACACTGTTTCTAAGAGTAAGATCAGACCATGAAATACAAGGGAGTATAACTTGATCTTTGTTTTCTCATCGAGTCAAAGAATAATTATTGTAGATATTATGTACATGAAATTCCAGCAAAACAACTTACTTTCTTTACCAGTATGGTCTCAAGACAATATAAATATCAAATAAAAACATTATTTTTATTTATTTATTTTAGTATTAAAGCAACATTAAATACAAATATAGTTTTGTTTCAATGCTCGATCACTATAAAAGTGTACCTATCATTTATATCTCAAAATATATGCATTTTATCAAGAATATCCTAACATAATGATAATTTAGATACACTATTTAGATCTGATTTCCTGCTTTGTATATGCTTTGAAATCTATATATAAATTGTATAATTTATCTCAACTAAGATTACCTTTTCTTTTCTGTAATTCAATTTAGAACGTAGAAGCTTGATGTTTTGTTGAGTCTTCACTTTGTCTTCAACAAGCTGTTCTTTCGCTATCTTCTTCTGTCGTGCGTATTCGCCGATCGGGAATCTTTTCCGTTTACGTGAATGTGTGACAGTTGTATCTAAAACGCTTGGTCTAAAAAATACAGTTCCCAAGACAGAGAGATAATTCGACAATATTCTTGAAGCAGAGAATCAATCTCGAATCGTATCGTTTTAGATTTTTGATTATTTTGTCAAAGAAGCAAAGAAAATATTCTAAACTCGGAGAAAAATCCGTCATTCACCGCTACGAACTCAAGATCAAACCAAGTTTACTAGAGGTCATATCTCGCTAAATATTAGTCCGATTTTAAAACCGAAAACACCGAAATAAAGCCAATGCTTACCTCTCTCCAATATTTGCCGCCATATTTCAAACCATGTCGAAATTTTAACTGTTACCACCCGTCACAGTCCTGCATTATTCCCTTCTCTAGACTTCCGGTCTACAAGTTACTCATCCCCAGTCTTAATTACTTAGCCGAGCCGGTAAAAAGCGACAGAAATACATGATACGTTGAGGGGTGGCCTCTGACCCAGCGTGTACGATCAAGTTTTCGCAGAGTGCTTCCAAGTTATTCAGAATATACAACCTTTACAGCGTGTGACCTAAATATTTCATGAAATAAGTACTTATTATAGCGACTTCTGGTGAAGGAACGGCATTAAATAGCAGACAATCCGAGGTGACAACTCAGGTCTCAGATGAAGTTATTCACATTTCACATCGCTAAAAAACCAAGTCCATATTACTTCTTTGCTTCAAAAAAGACTAACGAAGATGTACATGTCACTACTCTATAAGGTACTCGTGTTTTCTTAAATTGTAAGAGTACAAAAGAGAATTGCACAAAATAAATTCCCGTGTGAAAAGTATAATCACTGAGTTCTCTTTGCCGTCACGGTTGTGTCACTACTTCTAAACCTCGCAGAAATAAAAACTCATACAATGTGACAGTTGTTTGCAATAGCTTCAGTACATGCATATGAACTCGAAGGAATACATTGATATGATGTATGCAACTGAGTTCTTTTTGACAACATAATAATTCGAGTGAATAAGTCAATGAACGCATTGTTGTTGTCGTTCGGAATACTTTCCTACCTCCTTTGGTACTCCAGAGCTGTTAAAGAGAAGTATAGCGAACTCAGAATATGTAGTATAACCGTATTCTATCTTCCCAGTAAACCAAAACTTATAAACCTGTCGCCTGAATACATTCGTTGTCAACCACTACATCCCGGCGGCCCCGCCATGAGAAGCCATCGCCATCGCTCTCGCCGATTAAATAAAAAGCGTATAAAATTGGACTTCAAACCAAAAATAACTACCTACAAATACGAAACAACAATCAATCTAAGTACTGAATAAGTATCATCTTCTAGAGTGCAAGGATTACAATGATATAACTCGATATATTAACACACTGAATTTGAATTTTCCTCGGGTCTCTTGAAAGCGTTGGTTAACGATTTCAAGATTGAAGCCAAGATTCACGCATGCGCGTGTCGTGACAGTGCCCCTTTAAGTTTGTTGTTTGTAAGTATCTGATGCATATTTTGTAGGAAAACTCTAAAATAGCATTACATATAATGAACCCGATATATTGATATATTGATATACTTGAGTGCCAGAATATTTGCAAAGGGCTGTATTATAATTATAATAATTATAATAATAATAATAATTATTAATATAATTATAATTATTATAATTATTATAATAATAATTATTATTATTATTATTATCATTATACAGTAGTTGGTCATAGCGGATATGTTGCAAATAAAATGGAGATGCTACATGCAGATAAAAATAACGAGTTGCGTGCTGCAAATAAAAAACGAGTTGTTGCAAATAAAACGAGTTGCTGCAAATAAAGAAACGATTTGCTGCGAATTTGCTGACACAGTCATACAATATGGTTTGACCTTCGAAAAACAAAGTAACATAATTCACGAGAAACATTAACTATGTCAGCGTTGAGCCATGTAAATATCAAATGTAAAACACGTTAATAAATGTAAATGAGCGACAACACAATTAAGTTTACTAATGAGGACACAAACACCAGGGATATTAGCACCAGTAGAAACTGTAGATTATATATAGATGGGATAGCATTGAGTAGAAACTGTAGAATATATATATGGATAGCATTGAGTAGAAAACTGTAGACTATAGATGGGATAGCATTGAGTAGAAACTGTACACTATAGATGGGATAGCATTGAGAGTAGAAACTGTAGACTATAGATGGGATAGCATTGAGTAGACTGCTGTAGACTATAGATGGGATAGCATTGAGTAGAAACTGTAGACTATAGATGGGATAGCATTGAGTAGAAACTGTAGACTATAGATGGGATAGCATTGAGTAGAAACTGTAGACTATAGATGGGATAGCATTGAGTAGAAACTGTAGACTGTAGATGGGATAGCATTGAGTAGAATCTGTAGACTATAGATGGGATAGCATTGAGTAGAAACAGTATAGACTATAGATGGGATATGTACGGGACCGCAAATGAACCCAGGCCCGCAAATGAACCCAGGCCCGCAAATGATCCCAAGACTGGATCCCAAATGATCCCAGGCCCGCAAATGATCCCAAGACTGGATCGCAAATGAACCCAGGCCCGCAAATGAACCCAGAGAGGACCGCAAGTGATCCCAGAGATAAAATCAGGAATCTGGAACGGAACAAAATGCGATTTCACACTTTTTCTCATATTAACGCCTTTGAAAATAAAAACATCCCTGTTTTGTAGAAGAACAATGATCATTTTTTAGAAAATCATTTGGCAGTCTCATTCAATAAAATTTGTTCTCAAATAATTAACAATTACTCCCCTCAGCGTCGGTGAGTAGTGGTGGATATTTCCCGAGCCGCGAGTCTTTTATAGTATATACCACACATGTGAATAGCCAGCCAAATATATATAAAATTTATTTCAAGAATTAAGAAAGAGACACGCTCGCGCAACGTGAAGCCATCTTGTTTTGCTTGGAGGTGATGAATAGCAAATATATGTCGCGAAATACCAGCTAAAATCTGTAAAATTCAATAACACAAAGTTGTCAACGAGTCTGACCCTGAACTGAACTTTATTCCGTAATTAACCAGGGTAAAAACATTTTAATAAATATAAACTGTTTCTCAGTTTGCCTCAAATTGGCATTTCTCAGCGTCATCATTCATTTATTTTAAACAGAAACTTCATCTTCATGATAGGCACTTTATTTCATATCTACCGTATTTTCTCGATTAAACCTGACACCGCTGATCAGTACAAACTTTAGACATTTGCACCGGCCTGCTGAGTTTAATTAGTTTTACTAATGATTCACGGTTTTTTTCTATTCATTGTTTTTCACTACCTTGCAGGTCATATCATCCAAAGGCCCGGGTGTCAGTTTGGGGGAGAAAATATGCGGTATTTTGTAATTTCGTGATTAGATTAATATCAAAAATTACGGCAACGGCCGAGTGATCCAACATAATTTCGTCGAGATACTATAAGAACTTTAACGAAAGGAAGCAAATGCTTCAGTAAAACTGACACTGAAAAGCCACTTCAGGGTAGTGTCAATTGAAACGATTTATTTATTTATTTATGCCATTTAAAGCAACAAACGTGTCCTCAGTATTATTTATAATTAGCAATAATTATGGGAAAGTAATATTATTTAGAGAATAATACATGGACGCGCGGAGATACAAATTTATCTTCCGAGTGTTCAACTAGATATCTCACGAGTGAGCGCAGCGAACGCGGAGTGAAATAATAAATTTGATCATGCTTAGTCGTTACCAAGCTTAAGGAAATTGGATACATTTGCACATATGGCTCAATTAAACTCATAATTCATTTCATACAAGCACTTTTCACAACATTCCATGTCATCCGAGTAGACCTGTAGCATTCTACTGTTTCCTTGGAAAACTCCATTTCAGGACTTCTCTGTGTGAAATCGCATTTTGTTCCGTTCCAGATTCCTGATTTTATCTCTGGGATCACTTGCGGTCCTCTCTGGGTTCATTTGCGGGGCCTGGGTTCATTTGCGATCCAGTCTTGGGATCATTTGCGGGCCTGGGATCATTTGGGATCCAGTCTTGGGATCATTTGCGGGCCTGGTTCATTTGCGGGCCTGGGTTCATTTGCGGTCCCGTACAGATATAGCATTCAGTTTTATATCTACTAATCACTTCCGTGTACAAAGCAAATATTACGGTGGTTTCTATCAGTTTTACAGGAGTCACTTTCGTTGTTGTTGTGTATGACTTTCTTAAAGAAATCTGGTCATAACAACCAATGGCTTTCGATCATCTAACTGTTGCCACTAATTCTTTAGTCCTAATCAGTTTGGTACGTAACTATATATTGCTTAGTGACAACGATTCTTTAATTTGTTTCCTAAACAGTGATAAGTGATAAGATGCAGTCATATCTCTTTCAGACTTAATTCTTCATATTAACCCATCCATCCAATCTTTCAGTTCATTTATTTATTGATTCATGAGTTTCGTTACTAATTATAGTCCAATGTCAGAGGTGAAGTCAGTAAACAATAAGATATGAATATAATTATAGTACATGATATAAACAGCTTGGTATCATCATGCAGTCTTCATCAGTTGACATTATCTAGTCGTTGTTAACAGTAATAGCAACCATTTATCGTCTACAACCACTACCATGTCTTGTGGCTATTATCAGTATCTCGCTGTTGCTGGATTGCTTGGTATATCCATGTTACTTCCGCCTGTAGGTCAGTTATACGATGATGTCATGCTGAACTTCTTGCTTTGATGCATATTATTCACTCTACCTTTTTAGCTCATGGAATTGTGTAGTACATTTATTTATATATTATCATACACACCTACCAGTACATTTTAAATAATAATAATAAATAATAATAATAATAATAATAACAATATTTAAATATATAGTTTTCAAATCCAACGTCATTGACAGCCGAAAGGAAATATATGCTTACATCATCAAATACAATTTACTGATCAAAACGTTACGAGCGCTACCATGTCACACAGATCTGATGTTTTCTTCTTTTTCACTGTAGATGCAGCAGCTCGATTCACTCAAGTCCCTTCCAATAAACTGTACGTATTAAAAGGAGAAACTGCAAGGTTTGTGTGGGACTACCACGTAGATAACATCAATGAGCTTGATTCAGCATCACCAACATGGAACTTTTATGATCCTACTGCTAAGAGAATCGGTTATGAAGACGCATTTGATAGCCGGAAGTGGAAAATTGATACAAACATTTGTCCACTTCGGTTACGTAGTCCTACAGTACGAGTAAGTAAACAGTCCACAGCTACTTTGGTCATCACTGGTGTAACCACGGCTGATAATGGTGTGTATGGATGCAGTCTGGTATTACAATCAGGATCACCAATTACAAGTACAGTACAGCTTATCGTTACAGGTATGTTGATAGGCACAGACAGCAAACTAACAAAATATGTGTGAACTTTTAAACTCACTCAGACGGACAACAACTGACTGTTTGGATCACGGCCAATGACGTTGTCAATGAATATTTCGTCCAATACAAATAAGTACTTTGAAAGACATAAGTAAACAAAATATCACTTTTACATGTATACCATCAATCATGCCTTTGAAATTATATGAAATAAAAAGGTATTGTACGGGATAGAAAGTGTAAAACTATGCTTTCAAAAAACTATAAGTTGTCCTTCGATGTACGGAAGTAATGTACAACGTACAAAAAATAAAACAATAGGTTTAACAGCCGTCAAAGACATTGTTGTTATAAACTGACTCTGACAGGAATCGACCCAGGACTTCAGATAATTGAATATAAATGGGGATTTATTTTGATCTATTGTTAGTATGAAACTGTAAAATCAAGGATCATGGAAATTGATAAAACCATTCTTCAAATCGTCCTTCAAAACCAATGCAAGGTTATTCGTCTCGCTGAACTGCAACCCTAATTATTTTGGAAATAAAATTAATTAATGGCAATTAAACGATGAATCAGTGAATCAAGTGGACGTGATTAGTTTTTAAAACTGTCAGGAACAATATCAACCACAAGTCATTTACTGTTCTGGGTCATTTCATTTCGCTTCATCTAAATATAAACAACCATATATATTTTTATTTCATATTTGTTTCTTCTACGTTATATTTTTAACATTTGTTAAGTTAATCCCAAGCTTTCGGGTCATTGACACATCGTCATGGTGATGTGAAAAGCTGTTACAAACGACAAGAAAACGAACAAAAAACAACAACAACGCGTAACTATAGAGATGGACAAACCCGTTATGTAATCTGCGCGATCTCAGTGGTACTGCGCGTCCAACGTTCCATGGATACTATTAGGGTTCTGTTCAGCCAGGCGAGTTGCTTTTCATTTATACATATGATTTATTAGTTTCTATAACATTTGCATATGCATGTCAATGAATTCCTTCTCAGTCTTTTGTTATACTTTATACAGAAACCCCAACTTTCACAGTACGTCCAAATCCATCAACAACAATCAATGAACACTCAGACTTGAGGATCAGCTGTTCAGCGGTTGGTCCACCAACACCAAATGTCACGTGGGTACAAGTACAAGGTGTTACCATAATTCAAGGGGTAGGGAGTGCTACACTAAGTATACCAAACATTAAAAGAGATCAGAATGGGACGTACGAGTGTCAGGCAGACAACAACCCAAACCAGAATCCAGTTACTGCGCAAACAAAGGCTATCGTATATTGTAAGTATGACACTGAATGGGTTAGTTTTATGGTCTGTAGGTCTTATACCGTGGTTACTGTATAATGTAAGTATGATACTGAATGGGTTAGTTTTATGGTCTGTAGGTCTTATACCGTGGTTACTTTATATTGTAAGTATGACACTCAATGGGTTAGCTTAATGGACTGTAGGTCTTATACCGTGGTTACTGTATACTGTAAGTATGACACTGAATGGGTTAGTTTTATGGTCTGTAGGTCTTATACCGTGGTTACTGTATATTGTAAGTATGATACTGAATGGATTAGTGTTATGGTTTGTAGGTCTTATACCGTGGTTACTGTATATTGTAAGCATACAAATCCCCATTCAGCCAACTATCACATTTTTGTTTTGCACATGCCCTAACAATGGCGTCCCACTTACTTACAAGAAGCACATGGACTCTAGCTTCCCATGAGGCATTGCGGTCTAACTACAAAATTACTTACTTCCAGTAGACCACTAACGAACTGAGTAGCCATTTCAATTTGGTCAATAATTATTGCATGTAATTATAGTTTCATTTTATCAATAGTCCCTTTTCGCGTTCACAGATCCCGCTGTAATACCGCTGTACTTATTGACAACAGACGCATTTGTACAGGATTAGCCTCGAGTCAGTGTAAATTATTCACAAATATCAAAAAGAACACGAACAAATGTTGACATGAAACATTAGAAACATTTTTCAATTGCACGGACTGTTCTCTGAATTGAGGCTAAGCCTGTACAAATGCGTCTTTTGTCAATGACAGCGGTCATTTCTAGACAACGCGAAACTGGAATATTGAACCTGACAGCTGTTAATACACATACATGTACATTACATCAGTATGTTAGATATTGTACATTCATTACATACATGTTTATTCATCTTTGTAGATCCTCCAACCATTTATCATCATTCAAATATAAACCAGATAATCAACGAGACTGATTCTCTCAGCCTGACATGTACAGCAGATGGTTATCCAGAACCAACCATCACGTGGACCAAATCACCAGGAACCATTACAATACCCAATATAGGAAATATGTACACCATCTTGTCAGTCAACAGATCAGATACAGGGACATACAAGTGTACAGCTAGTAATGGAATACTAAGTAATACTATGATCAGTATACAAGTTACTGTACAATGTAAGTTAATAGTATAGAAATGTGTACACCATCTTGTCAGCCAAGAGATCAGATACAGGGACATACAAGTGTACAGCTAATAATGGAATACTAAGTGATGCTATGACCAGTATACAAGTTACTGTACAATGTAAGTTAATAGTATAGAAATGTGTACACAATCTTGTCAGCCAAGAGATCAGATACAGGGACATACAAGTGAACAGCTAGTAATGGAATACTAAGTGATGCTATGACCAGTATCGTTACTGTACAATGTAAGATAATAGTATAGAAATGTGTACACAATCTTGTCAGCCAAGAGATCAGATACAGGGACATACAAGTGTACAGCTAGTAATGGAATACTAAGTGATGCTATGACCAGTATACAAGTTACTGTACAATGTAAGTTAATAGTATAGAAATGTGTACACAATCTTGTCAGCCAAGAGATCAGATACAGGGACATACAAGTGAACAGCTAGTAATGGAATACTAAGTGATGCTATGACCAGTATCGTTACTGTACAATGTAAGATAATAGTATAGAAATGTGTACACAATCTTGTCAGCCAAGAGATCAGATACAGGGACATACAAGTGTACAGCTAGTAATGGAATACTAAGTGATGCTATGACCAGTATACAAGTTACTGTACAATGTAAGTTTTAACTTAATAAGTTAATAAGTTAATAAGTTAATAAGTTAATAAGTTATTAAGTTAATAAATTAATAAGTTAATAAGTTAATAGTATGGAAATGTGTACACCATCTTGTCAGCCAAGAGATCAGATACAGGGACATACAAGTGTACAGCTAGTAATGGAATAATAAGTGATGCTATGACCAGTATAGTACAAGTTACTGTCCAATGTAAGTTAATAGTATAGAAATATGTACACCATCTTGTCAGCCAAGTGATCAGATACAGGGACATACAAGTATACAGCTAGTAATGGAATACTAAGTGATGCTATGACCAGTCAGCAAGTTACTGTCCAATGTAAGTTAATAGTATAGAAATGTGTACACCATCTTGTCAGCCAAGAGATCATATACAGGGACATACAAGTGTACAGCTAGTAATGGAATACTAAGTGATGCTATGACCAGTATACAAGTTACATATCATTGTAAATGTTCCATCACGCTCCTGCTCGTTTATTAAACAGTACATCAACAGTTGAAAATCGTTATTAACAAGAACAACCATGATTCACAATCAGTGCATTCAATAGGGATTCATTGTGTTATATTTATTTTCTTCATAGACAAACCAAAGATTGACACTGCTTCTTCATCTAATAACATCAAGTCATGGAATGGAAACACAATAACTCTAAGGTGTAAATGGTCTAGTGCACTCCCTAATCCAGACTTTCCCTGGTACAAACCCATTGGTGACCGTATCACTTCTAATGTACACAGTATTACTAGTGGTAGTGAGGTGATGGTAGTGACAGGACAAGACAGTGGTGACTATGGACTTTATAGATGCATAGCAACCAATGTTGTTGGTAGTGACCAGCACAACATCACTGTTACTCAGTTGTGTAAGTTATATGATTAAATATTTACTCTTGACGTAAGGTGTGCAGCAGTATGTATGTTTTGCTAATGGGCACCTGTGGTCAGGGAGTGCGACCAAGAGGAACAAGAAAATAGTTTATTTAATTAATATGCATGCAAGGAATTATATAGTAAGGATTGTTAAATGTTAGTTTGCTTAATATGTTAATAAAGATAATGTGAGAAATGAATGTAATATTATTGAAGCCTTCTCTTGGATAGTATTAGATGTTGGTGGAAATTCTGAATCTTCAGATTTGTTGTTGCTTTAAACTTGACAGTGTTTGTTAATGTGTCTATAACCTGCTTTCATATCAAGAAATCTGTGCTTTTTACGTAGACCAGCTACGGGGACTGGGCACGAGTTTACCGGTCACCCTGTGTTAGGTTTCCCAGTCTTTTTGGCCGTGTTACAAAATGGAGGACAATGTTTACATTCATTTACTCGATTTGCTGTAAGTTTGGATGGATTTTTCGATAAAAATCGTACTTTTAAGCGAAAAATATTTACAGGGTTACCAAATATGGTAAGTACAATGCCCAAATATGGACATAGGAAAGCTGGCCGAGCAACAGCACACTTTAATGGGGGATTTCTTGATATGTCACATTTTTTTAGTCCCTCCAGGACCTCCAATCATCACTTTTACAGATATCGAAGCATCATCGGTAATTGTAAGGTGGACAAGACCAGTGTACGATGGTGGTAGTCCAATCATTGACTACAAATTACTGATTAATTCAAAGACCCTTCATATCAATGCACCAAACACTAATAAGGGTATCACTGGTCTGACAAAGAATACAGAGTATGAAGTCCAAATATACGCCAGGAATGTTGCAGGATATGGGAATGCCTCGAGCAAGGTTTTCACAACTAAAAAACAAGGTATGTTTCATGAATAATATGACTAATAATGAAATCATTTGTATTTTTAGTAAATGAAATAATTACGATTGATCTGTTTAAAGGTCCACCATCTTTACCTGAGCTTGAGGTTCGTATCCATCAGACATCAGTAACGTTGACCTGGTCAAAACCTGACGAAAATGGAGGTGAAATAATAAAATACACAATCCACAGGAAAGTCATTAGAATGGATGGCAGTTTGTCAAAGATAGACGTGACTGCTACATTGTTCACATACACGGTAAAAAACCTTGATCCAGGAAAGAAGTACAGTTTTATTGTTACTGCATGGAATAAAGATGGAGAAAGCCTACAAGATGATAGTAAAGCAAAGACTGTGATTATACCTGTTGAAACTACTACTACACCCACTACTACGCACCCAACACCCCTCCCCACCACTCTCCCCTACTGAGCAAACCCATCCCACCACTACTCTCCATCTACACAAGCCCCCCCCGCAAGACAACACCCATCCTCCACCCGAATCACCCTTTGCACCCCTACATCCAAAACCACCCATTCAACACCACCCACTACACACTCCACCTCCATCCCACACTGGTTCCAAAACCCAGCCTTCCAACCCCCGCGACCCCTCACCTCCTATCCACTACCTACCCGCACCGCCCAACACACACACCCCACATACTTTTTTACCCCCCAGCACCGCACCAACACCACCGCCCCCACCTACCCAACCAGACCTGCACCGCGACAGCCCACCAATATCCCTCCCATATGACCCTACCCCTAATACCATCAGGCTCCCACCCAGAAACTCTTCCTCCAACACACCTAAACCCCTAACACCTGACAACACCCTACACACCGAACCCCCATGCAGCTATCCCTACCACCCCACCCTCCTACGAACCAAAGCACTACACACCCTTCCCCTGTATGCACACATATGCCTGGCCAAACTTACAAAACATGCGCTTAAACTACACCCTCCCCCCTCCAATCTCTTTACCACGACTCTGTGAAGCGCAGCTATCCCTACCATCCCAGCCCCCCATACGCCCATGATCCCTCCCGTCAACTCCCCTACGCTGCCAACCCACGCCCCCTACACACACCCTACATACTCCCTTCCCTACCAGCACTACACCACCCATGCACTCAAACAAACCCCCTCCCAAACCCCCTTACACATGCCTCAATGCAATACAACACACACAGCCATTCCTCTCTATGCACACATAAACATATACACTATCCTTCCATACAAAACGTACGCTTTGACAAACCGAATCAGGCCTATCATTATCTCGATCCGGTTTCATCCAACTCCAGCAGTTTCTCTCATGTTACCGTCCCAGTGTCCATTCCTCGCATTCCATCGACCCCTCCCATTGTATATCGCATTACATTTGAACGCCGACATGTATCGCCAGCAACACAACTATTTGCCCTCAGGTTATAGGCCCTTTGCCCAAACCAAGTACCAAGTAAGTCCTACCATCCACTCACGAGATTGCTATACACCGCCACTTTGTTATCACCTCTATTTGTGCTCACGTACTAGTCCTTACGCCACGCTAGCGACAAACACGGCTCCCACCGGTACCTCGTGTGTATTGGGCTTGACTTCGTAGCTGGCTTAGAAGTATGAAATACATTGATCTATATCTCCACCAAGATTTCAAGCTCCCGTTGATTAAATCTTGGTGGAACGTGGTACTACTGAGTCCCATCTCCCTCCACGGTGTTATATTTCCTGCTACGATCTTCCCGTTCCTTCCCTCGGTAGCCGTCGTTTGTGCTTTCACGCGTGCTCGCAACGTTGCTAGCGTCATCAATTGCGTTCGGTTTTTGTCTGTTATTTATTATTTAATTTTGCTTGTTGTCTATTCCTTCACTCTATACGTTCTATCCCTCCTCCATGGTCGTTCGTTTTACCTTGACGAAAACCACCTTCCCTCCCTCCCCTCCCTGCTTCGCCGCCGTCCCCTCCCCTCCCCTCAACAACCATTTTGTTTCGTATACCAAATATTTATATTTTCACTCTATTTTCATTTTTTCATTTTCTTTCTTCACTCACCTTTTTCCCTATCTTTTTTCTTTGAATTTCTGAACCCTTTATCCATTTATTTATCTATTTATTTATTTATCCATTTATTTATTTATTTCTATTTTTACTTTCAATTTTTTATTTTTCAATTTTTTTATTTTTTAATCCTCACATACAGCCACTTTATTTATTTATTTATTTTTTATTTTTATTTTTATTTTTATGATTTTTTATTTTTTATATATATATATTTTTTTATTATTATTATTATTATTTTCTATTATTATTATTTTAATATTTTTAAATTAAATCAAAATTTTAATTTTTTATTTCTTTAAATTTCTTTATATTTTTTTCTCTTTCTTTAATTTATTTTTAATTTTATTTTTTTACGTTTACTTTCCTCTTCCCCTTCTTTCAATATGTATGAATTGAATCGCATTTGCCACCCATAAAAACCGCCCATAAAAACTGTCATGTTTTTTACCCTCTTCATTTTTCCATATGTATGGGTTGAATTGCATTTGCCACCCCCAAAAAATCCACGTCCACTTTTACTTTTATTTAATATTTTTTATTTCTTACTTTTTAATTTTTTTTATTTTTAATTTCAAAGATCCATTTATTTATTTTCACTTCTCGATCCATTCTATTTTTCTTCTTTTCACATATCCCTCTTTCAATATGTATGGATTTAATTGCATTTGCCACCCACAAAAAAAAAAAAAAAAAAACAACAAATCAATCTAAATGAAATCTCAACGAGTGGAAGACTGGGTTCGACAATTCATAGATGCTTTGCGATCACAATTCGAATCCAGTCTTCCACACGTTTTGGTAAAGGCAACTATACCTGCATCTGATAACGTTGCGTTTGGTGGTTTTTGTGTTTGGTTACCTAGGTTACACAAACAGTTCTTTATGCACGTCAACTGACCAGCAAAAGGGATATAGTAAGTACAAACACTTGAATTTTTTAACTCAATCAAAATGTTTCTGTACATAGGCTTCATGCATTAGTTTAATGTAATAACTTGAAATATTGTATTGATGTGAGCACTGTACGTCCTTGACGAATTCATTCATTAATTTCTTAATTAAAATGATCCTTCAACTACTGTCCATTTATGGTCATGTGGTCGTTGATCTCTTTTTATCGCTCTCTAAAATGAACGAGCTTTGATATCACTGAATCATTGCGAACACATTTGTTAGAAAACTATTGTGATTTTACGATTCATTGAAAACTACAAACAGCACATTGATTAGTCAGATAGAAATCTGTAATAATGAACAAATGGCAGAAGACACTCATGTTTAGCGGGATAATCCAACACATCGACAGATAATTAACCAGATATAGATGTACCGTTCTGTTCCTATCAGGTGCTACGGTAGTTGGTGTGGGCTCAACTTTCCTCGCAGTGTCTTTACTATTCAACATACTGCAGCTGGTGTTGTACATTTGGAGAAACGTGAAAGCAACAAAGTCACAGTCCAGGTAACTTTGATTTCAAATAACTTGGCCGTGCATCACTTTGGTCAAAACAGATGCAGTCTACAATGTGCGTCAAATTTAGTTGAAACACAATACAGTTATCAGCAAAAAAACACTATCACCACTATGGATGGTGAGATTACCCACCTGTACACTCTCTCCTCCCCTCCCCCCACCGCACAATGTTGATCATCAGTTGCGCTCTTTCATGGACAATGATGTATCTTCAACATTGAAGAGGATGAGGGGAGGAGAGGGGAGGGGTTTTGGATGCGTATAGTTCATATTTTAAACACAAAATGCAATCCTACACCGATAGCTAGGTTCCAAAATGGGTAATGTTTCAACAATTTTGACGCTCATCGTAGATGCATAGATGACGTCAAACGCGTTAATAATAAAGATAATATTACAAATAACTGCATTGTGGGAGATGGGTCACATGGCTGTTGTTCTTGTCATGTTGGAGAGGCTTTTGTGAATCGTTAACATATCTATCATAAGGAGCTGCAGGTCATCTATATTTGTACGTGCTTACAATTTTTGCAGGCTTCTTTGAATTCTTTAGTGGAGATTAGCGACCGCACGGTGGTGTCATCACAGCAGGAATTAATCCCTAGACAAATAGCTGTGTACTATGTATGTCAACACGTAGGTCACGGTCATGGTAGCGTACGAGACATGAAAGGTAGTAGCGTGACAAAAACTCAATGGCAAAATGATCTCATTTTTTAATCTGAGGATCATTCAATAGCTGGCTATTAGGGTAAATGTGTTCGTTTTACCGGGGTTCACGAGTTATATCGGGGATCTGCTTAGTTCGATCTGTTCCATACATTTTACCGTGTAACTAACAGACAGAGAATGGACAAGCATAAGCAAATTTGAGGATAAGCTTTTTTGGGAGACGCGGCATCATTGGGCCGTACAGGGTAGTGAACATGAAATATTCCACAGGACGACGGGCGATTCACCTGGTAATCCTGCTGCCTTCGGGCGAGACACCTGGAAAGCACGAGGGAATATTTCATATGATCAAAGAAAGACTTTTCACAGGTCTACGGGCGAAGCACCTAGTAATCCTGCTGCTTTCGGGCGAGACACCTGGAAAGCACGAGGAAAAGTCTTACTTGATTTTGGGGTTTACAAAGTGACGATATAATTATCAAACTTTCCACAAAATTACGGGCGAAACACCTAGTAATTTCGCTACTTTCGGGCGAAACACCTGGAAAGTACGAGAAAACGTTCAATGATTATTACAAACATGAATTGGGGGTATCTCTGCCGCTCTGCTTCGTCCATTCCAATATTTTGATCAAAATTCTCCATGCTCAAATTGCCATGAGAATTTTGGCAATGCATGAAAAAGAAAAGTCATACTTACAAGTTGTCATAAATACTAGTACCTTCAAAAATATCGATATTGACCTAGCCCTGTGAGGTCAATTCTGTTCATTTGATGTACAGCATTGGTCATGATATCAAAATCCTTTATGACCGATAGTTAACGTTCTTGATGTCTTAGCAAACCTGACACCAATCTAAAGGCAGCGACTAACACTTTCTTCTTTTTGCTATCATATTTTTTAACTGATTGAAACTGCTGCCATCACGTGAAATCCTAGACCTCAGAATGATTGTATTTCTTCATTAAAAATTGCATTTTCCTTGAACCTTGATGACTTGCAGCATCAGTACGATCTATTAGTAACTTACCAGACCTTTGAATTCTCAAACACTTGAATAAGAGGAACAGAAACTGCTCCAGCACCGATCATAGCGACGAACCGACGATCAGTCCATAATAAAAGCGCGAAAAGTTGTACGAATGAGGCGCCAAAAGAAGACTTCTTCCAAATATGGAATAATCCTTATTACGTAGTACATTAGATCTGTACATAGGATGTCATCGTGTGTAACGCCATGAGTCAAGTGGGATTAACCTTTCAAAGCCGCAGCCTATTGTTTATCGCACAGCAGGCTCCGTACAAATAAAGTGGGTCTGCAGCTCGTTATGAATAATAATAATAATAACTTTATTAACGTGTCATGTTTTCTAGTTTTACAAGAAACTAATTGGAGACACCAAGAGACCATAAGGGACAGAGAGGGAGTCTCGCGCTATTCTTGGGATATCTTAATTTCAAAAAATATATTTTTTAGTTTTTTTTTTTAATTTGATTACTTTTTTATAAATGGCTCGGATAATTTATAGATTATTAGACTTTTGAGACGGCAGTAAATGAGTCAGATGATAACAAAGAAAAATGTAAATGTCTCCGCGGAAAGAAACTAGTGAATGCTTTTTGTCAACAACTGCTTCTTTCATCTGCACCAAAATGTCTAATTCTTCTTCCATTTGAGACTGCTTTCTGATTTCCAGTGTTATTTTTTCCGTTTCCCTTTCGTTGCTGAGAGAGTGTCTTTTCCCAAGTTACAAATTTAGCAAAAGTGGCTGCACCACGCAGCAATTCGGTATAAACTACATAAGCTCTATTCGTTTCAGCAATCACTGATTTGAGAACTAATATTACTTGATTCCTGACTGAGCACAAGTTCATGCAACAAGGGAATACAAGATACACACCACTGGTGATAGCAGGCCCCTCAATTTATAAATAGGGGTACCGGAATGGAATAACAAGTAATTTTGAACAGGTTTTGGTCGCTTTAACAATTTTTATTTTCACTGAAGCTCCATAAAAGCCAACTTCAAAAGTAAGTTTAATATAAAACTGGAACAGTAAAACGTTGAACTTTTGTCAATACAGTAGCCCGTAGTTTTTTGGCAGAGATTCATTTCATCAGATGCGTTATACATACCCAACACAATATTCACATTCCATTTTTAAGCGATCTTTTTAGAGAACATGTAACAAAGACACAATCACCACAACAACCCGCATTCTTTCACTGCTTGTTTGATATCACTTCAGTGACGCCTCTCTTGTCGGCTCATTCATCATGTTTCACGGCTAAATTTTGTTTTTTGAATAGCCTTTGAAAACTCTTGCAATAACTGCCAGCAACGATAATTACAAGAGTACCACTAAACCACATCCCAAGAATAACATTAAAGTCACTTTCCTGACGCAATAGTTTGACGAAAGAACAAAAATACGTCTTTGAAAGTCTTTCGGTCGAAGCCCGGCATCTTTGCATCCACGACGCTAGCAACGGAATCAACAGGCTTTTTGGAAACCCGCAACGCAATTTTTACGACGACTTTTACCTTGAAGATTTTTCCATCGGATTTAGTCGTTAATGCACTGTCAAATCGATTACATCCTATTCTTGGGAAATGATTTTTCATTAATTGTTCTGTCAGGCAGAAACCCAAGAAGAACAGTCAAAAAAACAGCGAACCTCGCATTAGCAGCGCCTTTCTTAGTTGCGTTGGCAGTAGGGTATTCCGCGGCGTTTAAATTTAGTTTTTGTTGTTATGGGAAGGTCAATCACTACAGACCCACAACACAAGGTGGACTTTTGGACTCTGTGGCGAACTTAGAACACCTCCTTTCCATATAACAATCAATTCTTGCGGATGCTTTTTCTGATGATTTCAGTCAAAATCCAGAATCAAAATACTCGACCTAAAAAACAGTTTACATCTGCTTTAACCGGAAGTTAATTTCCTCAGCCGTCCGCATTCTAAAATAGATTTTTGAATTAGATATCCAGACCCTATACTGGAAGACTCCCTCTCCTGTCCTCATGGTCCTCTTGGAGACACCTATCTCTACCCACCCATTAAAATATCCCTTATAAAACAATACTAATATAGAATTATAAAGTAATTACAAGAATAAGGTCATCGTAATAAAATAACAAACTTGAAAATATCCTGTTTTTAAATCACTCCAACAAGCTAACAAAATGGGCTGCTCGCTTCAATCCGTCAGTAGTGTTAATAACAAATATATTCCATTTTCCCGTGCGTCTGTACTCTTATAGATGCACATATGACTTCATGAATCAAAATGTGGTAGATAAAAAAATGTACGCCACGAGACGAGAGTCGGGCAGCCATAAGAGTACGAGAGCACTGGAAAAATGGCAAGTATATTTGTTTTATATAATATCTACAACTAGTATCTCAGTAATAAATCGACTACCCTATTTCTGAGTTTCAACTGGTAACTTCGTCTTCTTCTAGACCTTCCGCTTTCGTCTTTGTAGATGGCTTAAGTAATTATTCAATTGACTTTAATATGATAGTTATGCCACGCTAAAAAACCGCAATACGAAAAGAGCATACTACCTTGTCGCATGATGCCATGCTTGTCGTTTATAAAAAATTGCAAATATGAAAACAAATTAAATTTTCATAACACTTACGTTAATTCAGACATGCTTGGTTTCTTCTACGTTTTTTTATTTTCCGAGCTTTTCGGGCTCTTGGCCCATCTCAGGACGAAAGGAAAAAATAACATAACTCCATTTTCACATGGCGTGGAAACAAATATAAACAAACAAAAACGTTGGCGTAGCGCACGCGATCCAATAGAATGCGCTCGAGCAAATAATCATACATGGTGAAATAAATGAAAGTAGAACAAAATAAATTACAAAAATATGATACTTACTTTATTATTTATCTCTTTACTTAGAAATATTTCCTATACTCAAAAGGCATTTACTAACTAATAATATATTGTCTTAAAAACGCACCTAACGGGGGGTCTCGATACAATTCCCAGATTTTTGCAGGAATTTGTTCTTCTTTGTTTATTGTAAAAACTAAACTGCGATCGAATGACAAAGTTAACAACAAAAAGCTCAACAACATGCCCTAAACTAGCTCAATACGCCATTACACGAGTGCTGATTTTTCGAATCCAGATCTAGAATCTTTTACATAACATCCCTGCCATCTGAAAAAGCAATTATTCATCAATATCTTGGAAATTTTTCAAAGTATTGGATAATCCGCGAAGATATCGTATGACATTTATAGGGTTTATTATGATTTTGGTCATGAGTACCCACCTCGTCTGATGTACATCAATTTCTAAATTGCTTAATTTCATAGGTTTAACATGTTCCACTACAAAGAACAGATTTATATAAGAATAAGTGTAAAGTGTTAGGACGAAATGAAATGTCCTTGCGGATTTATATGAACGTTTTTATTCTGAAATACAGCCAGAACGAGGCTGTGTACTCATGACGGCAACCCTATAGATGTCATTTACGATACTTTGCGGGATTTAATCATACTTTTGAAATTTTTCCAAAAATGTTGATGATAACTTTCTTTTTTCGATGGCAGTGGTCATTTTTTATGTTAAAAGATTCTAGTATCCTGATCTCGAAAACCTCCTCGTGCATAGGACTATTATACCTTGAAAACCCACACATTTTAAATGACATTACACGATCCTGAACATTAAATCTTACGGTAGTTTGAAAGATAACTCAAAAAAGTAATTTTGGTAGTCCCAAATCAGTAAAACATCAACTCTCAGGTTTCAGCAAAATTCCAAGAAATGGCGATTTGGTGATGACGTCATTCAAGTTTCAGCAATGAGCGCGCGCGTTATATTGTAGTGACGCAATCTGTGTGTCTGTCCTCTCATGAAGGAAGGTCACGCTCGCGTGCGTCCATCGAGTTTGAGCACTGGGTCCCGCTGCTTAGCACGTCGAAGAAGCGTAAGAGTCGCACGACGTACCTTTTATAACCAGTTACTGCAAATTCAAATAAACAATTTTATTTCCAATTGAGTTCAGAGCGCGCGCTATGGCGATGGCGGAGCGTGCGTCCATTGAGTTTTGATGCCACCGCTCGCGCACTCTAATTAGCCAATGGAGAGCGCGCGTTAATATCATGCTATGGTTATAATATCACAGTGGCTCTAGCTCGATCATCAATCGCGCGTAAATATACCAATTACGTATATGAATGTAAATCACAACACCAACTCTCTGCCCATTGTTACATGTTGTACATGTTGTTTTTGAATATGTAACTTTGCTTTGGTTAGACTTTTATTATTTCTCTTTATTAGGAAAACTCCTACGATTCAGTTTATGATGTGAGTAAGCATTGTATGTCCTGTAAGTTGATTGGTTAACTAAAACAGACATTTTAGTCGTTGTTTTGGTTTTCTTTACAAAATACAGTGTTGATCGCAAGAAAATCATATAATAAAATGATGTTAATGATTTACAGAACGTGTTGAGATGGCTGCAACTTCCACCTTCATCCCTAGTGCAGCATACATGTACAACCATCAGTCCAACGTTTTGATCGAATCTTGTTTTTCGAACCTTCTCGTGTCCGCCACACACACCAAACCGTCATTCAGTATGATATACCAGGAAATCCAGAACAACAGACAGACAAATCAGATCCTGGTCAGGTATCAACGCTGCGACCCAGCGCCAAACATCACAACACGGTATCCAACAGGATGTACGAACCTCGTTCGTACGAATCAATGGGACGTCAGCTATAGTGGACCACATATTATCACCGTTTACTTAACCGTGCATCAAGAATATCAAACGGATAGACTTATTCCAACGTAAGCAATACGTCTTTACGTAGCCATAAGTAATGACGTTACCGTAAACCGTACCATACTGAAGTATCAAAAACCTGTAGACTTTATTCCACCGTAAACATGTGTTTTCTGTTTTCTTAAAGTATCTATGTGTTTACCTTGATAGAATAATTGGGTACACATACTTCCTAAAAACGTGCCTAGATATTAGTACTATTGACTGGATCGTTGATCTGTTCTCTGTGATCATTATAGTTTATGTAACGATCAAAAAAATGTACTGATTAATTGTAACAACATTAAAACTCCATTACTCGACGTGACACTTAGGCCTGTCCTATTTGTTTCTCTTACAGAAAATATCTCTTGACATTTAGATTATCGTAGTTAACCTCTACTTGATTGGCTAGCTAAACTTGACCTTGAAAACAGCCACTCTTGTAAGTCGCCGCTCAGGATTGTTCCAAAATGAAGATTTTTCTCTTTGTTAGAGCCTTTTTATTAACCAGCGGTTTTTCACATTGTCAAGGAATTTGATGAATGGACAAGAAACACTACCATGCCCAAGGCATTTCTTGCGTTTTTAATCGTCAGAAAGAGTACACTTGAATTCAGGAACTAGAATCACTGAAACATCGGCTTTGAAATCACTATCAGATTGTCATGATTGTTTCGTTACTGTTGACTCCACGCATTTTGGTCTCTAGTTTTTGGCAGAGGATGATGATGGTCAGTCTTTCACGTCACGCGTCCTAAATTGTTTGTTATTTACTTATTGTCATCAGTTCAACTACTACGGTTAATATATTGATAGTGTGATTCATGCATTACCTATCCAGTTGACAGGTTCTATACGCATTAGATACTTCGGGCTTAAAATAACGAAAGATTTGCTGAGCTAATGTTGATACTCTGAATAATCATGTGTTGCTGTATACACCCTTGCATGCTGCAAAAGAAAAACGAGTTGGATGCACTGAAATAAAATGGAGCTGCTGCATGCCACTACAAGAAACTGAGTTGCTGCAAATAAAAACGAGTTGCTGCCAATAAAAAACAAACGAGTTGCCTGCAAATAAAAAAACAGAGTTGTTGCAACATAAAACGAGTTCGCTGCAACAACAAAGAGTTGTTGGCAAAGTAAAAAACGATTGCTGCAATAAAAAAACGTGTTGCTGCAAATAAAGAATGGTGTGGCCTGCCAATAAAGAAACGAGTTGCTGCAAATAAAAAAATCATTGCTGCAAATAAAAGGAGTAGCTGTCAAATCATTATCAATCAGTATTGGACGAGGTTGTGTACCCCCAAAATAATCGTGATTGTCATTGCGAGACAGATTATTAATATTTGCCATGCCGAAAGGCATGAGTCAAATATTTGCTCTAGCGAGACACTGACACATCACGAATATTTTACAATCCGAGTTCAATAATTGTTTTAATCATTCACAAAATGATTCCATAATTTTCTCTCACCTAAGCATCAAGCCTCAAGAAAAATCGAGCTGCCATTTTTTGATGAAAGCATTATTCGTAGGAAGTGTAGTCGTTCTCCTCGATCAATGAAAATCCGCGGGAAAAATAATGTAAGATGATTAAAACGAGTTCTTGGATCTGATTTCGAATCGATAAACATTACGCGCAAGTTTGAAAGAGCAAATAACCACAACAAGACCAACACTACAGCCACCAGTCCATCATAATCGATCCTCGTCGCCGAGAGTTTAAACAACGAAAACCTTAGAAAGAAACGAGACAGCATTTCAGTACTGGAAGCAAGCTCTCTTGCTGACTCAGTCCATACAATAGCTCATGATAAACTCACCCCCAAAAAAAAAGGTTGTTGTGATGGTTTGACCTTCGAGTTTTGACGTATTCTTTTGGTTATACAAAGTCCCAATTCCTAGAAACATTAAGTTATGTCGTGTTGACCCATGAAAATATCAAGTAAAACCTTTAACAATGTAAAAAGAGCGACAACACTAAAGTTTGAACAAGTGAGGACACAAACACCAGGGATTTAGCCCAGGTAGAAACTGTAGACTATATATTATTATATTATTAGTATTATATATATTATTATTATTATTATTATGATTATTATTATTATGGCAGTAGCATATCGTTTTTATCGTCTCTAGTCACTTCAATGTGCAAGTCAAATATTACGGTGGTTTCTATCAGTTTTTCCAGAAGTCAGTTTCGTTGTTTGTTGTTGTTTTCTGACTTTGTTAAAGAAATCTGCTCATATCACGAATTGTCTTTCGATCATCTAATGTTGCCACTAATGTTTTTAGTCCCTATTTGGTAAGTGTCTATTGCTCGAAAGTGACAATGATTATCTTTAATTTGTTTCCTAAACGTGATAAGGATAAGATGCGGTCATATCTCTTTCAGACTAAATTATTCATATTTATAACCATACCATCCAATCTTTTGTTCATTTATTTTATTGATTCGAGATTTCATTACTTAATTAAAGTCCAATGTCCAAGGTGAAGTTCTACAAAATAAGTATGAATATAATTATCGTACATGAATGAAACAGCTTGGTATCCTAGCCTGCAGCCTTCATCCGTTGACATTAATCTAGTGGTTGTTAACAGTAATAGCAACCATTTATCGTCTACGAACCACTACCATGCTTTGTCGCTATTATCAGTATCTCTGCGGTTGCTGGATTGGCTTGGTAAGTCCATTTTAATTCCGCGCTTGTAGGTCAGTTATAACAATCGATAGTCCCATTTCATCGGCATTTTGAACTCATTAATTACTTACATCCTTGGCCTATTAATATGTTCATAGCAAAGTTCATTATTATCATATATTATATGTACATTTCTGGGAGTAATTGGGAGAACTTTCGAACGATGTAATTAGACCTGAATTGTCCTCATTGTTGAAATTCTTATTATATTGAGCTAGCTCTGGAGTTTACAATCGCTACATGATAGGCGTCGTTGAGGGACAACGTCAGCAAAAAATGCACTATGCTGAATTTATATTCACTAAGTTCTCGTTACATCATTTGCTGTCACCCACTTAGTCGGGCTTCAATATAAATATAAGAACATTAACCCTGTATTAGCATACATAATTTAATGTTTTCGTATTTTTAACTAAGGTCAGCATGCGATCGTGCTTAATTTGTTTCCGTCGATGAATATCTTTAAAAATTGTATGTTTTGGCCATAGTCTCTTTCTCAGAAATTATTCTATTCACTTTAAGCATGAAT
>JAUJYZ010000032.1:167500-354968 GCA_033675265.1 Actinostola sp. cb2023 | reverse complement strand
ATAGAATTTGAAAAGCTATTTAAGAATACATAAGACATTCATTTGTAACCAAAGACTTTATTTTGGAGGCCTAAAAGGTCGAAAAAGTGGACTAAAAGGAGCCAAATGTGAGGGAGCACATGTTAAAGTTTGGGCAAAGGAGCCCTTTTATCTGCGTTAGGAATCCTTCAATTTGTTGGATTGGTGACATGCCAAGCATGGCTCCAAGCTCAGAATGTGGATGGCTGTCCCATTATGTAAATGTTGCCTCGTCTTCAACAAAACACACAGTCATGCCGTTCATGATAACTATTGCTGCTGTGTGATGTTCGTTGTCAAGTCTGGGTAAATAAAATGCCAAAGAGCTTACTTGTGGAGATGGATGACTTACTTGTGGAGATGGATGACTTACTTGTGGAGATGGATGACTTACTTGTGGAGATTGATGACTTACTTGTGGAGATGGATGACTTACTTGTGGAGATGGATGACTTACTTGTGGAGATGGATGACTTACTTGTGGAGATGGATGACTTACTTGTGGAGATGGATGACTTACTTGTGGAGATGGATGACTTACTTGTGGAGATATAGAGGTAGGACATGGCCTACATGTAGGTTGTATTACATTAAATTTAGTGAGTTCACTGTTGATATGTGATTCCCAAGCTGATGATTGGTAGTAGGCAGGGTCTGTGGCATTGCAAAGACTAACATTAGTATCTGTATCATCATCGTCAACAGGTGTACTGGATGAGCGTGCGTGATTAGTTGGCAGAAGAAGACTGTGATTAAAAGCTGCTGCAAGTTCATCAATTGTTTTGGAGAGATTTGGAGAACAGATGGGACATTTATCACCAGCAAGACTATAGCAAGATGTATGTATTGTGTGAAAACAGGCTAGTCTGATTGCTTTAGACAAGGAGTCTGTTACTTGACATTCGGCGAAGTCACACATTAATGATTCATTAGGCTTGCTTTCTGGATTGCTTTTGGTGTATTTGTATGCTAGAGGTAGTGCTTTAGTGTCAACTATTGTATCAAAGGTGTGAAGGTAGAATTTTGGCTCTTGTTTCTTTCTTCTTGAGTTCAAATCTTGTGAAACCTAAAAGTAAGACATAAACATGAACTGATTGTACAAATATACTTAACATATTTTATTGAATATAAATACCTGCTTTGATTTTCCAAGGTTCTGACCAATCCTTTTTATCAACAAAAGTATTACCTTAGCAGCTTTCCCTGCCACAACAGATATATCTTTTTCTGAATTTCCTCTTGTGTATTGATTGGCGAAGTGATCTTGAAAACTTTTGTTTGACTTGGAGGCAGCAATAATAGTTGCTTTGTTTTGAATTTCTTGTGCACTGTTATGTTTTTGTATATTTCTACGAAGGACGCCATTCCAAATTTCTACCTTTTTTTCAGTAATGAGTACCATCCACAGCTTTTTTAGGTTGTAATATGCAGGAAAGAACATTTTGTGATAACAGAGGTCGCTTAACATTGAAAGTGTAGAACGATCATAGTGCTTTCGTTTCCAGATAATGAACAAAACTAGCAATCGTAGCATAGTAGCAATGTAGCAGTCTAAGTCCCCAGAACGAAATGTGACTGGGTAATGGTAGAATGATATGGGAATAACTTCATCAAGCAGGTGAAGAAAACATGCATACTCAATATCCTTACAAAGTTTGAATTTTGCCAGAACTTTAGAACGGATTTTGAGCCAACCTAGGAAAACAGCAGTGATCAACAAGTGAATGCGAAATGGCTTTGGTTTTGTAGGAAGATCTGACCCAAATATGTCTTTGTAGACTTTCGCCAAGATGAAATGATACATTTTTAAAACATCTTCTTGGAGATTAAGAAATACATGAAAAGGACCTTGTTCAGGTATGATGGAGAGAAAGTTAGAATTCTCATTAAGTTCTTGTGCAATTATTTTCTTTTGGTAATACCAGGTTGGCCAGTCACCTGGGGCAGGGAGAACAAATTTCTGTAAATATTGATGAAGATCCGGAGCGCATTCTAGAACATGACAAAGAGCTTTTTTATAATCCTCCATACTTTTGAGTGGTTGTTCAAATTCATCTATTAGTAGAGTGGTTTCCAAAGTACAAAGATCATCATGAGATAAACCAGAATAAACTCTGAAATGATAGAAGAAATGGCCAATGGTCAGTCTTATTAATTTTAAAAGCTTGTTGAACAAAAAGTTGAAACATTTAGCAGCCTTGAAAAGTAAACATTGGCAGTTTTTCTTCCCAAGACAAGGCTCCCTTTGAATTTGAAAAACTCTAATTGTATCATAATTTCCATGAATGAGATTGAATATTACCAGAAATAATACTTGAAATAATACCTTAATTCTTTCAGCTGATGTTGGATATCTGTTGGGCTTATATTTTGATTTTGATTTTGTTTTCCCATATAAGTATTATTCATTTGGTTCTTGTTGTCTTCAATCAAGTGGTGAATGTATTCACTCGCTATTCCTCCTCTACAAAGTGTTTCTGTACATTCAGCACCAACAAGCTTGATTTGGCTATGTTGTAAACATCCACTAGGTATTTCCACTGCTGGTACACTTGGATGTACATCTAGCAGGCTAGATGCCATGTGTGTAGCAATGGAAAGTTTTAAATCTGATGGCATTCTAATTGTCAAAATATTATGGAAGTCATCCAGTAGGTTTATCATCAGAAATCCTCCCTAAAAAGAACCTGCATATTAATGGTTAGGCTACATGTACATGTTATAGACCACTCTCAAAATTATACTAAAAGTGAGGCTATAATACAAAAGAAATTCCTCCATTTTTTTAAATAATAATAATATGTACTTATTGACTGAGTGGGAGGGCTGGACGGGAAAATATTTGGCTCGAGGTCATGGCAGTACGGACCGAGCGCACCGACCTAACTCAGTCAATAAGCATTTTATCATATGACCCTTTCAAATGGACCATTTTGGTACTAAAATCATTCACAGCCAAGGAAAAGTGAACACAAATGCGCGATTGCTCTATGAGAACCAATTTTTTTTTTTAGCTTTTTTCCACCCACTTTTTTAGACTTTTGTTGTCCACATTTAAAAAAATAAATTTAACTGCAAAAAAAAGTATAACAAATTTCCTGACAACAATCGGGGCCGGATACGGCTTTGTACGGACCAGCTCCAAAAATACGTATCTGCCGGCCAATCACGTGACTTTCTCCAAAGGTTTTATTAAGAGCGCGCGCATGGGAAAATACAGGTCATATGATAATTATTATTATTATGAGGGAAATAAATACATTAACCATTAACAGTTATCGAACATACATTCTAACATACATGTACATATATATTCTAACATGAAAACAAGTAATTCTTTTGTACTTTCCAGTTAACCTCATTTTCAGGATACTTTTGGAAATAGTCTATATCATAGTACTTACAAATGTACATACATGTACATGTATATATATATGTATTTTTGATTTTTCACATTTTGTTATCACTTACCTTTGTGGCCCCTACAATCTGTCTTTCTATGATTGCTGGATAGCTCTTAGTGATACGTATTTTATAATTGTCAATGTCTCTTGGGCTTGTACCATAACCAAGGACACGACCACAGTTAAGTGCTGTCCGTGAGGTTCCATGCTGATGAAGGAACAGTCCCTCATCTTTTTGCATTCTTGATGTTTTTTGTGATCTAAGAACAGGAAAAGTGATGTGTAAATAATAGAAAATTAAAATTCAATTTATTTATTTATCATTTATTTATTTATTTTACTATGTTTAAGTACCTGAAATAAGCAAGGGTGTGAAGAATGACCACTGTGCGTTGGTGTTGTAGTTCTTCTCTTGCTTTTGATATTCTGTTGTCATTAGATCTTGTAATTGATTTAAATATGATGTTGTACAGTCCTGGGGCATGTTCTTCTGCAAAATCTCTCATTACAGGTGAGCTATATAATGGAGATTCTTCTTCAGTGTTGTAGTGCTGGTAGAGTGCTAGCTGGAATGCCTCAACAAGAGCTTCAAATGAATTATCTAGGAAAGAACATTAATGTCAAAACTCAATTAGGTCTTCTGTATACCAAAAATAGTTTTTGATATACAGTCGAACCTCCCTTTGCAACTACTTCTTGTAAGCGACCACTTCTCCTAAGCGACCAGTTTTCCAAAATACCAAAAGTCAGTTTCCAAGTCAAATCACTATAGTTGGAACTTCTCGTAAGCGACCACCTCTAGTAAGTGACCACAAAGCTTGACATTTTGGGTATATTTACAGTACTGTGATCTTTACCTTTTCCTTCTGAATCCAACTTTTTAGTCATTTTTTCCCATACACAACTGTCTATCATGATGTCTCCTTGCTTATTTATTTCAATGCTCCCAAAGCTTGTCTCTACTACATTCCAAGTTGATAAATCTGGATCAATTATGATACCAAACTGTGTAGACAGAAGTCTTAGTCTTTCAAAAAGGTTCTGGAAATGTTTTTTTATGATCACAAGTTGTCTTCGGGAAGACATGACTTCACCACCATTACATTC
This sequence comes from Actinostola sp. cb2023, assembly GCA_033675265.1. Lineage (NCBI taxonomy): Eukaryota > Metazoa > Cnidaria > Anthozoa > Actiniaria > Actinostolidae > Actinostola > Actinostola sp. cb2023. Next base: position 350,439 of record JAUJYZ010000032.1, on the reverse strand, counting down.
ATTGGCGTTTTCCAATGATATGTATAACCTTGCAATTGGTGAATTGGAAAACTGGATTATCTACAATGAAATAAATAAAATTATTATAGAGAGATTACAGTGCACAAATATTAAGTGGAATAGAACAGACTGATATGAAAGATTATGAAGTCATATGCTTACTTTTTCAAGTGTTCTTGTTGGTGTATCTTGATTATCTTGTATTTCTTCAACTTGCTTGTCAGCCTAGAAAACAGTTCCATAATTCATAACCAGCTAGAAACTATCTTTCTTTCCCAAAAACGTTTATATTGATTAAATCAGAATAAAGGGTTAGTGTAGGTGAAATATAGTATTTTACAATTATTAATATTAACGACCAAATATTTTAAGTAATTTTATTCTTTTTTTATTTATTTCAACTGTAGGCTTTGCTTAATTATTTATTTATTAATATCATTATAGACAGGGTTAGGTAGGTGTCCCCAATTAGTTTACTGTCATGTAGACTAGGTATTATTGACACACTAATAAAGTTGTTGTTATTATTATTAAATAAATTATTAAGCTTATTATTATTATTTATTTTTAGTAACAAAACTTAATTTATGAATATATAATTTTCTTTTCTATATTTAATATTATCATTTAGTATTTCAATTATTTACTTATTCATTTGTAAAGTACGGTTTATATGCCACAGCTTTTATACCGAGTAATAAATAGAAATAGAATAGAAAACAAACCTTGTTCGGTGTTCTTTTTCGAGGTGGTTCATACAATGGGTGAGTTCGAAATGATAACTCTGCGTTGTCTTTGCAGTTATTGCACCAGCGAGAACCTGGCTTGTAACTTGGTGTATTTGCCCCCACACTATCAAACACAGTGTACAATCTTTTTGGGATATTGTGTTTGTGCAACTTGTCTGAATGGTTTTCCCTGGGACAGGAACATCGATGATTTCGCTTGTGTATCTCATCCAAGTGGTATCGGCAAACTAAAGAGTTTACCGGCAGCTGAGCACTCCTTCCGAGGTCCTCATTTAAGGAATACAACTTGCCTTTGCACTGCCTGTCTTGTCGTGTCTTTGTACTGAGTATACATTGTGTCGTAAAATTGTTTTCATTCATTGACTTCACGACGGCGAAAACTAAAACAAAGGCCAGTGCAGTCACGGCATTTCGTGTAACGGCACTACGTATCATAATTTTGACCAAGGGAGAAAACAGAAAAGTACTGGGAGAAAAAGGCAGGTGATAGAATGAACTAAAACCTTTTCGAACTGAGGTTTTTAGGCTTAACTTTGCTTTCTGTGGCTTAACTTTTCGAAATTCGTGCCGGCAAAGTTGGGTTTGTTTACACCGCCAAATGTTTTCATTGGGGAGGGGAGGCCGAGGGTTCTCAAAGGTCGCGCGTGCGCAGTGCGTTTTACCGCGGTGTTTACGTAGATATGTTGGGTTCCCTGTGCTGAGTAATATCCTATATTGGGCTTCCTGTGCACATCCCGCGCGTCCCGCACTACATGTGTATATTTACACAAGGTATGAAACTAGGTCACGTGACAAATACGTTTTTGCTACTAATCTTTGACAAAATTACGTGAAAATTCGTTTTTTCTTCGAATAACTAAACTTTACCGTATTCTCTAAACACTCCATAAGTGTCAATCGTCTAACTTCACCGTACGCTGATAAACTTTAATTTTGACATTTTGTGCCTCATGGACCGATGTGCGGTGCAGTTCGATGGTGCACTTTTCCGTGAAACATTCGGATTTTACCTTCGAGAGGACATCGGCAAGCGCTCGTCAAATCTGAATTGTGCTCTTTTCTCTCTTTTCGGCAAGTTTTAATATTTATATTTTCACTAAGCATAAGTCAAAACATCTACAATATACTTTATTTGTTTTCTGTTTTGATTTTTATAAAGTATTTTTTTTTTTGATTTTTGATTTTTATCGATTAAAATGCTTCAAAATCGAGGCATTGTGTTTTATAAATGCTGAATAGTCTCCATATTTAGTACTGCACAACACATTTTGCTATCAGTGCTTGTACACAAAATGACAAACAAACGTATTTATTTCAACAAAACGTTAAAAAAAAGTTTACTAAGGCTTTTTACATACTGTTTCGCCGTTCTTTGTGTAATTTATTCACTATATTGATCAGTAATACTGTGAATAATACGAAACTAAACTAAATATTATGCATGTCACCACAATCATAAGTTGAATGAATAACAAACATCGGAGTTCGTACAATTTGTAAGCCGCTCGGAAGCGATACTTACGTTCTTAGGAAAACCGTATTTAATTACTCTGTGTTTCTTTCAGTTGGTACTGGCTAGTATTTGCTAAATAAGTTGTACTATGTCAATGACAATAATGAAGAACTGTTAATATTTTAGTTCACGGCAGCTTCAACTGCTTCACGAGTCCTTCGCCATTCATGTCTCCTTCGATGTCAGTGAATGCCATTGAGTTCGTCTATATTTTTGCTTCAGATGGTTAATGCTGTCTTGGTCCTTATGTTTTCAGTAAGAACAACTGTAAGAAAGTACAAAATTATGTCAAACACTTTCCGATGAGATAGTCAAAATGTTTAAATAGAGATGAAGTACCATCAGTCAGTTGAGCGGTAATCCTTGTTGAAGTGATTTCGCGGATCACTGACAAAACTACACAAGTCAAGTAGCTCAGTCATAATTTATGAAAACTGATTTGTTGAGGATTAGTGAGCAGCCCTTCTGCCCTAGTATAGGCAAGTGCTTTTATTAGAGAACAGTTAGAGCAAATACTACGTAAAAACCTTGACAAAAATAATTTTAGTTAAAGTTGCTTTTCAACAAAACTTTTGCTTGTCGAACCCAACATGCAATTCTCCACCATTCAAAATGAAAAAGGACTACTTTAAAATCGTCGAATTTCTTCCGAAAAGTTGACATGAATTGAAAGTTACTTAAAGTTGACATGAATTGTGAACTGCTTAACTTACCATGGATAAGGAATAGAATTCAAACGCTTACACCGAACAAATCATGTTTTGTTTCATCGACTTCTCTTTGATGTCCCGCCATTTTGCAAGGCTTGAGCTACTTCACCCTGGGTACCCCCCACGGGCCTGTAGCATACGACGACTTCGGCTCTTCGGCTCACGGAAAAGTGCACCATCGAACTGCACCGCACATCAGGCCATGATACGCCATCAGTTTCATACCTTGTTTCAATATACACATATGCTGCGGGACGCGCGGGATGCGCACAGGGATCCCAACATCATACATTTATATGCACAGGGAACCCAACATAATACGTATTGCGCGCGCGCACTCTACCACAGGAAACCCATCAAAAAGACGCAAATATCATTTTTATTTAATTCACTATTTAGCCATTATTTAGTAGACTCAAAAGGAATGGTTGGGCTGCCTGTGTGAAAACTTGGAAATCTCTGTACGAGCGCGCGCTAGCCAAAACTGTAGAATTTCTCGCACGCTGATTGGTTAATTTTCATCACACGATTCTGCGCGCGTTCTTGTGCATATTTCGTGCGTTCTTTGACAAAAAATATAATAGTATAACCACAGGTAGCCCAAACTCTACTCATGGCAGTTTTGCCTATCAGTTTTATTGAAAAACCTAAAACACAATTTCTCTGAAAATCCTGAATAAAGTTTACTAAAACAAACACATTCTTCGCATCTGGAGTGAATTTCATGATCAGCTCATTTTAATCATTTTGGGTATTCGTTTTCCCCTTATATGTATACTGTGACAAGGTAGGAATCAAAGCACGAAAAAACGAATTCAAACGGCCACAAATTCAAGCGTTTATTTCTCCAAACAAGACGCTCAAAGAGCGTACACTCGGGCTTTATGACAAGGACAAAGACAGTTGCATTTGCGTGACGAGGGAGACTATGTATGGGTTAGCATAGAGAAAAATGACCGAATTGTACTTATGTGTTATTGAATATGTTGTGAGAACGAATCATACTTTCGGATTTAGTTCGATAGGCGTTCGGAAACTATTCGACCCGTTTGTGGCGACCATGAATATGCAACCTCAAGTGACCTCAAGTACGCTTAAAGACGGACTACAGACGTCCCTCCACGAATCGGAGATCTTTATGAGTCATCGACACAAATAGTCTCTCGTCACGCAACTGTCATTGTCATAATACCCGACTATACGCTCATTGAGCGTCTTCTTCTATAACAGATCCCTAATATCTAATGACGTTTTGATTTCGATTGTATTTTTGCCGCTCACTGACCTGTTTTGAGCGTGGAAATTCTGCTTTAAATAGCGCTGCGCGGCGGTTCTAAAATTAATGCGCTTCTCTATTGTGCAAGTATATAAATAGGCAGGAGCCCATTACTAGGAGCCTTCCTCTAGTAATAGGTTCATGTGACATCAAATGCACAAATTGGGCTATTTTTAGATATGCAAATTTCCGAAGAATTTCAAATTGAAAAATAAAATGGCAGCCAAACGGAAGACGAGGACTAGATCCAAGATATTGATATTCTTAATCCATGGAAGTCCAAGTCTATTTTTCCCTTGCACAAGAACGAGACAACTGTGTACAATGAATGAATCACATGTATCAATAAATTGACATACTGCCAGAGCGCTTAGTGGAGACTTTTAGTTTGGCGACTCACGTTGTCGCGAAAGTTCTTCTACGTTCTTATACCTATCGCTTCATATGTTTATTCTTGTTTTATCAACTTTCTTTTGTTGGTTTTTGATTCATGATTTAGTCTTCGTAAGAATGAAGCGTTCTCCAATGATTTCGACTCTGATGAAGCAAAAGTTGGATAGCGGCGCCAACATAACAATTAAACCACACAAATGTGCACTTTGCTAAAGAACTTCTTCGCCGAAAGATAGTCGAAAAACAACTGAAACTTTCCGAACCGACGAAAGAGCGGCAAAGAACACTAAAACAAGAGGGTTATCACTGAGTGTATGCGAAGTTCATTCGCCAAAGGCGTCTTCAGTAATCAAAGAAGGTAGGAAAGCCGGCACTCAGATCACAGGCAGCCCAAGCTGTGATCTTGTGAATAATTGTAGAGAATGTATGTAGAATTACAAAATAACGTATAATGGCACTTACGTTGTCAATAAAGGACTGAAAATTCACCACAGCGTTGATAATTTACTGTTCTATTGCCCTGATGTGTTAGTTTTGCGTTTTAGGCCGTTTTTCATTTTTTTCTCCCTTAACCTGTAAAGGAAGAGAAGGCTGGAAACTACGGACGCCGAATCTTGGCTACGGCGATCTTCGAGGCCTCGAAACTGAACCTACAAAAATTCGAAATGTTCGCGATTTTTTCACATAATCCCTTTCTCACATTCCCCTAGCACACATCCAATCGGTTCATCACTGACCTACTCGCTTTTAAAGTCGTGAATTGAACTCAATTCGAAGTCAACCTTGCTTGTGACTAGCCGTGGAACCATCAGCTTTCACATTCCACGTATTCGGTTTCAACGAACTTTCTTCGGAACACGTGCCGAACCGAGCCGAACCTGCGATGATAAAGTCGGCCGATCTCTGGAATCAGCCGACTTTATCATCGCTGGTTCGGCTGAAAGATTCTATAGAATCACTGGAATTTCGGCCGACATTGAAAGCAAAGCTAGTAGTGTTGAATCTGACGTCAAATTCCTATTGTGTAAGACGCGACATGATTGGTTAATCGCGCGGAATTTTTAATGAGTGTTCTATTTTTAGCCCAATTTGTGCATTTGATGTCACACAAACCTATTATAGGAGAGGAGGGCTCCTAGTAATGGGCTCCTGAAATAGGCCAGTATTAAAACTACTTTGGCATGATCCCAAATTTCGTACATTGACCTTGCTCGCCTTTGCTTTGATGAAGTTTTGAAGTACGATTTCTAAGATTCCTTTTCCTTCTGAATTTTTCAAACGTCGAATAAAATAAACATCCATCATTATATATCTGAGAAATGTGTTTCGTTTTACTGTCGGATACTTTTTAAACGGGTTTTCACGGCGCGTGACGACAGTCGCAAGCAAAGCGAGATTAGCTATCAAAACAAAATCTACTGGAAAATCAAACCCTCGCTCTCTAGCTTCAGAGACATAATATATTATCAAGAGACCATGAGGGACAGAGAGGGAGTCTTCCAGTATAGGGTCTGGGATATCTTAATTTCAAAAAATCTATTTTTAGAATGCGGACGTCTGAGGAAATTAACTTCCGGTTCAAGCAGATGTAAAAATTGTTTTTTTTAGGCCGAGTATTTTGACTCTGATTTTGACTGAAATCATCAGAAAAGCATCGCAAGAATTTATTTTATATGGAAAGGAGTTGTTTAAGTTCGAACAGAAGTCGCCTTGTGTTGTGGTCTGTAGGATTGAATGAACAACAAAAACTAAACGCCGAAAACTACTGCCAACTCAACAAGAAGGTCGCTGCATGAAGAAGGTCGCTGTTTGTACTTTCTTCTTGGTGTTCTGCCTTGAACAATTAAGAAAAACATTCCCAAGAATAGATGTAATCGATTTGAAAGTGCATTAAAGACTAAATCCGATGGAAAATCTAAGGATAAAGTCGTGAAAATTGCTGGTTTTCCAAAAAGGCTGTTGATTGTTGTAGCGGTGGGATGCAAAGCTGCCGGCTTCGCCGAAGACTTTCAAAGACGTATTTTCGTCTCTTTCGTCAAACTATTTCGTCAGAAAGTGACTTCTATTTCAGTATTCTTGGATGTGGTTAGTGGTATCTTGTAATTATCGTTGTGGCGTTTGAAGAGTTTTCACAAGGCTATTCAAAAACAAATTTGCCGTGAAACATGATGATGATCGAGCGACAAGACGATCAGTCACGAGTGAATCAAACAAGCAGTGAAAGTAAGCGTATTTGTTGTGTATTTTCTTTACCTAAAATGACTTCAAAATGGATTGTGAATATTTTTTGTGTGTATAACGGCATCTGAATAACTTGAAATCTCTGCAAAAACTACGGTTTACTTCATTCAACTCAAGGTACTTAAGGCCTGGTTCAAAAAGGCAACTTGGAAAATCACATTTCTTGTAATAACTCGCTGCTCTAATTTACTTAGGCACTCATATTTAGGCATAAGGTTATATACAAGATTTTAGACAATTTGGATCTAACAATTGTGACGTCATGTGGTCACGTGACCTTATGGAGGAAAATATAGTTTTTCTTAAATGCGGTCGCGAATTCAATTCACAATGAAATACCTTTTACGTAATAGCGTTAAGGATAACCAGTTAAACAAGATAGCGTTTAGAAAACCTCGAAATTATATATAGTTTAAGAAAAAACTACAGAAATATAATCTGATGAAATGGTCACGTGACCTCTTGTCCGAAATATTCTCCTTGCAAAAAGCGGAAGACAGCTTTTCTAAACGAGGGTTAATAGATGATTTGTTATTATTATATTATTTTCTATATCATATTATTATTATCATATATATTATTATATTATCACTCTGTAAAGCGCTATTGACATACCATGAAATAGCGCTATATAAATAAAGATATTATTATTATTATTATTATCATAAACGTGATTATACACAACTATTTGCTTTCACTTTCCTCTTAAACTGGCGACCGCATTTTATATTTTGTTTTCAAAATTCTTTGTCACGTGGTTAACCACGTGATACGCTGTTTTGGATTTCATTCACTTAAATGAGTAGAGAATATAAAACTCTCAAGCTGTGCCAAGTTTTGTGATGTTTAGTCAAAATGATTAGACATTATAATTTTTTTCGTTTTTCTGCTATTTAAGGCTTGAACCAGGCCTTAAGTACCTTGAGAAGTTTTGATTCAACGTTTACTGGATTCACTGACTTCCACAAGTTGGGTTTTTATATGGCCGCTTCAGTGAAAATAAAAAGTTGAGCGCAAAACCGTTCAAAATTACTTTGTTATCCATCGAGTACCATTTATAATAATATTCATGAAAAAAATCTTCGATTCTGATTGGCTTAGAGCAGTGCAGTTGAAAAGTAATTTGCACTGCAGTGCAAATTACCTTTAATATGCACTGCAGTGCAAATTACTTTTTTTTTCATGAATATTATTAATTGGTAATCATACGATTTCTCGTTCAATTTGGAATAATTTGCACTCGTGTGTTTTTCAAAGAGCTCAAATTGCGCTCGTGCAATTTTGATACTCTTTGAAAAACACACTTGTGCAAATAATTCCAAATTGAACTCGAAACCGTATGATTACCTCTACAAATAGAGGCCGCATCACCGGTATATTGTATTCCCTTGTTTATGACTTTGCTCAGTCATAATCAAGTAATATTATTTCTCAAATCAGTTGATGCTGAAACGAATAAGCTTTTAAAAGCTTATGTTAGTTTATACCGAATTTCTGCCTGGTGCAGCACTTTGCCAAATTAAACTTGGGAAAGACACTCTCTCGGCAAAGAAAGGGAAACGAAAAATAACACTGATCAGAAAGCAGGTCTCAAATAGAAGAAGAATTATACATTTTGGTGCAGATGAAAGAAGCAGTTGTTGACAAAAAGCATTCACTAGTTTCTTTCCGCGGGACATTTACATTTTCTTTGTTATCATCTGACTCATTACTGCCGTCTCAAAAGTCTAATAATCTATAAATTATCCGAGCGTTTATGGTCTCTTGATATATAATATAACATCCAGACGATTCAGATTATGATCTGGCGAAGCTCGACGAAGCTGCTAACGGGTTTTTAACGGCATGGCCTATTAAAAAAAACTTTGCAAACGTGGAATAAAATAAACATCCATCATGAGTTACTGAAAATAACTCGACTGGCTCGACTGTTTGCATGACTTCTGTACATATAGCTTTTTGTCAATAGATGTACGGTTACATCGCTGGTCGTGAGTTTAATTATAAATACTCAAGGACATAGCTGTACACGTACTATTACAATTAGCAACAAACATGACAACATAGCGAGGTCATGATACTTTTTGAGTTCATTTCAGAAACACGGGCTTTCACACGCTCATTTCACAGACAAAAGCATACGCCGATTCGTGTGGGCCCACTCTGAAAGATGTCGTTTCATTTATAACAAAAACAAACGCGCCTTAGCTTCATCGTCGAACGATGAACTAGAATCCTGACCTTTAACTGATAGCTTGAAGATCTACAGCTGCTTTCAAAACTAAGATTCAAGTCTACTTGAGTCCTGTGTGTGGTTTGTTTTCCCTTATCTGCTGAGAAATCTTGAATGGACTCGATGCGATCAAATACATCGCATTCTTTCTTCATTCTTCGCATTTTTTCTTCATTCCGTGACCATGAAAAAATAAAAAAATAAAAAACATTAAATCTCCATTTTATAACTCGGGCTTCCTTCGGAAGGGCCCGAGTAACAAGACGCTCAATGAGTGTACACTCGGACATTTATGACAATGACAATGACAGTTGCGTGACGAGGGAGACTGTGTCGGTGAGCATGTATAGATAAAGATCTCCCCGTCTGCAATACTACGTACTTCGAACGTCCAGTTGAGGTTGCATATTCATGGTCAGATGGTTCTGATAACGTTTTTCGTTTGTTGTAATGAAGGCGCGTTTGTTTTTGTTATGAAACGACATCTTTCAGAGTGGGCCCACACGAATCGGCGTATGCGTTTGTATGTAAAATGAGCGTGTTTTAAAAAGCCCGTGTTTTATCGGCCATAAAGATCCGAGCCGCCGGCTTCAGATATATTTTAATCAAGCTTGTTGACGTTGTTGCGGTACATGCACTCCATTATGAAACTATCTCTTTGAAATGCAGCACTATTCAGTTTAGCAGCATTGAAACAACAAGACGCTCAATGAGCGTACACTCGGGCATTATGACAAGGACAATGTCAGTTGCGTGATGAGGGACCTGACAATGACTGACAGTTGCGTGACGAGGGAGACTATGTTTAATGTATATGTGCCGGTGAGCATAGATAAAGATATCCGATTCGTACGTTCCTAGCACAGTAGTAACCCCCCCCCCCCCCCCCCCCCCCCCCCCCCCCCTCCCCCACGTACTTGGAACGTCCAGTTGAGTTCGATATACGCTCGGAAACTATTTGACACGTTTGAGCGAATCATACTTTCGGATTTAGTTCGATAGGCGTTCGGAAACTATTCGATCTGTTTTTGCCGACCATGAATATGCAACCTCAAGTGTAGTCTCCCTCGCAGCCGTTCTTAGTTTCGGTCCCATTCTCCCTCTCCACTCTCCACTCTAACCTGAGCAAGTTTTAGCAAAATCGTTGGAGCTATTAAAGCACGGCCGCATGAAAACAACCAAAATTAAGCACGGAAATTAGCTCCAACGATTGCTTTCGCTCCAACGATTTTGCTAAAACTTGGTCAGGTTATGAATTATGTCAATATAAGTGATTCCAAAACTTTCATCCAAAAAAAACGGACAGATTTTTCGCAATATCCAATTTTATCCAAAATATTGAGTTTACTTAAGTTCTAATATTATTTAAAAAAATGTTCTGCAGTGCAATCGAATTATATTGTTTTATAGGTGAATGAAAGCTCTAATAGTTGCCAATGTTTTATGGCAATTGCATAAAAGCAGAAGAAGCTATGACCCAAAGTTTGTCATAGACGAGTGCGCCAAGAATGATAACGGAGTCACCTTAACCTGAGTCTGGCTAGCCAAAAATAATACTGGTCACTGCTAAATTGGGGACACCTAACTATGCCTAAACTAAACTAAACTAAACTAAACTAAACTTTCCGTTTCTTTTCTTATCTTTTCTTTTCCCATGGCCACTTGCTCGCGCGCGCGCAATCGAGCAGCGCGCATGTTCTTCAGAACATACGAGCCTGCGATGTAGTTGTACAAGTCAAAATGGCTTCTCACTCTCAGTTCTTTGTAAAACCTACGAGTATCAGCTTTGCTAAATTGGTGAGTAAGAACTCTATTTAATGATAATTAATGCTATCAAATAGAAAAACGTATCTGCTAACTACTAGTATACCAGATTAATACACTAAAGTGTTATTTTTTTGCTGTTTTGCATTCATTATAACCGTAAACTTCTCGCTGGGTTCACAATATACAACAAAGATCTCGCTGTGTTTTCTGCGTTTATAAAAGCAAACTAAGTTCTGTGTTCACTCGAATTGTACTCTATTTTCTTAAAAGCTGGCCAACCAGTAAAAGACCTCTAATTGTTATCAGAAAAGTTGAGTTTTTTTCTGCAATATAAGACTTTATTAAGAACTTAAGCTTAATTAGCTTAAATAATGTTTTAAAGTTCCGAATAAAAGATATGTAAACAACTTTATATATGAACGACGACCATTCGTAATTCTTTATTGAAAACATGGAATAAATCATAACCATAGCAGAGCTTGTATCTCTGATACAAAATCGTCTTCTTCTGCATAGACTTTAACTTTGATTTTCTCGGCCAAACTTACTGGTATCTTGACTTTTAGTACATATATACAGTCATTCTCGAAAAGGTTGTCCAGATGAAAAGACTACAATACTACAATAAAGTCACATGATTCATTAATTTTTTGAATTTCAATTTGATCGAGATGCAAAAGTACACAGCATATTGTGAGAACTGAATATAAACTACAGATATGACTATGATCTAGCGTACTAGGTACATTGTACATACTGATTACTCGGGCCCTTCCGAAGGAAGCCCGAGTTATAAAATGGGTTTTTCGGTAGTAGTAGTAGTAGTAGTAGTAGTAGTTTTGTTCGGTCAAAGAATGAAGAAAGTATGCGACGTATTTAATCGTATCGAGTTTCAAGATTACTCAGCAGATAAGAAAAAACAAATGACACACAGGACTCAAGTAGATTTGAATCTTAATTTTGAAAGCAGCTGTAGATCTTCAAGCTATTAAAGGTCAGGATTCTAGTTATAGGGTCATTTCACGGTATTTGAAATGTTACGGAGGGGAAGACAAACTATTTTAATTGACTGTTACTATGTAATTATGAAATCAATTTCTGCACTTTGTTCATGATATCATACAGACCCATATATACTACAAATAGAGTATGACAAAATAAGATTTCACATATTTCTGTATAGATCAGCAGGAAAAATAGTTTGTGTTACGGAGGGGAACAGAAAATATGCAATTTTTTGTTGTCATTTTTCATCTTGAAAACTCTCTGAAGTTGCAATATTTTAAAGCCTTGCTTTTGATTTTTCTTATTTCTCAACTAGACGACATTCTAAAATCATGAAAGGAAACATACTATCTGTCAATGCTGTTTCTCTGTAAAGCTAAATGTCAAGGGTGGTAGTGTTACGGAGGGGAAGTTACGGAGGGGAACGTTTTGTCCGTCATGTAAATTGCCAAAGAAAACACTACTAAACACTTGAAGATAATACTTTTTAGTATACTCTTGGATTAAGGACATGTTTCTTCAATTAACATACTGAATAAAGTATATGTACCTTGTCTTAATAATAATTAAACACTCTGGACAGTAGCTTAAGGTCATCAGCTAGAGTGCACAGCTACTAAAATGTTAATCCACTTTTAAAATAAAAGTAAATGCATGTCATACTATGCAGGATTGATCAAACTTTGTCTTTTACAAGTTTTAAAAAGAAATGGAAATAGTCTGGCTTTCAATAAGAGGAAATGCCCTATTTTCTTAACTTATAGACACAGGGTACCCAAAACATGGAAAAACACAAAGAAATTGTACGCCTTTATAAAGGCTATAGGTGACTGTTAAATCAATACTACTTTACAAACTGGCTGATTTAAACACAAATGTGTAAACTACAGTTGAAATATCAAACATATATTTTCCTTTTGTATAACATATATTCCCCTCCGTAACAAATCTTCCCCTCCGTAACACTTTTTCATGTCATAATATTTCAAGCAAACAAAAAGACATTGAAGGCAAATGTGGCTCATCTGTACACTCCCCCTCTAAATTGGAAGGAATCAAAATGCCAGAGATTTAAACTCAAAGATGTAGCTATAATGATAACTTTTTTACCTAATATTGTTACGGAGGGGAAAACAGCATTTTGCTTGGGTTCCTAATTCCTGCTTGCAATCATTTCTAAAAAATATCCCTTATTTTATGATAACACATGCCTGATACAATGTGGCTACATAGATGGAATGGTTGAGTTAATCATATATCTTGCAGTAAAGAGAAAAATGCATTTTCCCCTCCGTAACACAGTTGAACCCTTTTCTCGTAATCAGAGTTCGTTTTTTCAATGAATGTTAGCACAATGATGTATTGTTTTTTTTAAATCATAAACTTGAGCTATTCTGCTTATTGAAGAAGTGGATTTTAATCATTGTTTACCTATTTCATTTATTATTATTTTTGTCCAAAATACTGTGAAATGACCCTATAATTAAACTCACGACCAGCGATGTAACTACATCTATTGACAGAAAGCTATATGTACAGAAGTCATGCAAACAATCGAGCCAGTCGAGTTATTTTCAGTAACTCACGATGGATGTCTATTTTATTCCACGTTTGAAAAATTCAGTACGATTACAGTTGTGTGATCCTTGTGTGAGTCATACATCTTTTTACTGAACCGCCGCGTAGCGCTATTTAAAACAGAATTTCCACGCTCAAAACAGGTCAGTGAACGGCAAAAATACAATCGAAATCAAAACGTCCTTAGATTTTAGGGATATATTACGTACAGAAGTCATGCAAACAATCGAACCAGTCGAGTTATTTTCAGTAACTCACGATGGATGTTTATTTTATTCCACGTTTGAAAAATTCAGTACGATTACAGTTGTGTGATCCTTGTGTGAGTCATGTTTGTTGCTAATTGTAATAGTACGTGTACAGCTATGTCCTTGAGTATTTATAATTAAACTCATGACCAGCGATGTAACCGTACATCTATTGACAAAAAGCTATATGTACAGAAGTCATGCAAACAGTCGAGCCAGTCGAGCTATTTTCAGTAACTCATGATGGATGTTTATTTCATTCCACGTTTGCAAAGTTTTTTTTATAGGCCATGCCGTTAAAAACCCGTTAAGCAACTTCGTCGAGCTTCGCCAGATCATAGTCTGAATCGTCTGGATGTTATATTATTATGTCTCTGAAGCTAGAGAGCGGAGGGTTTGATTTTCCAGTAGATTTTGTTTTGATAGCTAATATCGCTTTGCTTGCTGCCTGACTGTCGTCACGCGCCGTGAAAAACCGTTTAAAAAGTATCCGACAGTAAAACGAAACACATTTCTCAGTTATATAATGATGGATGTTTATTTGATTCGACGTTTGAAAAATTCAGAAGGAAAAGAAATCGTATAAATCGTACTTCAAAACTTCATCAAAGCAAAGGCGAGCAAGGTCAATGTACGAAATTTGGGATCAGGCCAAAGTAGTTTTAATAGCCTATTTATACCACAGGCAACCCAAGCTCTTATTTAGTGGTTTTTGGTAATTTTTTTAAATTGCTTAAAAGAGTGAGAATTTGATTGAAATAAACATACCATTTCTTCAGAAGTCGTATTTAGCGTTTTTTCCTATCCTGGGCTCTCCTATCCCACGGAGAAAAAACGCTCAAATCACCAAATAAACGACTAAATACGACTTCTGAAGAAATGGTATGTTTATTTCAATCAAATTCTCACTCTTTTAAAGGAGCACTCTCACAGGTAATGCATTGCGCGCCGTGTTATTGTTTACATACGGGATACTACTTAGATTTGACAAGAACGCATGTGAAAAGTACACGTGAAAAGTTCGCCTTTCGAATTCCGATACGGATCAGCAATGGCAAGTCCGGAGTTCTCCAGACAAACTCTTCCTTCTCGTGTGGTAAGTAGAAATCCTCCATTTTCATATCATACGAAAATGGCACTGAGGTATTCAAGGCGCGCAATGCATTATCTGTGAGAGTGCTCCTTTAAGCAATTTAAAAAAATTACCAAAAAACCACTAAATAAGAGCTTGGGTTGCCTGCTCACCGACACATATATACATAGTCTCCCTCGTCACGCAACTGTCAGTCATTGTCAGGGCCCGGTTGTTCGAAAAGCGATTAGCGCTAATCCAGGATTAAATCTTAAGAAAACTATTGACGCTAATCTAGGATTAGCACTAATCGCCTTTCGAACAACCGGCCCCTGGTCTCTCCTCACGCAACTGACATTGTCCTTGTTATACTACGGGAGCAACATGATACCCTAATCCGAACATAATGAAATCTGATGCGCGCTTAGGGACTATTCAGAAATTAGCAGGGGGGAGGGGGGGGGGGGGGGGTGGAAAATGGGGGAGGGTCATAACTTGTTGAGCCCCTGAAAAGGGGAGGATCATGAAAAAATAGGCAGTGAAAAAGGGGAGGGTCACATAAATTTACGCTCATGTGGGAGCATGAGCATTGTGTTTTAATATTATAGTATATGACAGGAATAGCAAAACTATATATATCAATGGACTATAGCCTTTGCAAAATGCTCAAAAATCGTTCAACACCGTCATTTTTGGTGGGTTATAGACCTTGAAAATGTGCAAAAGTGGCCCAAAATTACAATTTTCAATGGATTTTAGCCCATGCAAAATATACAAAATGGGCCAAAATGACGATTTTCAATGGACTACAGTCCATCCAATATGTGCAAAAATGGCATGAAATGACAATGTTCATATATTTATCGCCTGGGGGGTCGGAGGGTTTGGGGGGAGTTCACTTGGTTAAGGGGCATCACTTGGGAAAGGGTGGGTGTATCACTCTAAGGCTCCCACGATTTGGCAACAAGATCAATTTTCTGTCAGTTTAAACTTGCTGGAAACTGCTCTCAAATGGCAGGAAATGCTATTTCAGAGACCATCCATCCACCTCAAAATATTTGGGGGGGGCATGCCCCCGCACTCCCCTAGGACCTCACCGCTCGTCATATTGTGGATCAGGTGTTATTAATAAGGTTCTTTCCAAAATCCTCCGAAAGGCGATAAATAATGACAGGTCCCTTATTTGTGCAGGGGGAGGGGCATGATATTTTAGGCCAAGCCCTAGGGGAGGGTTAGGAAATTTCATTCCCATTGCTAGGGGAGGGTCAAATCATTTTCAATGCTCAATTTAAAATCTCCACCCCCCCCCCCCCTCCCCCCTGCTAATTTCTGACAAGTCCCTTAGTCAAATTAATTATTTTAATGAAATCAAAATATCCCAATGCCGCTGGTATCAACTCGCAGTTTCTCACGCAGAATTCGAAATTGAAAACATAATGAATCACGTGACTTTATTGTAGTATTGTAGTATTTTCATCTGGACAACCTTTTTGAGAATGACTGTACATGTATATGTGCATATACATATAGTAAGTGCGATACAATATTCACAACCGTACTGTATGGGAATTACAATATCTCGCCTGTGTACGTGTAATTCCCATACAGTACGGCTGCTCATATTCTATTACTTATATATTTTTAATAATTACATCTGTTAAATTTTCCTATGTAAAGCGCACTGAGTCATTAGTATATAGCTAATTGCATAATCGTTGTCGGGTTGAAAATCATAAATCATAGAAGCTGAGACCGCAAGGATGGATGGGAAATCAGTTCATGACCTGCATTACAGGCAGATATATTCAATGTTCTCATAGTTTTGAAGGTACATGTATATGAGCTATTTACATTCAACTAAGATTCTACAAGTCTGGATAAAAAGGTCGATCATTTGACGGTGTTATTTGAGAGTTTTAATTTCCCAGAATTCCTTTTGGTCATAGCTTTAATGATTTTCAACCCGACAACGATTATGCAATTAGCTATATAGTGCGCTATAGATAGTTATAATATAAACTGTGTACCTCCCAAGAATGTGTGATTTCATTGGTTGCTTAGCGTGCATTATTTAATTAATCATAATAATCATAATAATAATCATAATGATCTTTAATGAGGATGCCTAGATCACTATAGAGTGCTTTTCACGAAGGTCCTAAAAGAAAATGACAACTGAAAATGAAATAAATAATTACAATAAAACTATAAAAACTATATACACCTGTTTTCAAAAACGTTGTCCATTTACAAAATACAAAATAGTAAATAGTAGAAAGGAATTAATTAGAGAAACAAAAGAAAATTATGCACTCAAGCAGAACTCTGGCTCATTGTTTATCTAATTAATTCCTTTTTGCTATTTTACTATTTTGTATTTTGTAAAAGGACAACGTTTTTGAAAACAGGTGTAACTATCATGAATATAACTACATATCATAACTACTTGTATTACAATTTCATAGAATCTGATTGGTTGAGATTTTAACATTAATTAATTGGACAGTTTGTAATCGGACAGTTGCAATTTTTCACTAACTTTTCTCGCTTTTTCACTAAAATATGTCATTGTTTTTGGTCATTTTACTGGTTAGTATTGTTTATCGTGGAAATCTTTTTCTCGGAAATGGTAATACATGTAGTTATGATTAATACACAGTCGTCCAATTTTGTTTATCCCTCTTATGATTACAGACCAAATTGGACTCCACTCGGTCCTATTACCATTATTGCAGCTACGGTAATTTACATCACACGTGACCAGTAATTCGAACATTTGAAATCAACATTTCAAATAACGCTTTGAACATTTCAAAGTCCAACGGAATCTTCTACAGTGCACTAAATGTTTTCTCGAAGACGTTCATAAAATTAAAATTAAATTGGATGAACATTTGTGCCAGCTACCGGTAAGCTAGACTTGCTACAAGTCGTCCACTCTCTTTTTCTCCCTGCCCATAGAAAGAGAACTTGGCGAGCGCGAAGCGTGAGAATTTACGAGCGACGGAGTCGTGAGTGGGTGACTTGTTTCCCTAGCAGGGATTCGATTTCCGTTTCACGCCAAAAATGTCGACAATTTTGACGTAATCACTTTTGGGGGCGGAGATAAATCAAAATATGAATAATTATATAGGGCGGCTTTTCATTCTTTTTATTCTGTTCTAAGCTATTTACATACTTGATTGACATCTCTTCACCAAGGCGTTCTGATTGGCTGTTTGATATAATGTATTCACCGACTGAAAAACCTGTCGGTAAAAATGGCGCGAAGCAGAGATGAAAAGTCCTCAGTCCCGCCAGCAAAAAAAAAAAAAAGGGCTGAGGACTTTTAGGAAGTCTACCAGTAAGCCTACATACTCTGCAATCACAACAGCCTGAGTATTTAAACAGATATCTGATCCTTTTTTCTTATACATGTACATGTAGATATAGAAAGTATATTTGTGGAGATTTGATTTTTCTATCTGAATGTTCGAGACTTGAGTCTACAATCAGCGACAAAATTGAATTTCCGCGCCGGGGGCGTTTATTTAAAATTTGAAGGTTTATTGAATACTTTTTATATGTCTCCAAAATGGCTTTTTAAGATAAATCAATATTCAACCCGTCCTCCCCCCTGCCCCCTTTGTTCAATGTTGTTGTTTTTTCTCAATTTTTTTTGGGCGGAACATTGTCTACCTCAACATTGAATAGGGGAGGGGGGATGGAACATTTATAACTCCCCATAAGGGGCTTATTCCGTCAAATTCACCTTTAAAAACAATTTAGTATCTAAGAGTGTCATCTATTTTGTCGCCAATTGTAGACTTCAAAACTTCATTTGAATGTTCCGATTTACTGCCAGGTCACGCATGATGTAAATTAGCTGTAATAGAAGATAACCCTCTGTGCTTCTATACAAAAATAATGCATGCTGAGGTCTTGAAAGCAGCTAGTGGATGCACAAGCGGTCCTAAAAAGAACTAAATAATTTTCACCTCCCTCCCTCCCTCCCTCCCTCCCTCCCTCCCTCCCTCCTTTCTCTCTCTATCTTCTCTCCTCTCATCTACCTAACTGTCTGTCTGTCTAACTATCTAGAACTAATATCTAATTAGCATTTTTTGTAAATAAATATCATACCTGACTGGGACTTGAACCCCTTACCTTTGGCTTGCTATCCCAAGACCTTAACCACTTGACCATCCAAGATTTCATTGGCAGTAATGCATTGCACATTATTAATAAACCTAAACCTAAGATAAAGTCTCCCCTAATACTAACCCTAAACCTAACCCCAAGGTACTTCATTACTAGTCTATATTATTAGTCTTCCCCAATACTAACCCTAAACCTAACCCCAAGGTACTTAATATAAAGCCTTCCCTGATACTAACCCTAAACCTAACCCCAAGGTACTTGATATAAAGCCTTCCCTGATACTAACCCAAAACCTAACCCCAAGGTACTTGATATAAAGTCTTCCCTGATACTAACCCTAAACCTAACCCCAAGGTACTTGATATAAAGCCTTCCCTGATACTAACCCTAAACCTAACCCCAAGGTACTTGATATAAAGCCTTCCCTGATACTAACCCTAAACCTAACCCCAAGGTACTTGATATAAAGCCTTCCTTCAAAATGATTTGAATCAGTTCAAAACAAATTGAACCAGTTCAAAATAAAATAAACTAGTTCAAAATAATTTGAACCAAAAATCATTTTGAACCACAACATATACCGGTATATGGCCAAAATTTTTATTTTGGAAATCGATTCTTTATGAAGTAAATAATGGAGTGGTGTAGTACATGTAGTTTCCTGGTTTGGGCTACGCATTTGTGAGTTATAGAGGTTTGAAATCTCAGTATGCTAATTTGGTGACGTCAATTCATTTGTCATAACTAAATTATATTTTTTCAAGTAGTGCTTTTTTCTGAAATAGGAAAAAAGTTCATAAAGCTATTTCTATAAACTGTGGAAAGATATCGCAAGTTTAGAAATGTCAGTAAATTTGCACAAAGGCATTTTTGTATAATAAATGATGACTGAATTTACGTCATCTGATTTGCATATTGAGAATTCAAACCTCTGTAACTCACACATGTGAAGCCCAAACCAGGAAACTACTACACCACCCCATTATTTACTTCATAAAGAATCGATTTCCAAAATAAAAATTTTGGGCCATATATACACTTTAAATGTCTACACTGACACCGCTTAAATATGTTTTTCATCGTATTGTTTGATGACTCGGGAAACGTTCCAGGGGCAAAATTTGGAGTTTCGAAATATACGCCCCCCTCTTTTAAACGCCTCCCTCTAATAAACGCCCCCTCTAAAACTTCAAATTTTAAATAAACGCCCCCGGCGCGGAAATACGGTAACTGACCATGGTAATAAAAGTTATTTTATTTCATTCCAGTTCTATTAGAAATGTAAGCCATTCCATGCAAACGCAGGTGATCAGTCTGATCCCCTTCAACAATGGAACAAGTATTTTACTCCGATACAACTCACAGTGTAGCCAGTCATAATATCATTAACAACAGCCAGGCTGTCGTGAGCTTAGACCAGCAAGTTATTGCCGTTTGCCCTGAAACCGGTGCACTTCAAATGGACTTCAACTCAAGCAGACGAAACCACAGAAACGTAGCTACAATTGGCTCCTCTATTGAAGAACCATCACTGACTTTGAACAGCCAATCTGTGATTGTGGTTTGTCCAGAAACTGGAGAAGTCAGACAGAAAGTTATCACACATGACCCACGTCAAAACTCTTTATTTAAAATTGGTAACACTAGTGTACAATCTGGAATGGACATTGAAAGTCATGCTGTCGTGAGTTTGGACCATTCGGTCATTGCAGTGTGTCCAGTAACAGGAGAAGTTCAGTGTCATCCCTATTCTCACAAGGAAACCCAAGAATATGTTGGTTGCAATGGCACAGATGTAGAAGCACCTGATGACAGTGACGTTATGATGGATTCAGACTCTTCTTTAGTTGACGACATTGCTGCAGACCATGATAACCCATTTTTGGAAACAAATTCCAAGTCCTTAAGAGAGGTGGAGACAGAAACGCATTTTCCCAAAAAAGGTACAAAGGTGTTGTGTAATATTATTATAATATAATATTATTATTATTATATTATATATTTATACTGTAAATTATATAAACAGCGCTTTGAGCACAAGAAAAAGCGCTATATAAATAATAAAGTTATTATTATTATTATTATTATTATTATTATATTTATTATTATTATTATTATTATTATTATATTTATTATTATTATTATTATTATTATTATTATTATTATTATTATTGTTGTTGTGGGGAATTGCAATAAATAAAAGAAAGAGATAAAAGTTTTAAAACTTCAAGTTCAAGCTTTATTTTGCACTAGTTCTTATACATTGTATAATACAGGATGCAGCCTTGATCACCGTCTGACCTGCTGCTCCTAGAGTGCAATTTAGAAAAGCTTGAAAACTAAATAACTAATTAGTACTAAATAGCACTAATGAAACAATAGAAAACAATAGAAATAGCACTATTTAGTACTATTTAAAGTTAGTACTATTTCACGCTTTTCTAAATAGCACTCTAGTAATTTCTATATTAATTTATAATCATAGCATTTTTTTAATTTTTTTATAAAAAATAAAAAATAAAAAATAATCATAGCATTTCTTTTTAGTTCTTTGGGTCCACAATACACATGTAATTGGTCAAATTGTTGTGGTTGCCCTGCCTACTTGTAATAATTTATCTTTTTTTTCCTGTTATTGTTGTTGTATATGCTTTCGTTCAATTTGAATTGAACTGGTTTAATTTAAATTGATACGGTTCAAGTTTAGGGTTAGTATTAGGGAAGACTTTATAGTAATCAAGTACCTTGGGGTTAGGTTTAGGGTTAGTATTAGGGAAGACTTTATAGTAATCAAGTACCTTGGGGTTAGGTTTAGGGTTAGTATTAGGGAAGACTTTATAGTAATCAAGTACCTTGGAGTTAGGTTTAGGGTTAGTATTAGGGAAGACTTTATAGTAATCAAGTACCTTGGGGTTAGGTTTAGGGTTAGTATTAGGGAAGACTTTATAGTAATCAAGTACCTGGGGTAGGTTTAGGGTTAGTATTAGGGAAGATTTTATAGTAATCAAGTACCTTGGGTTCGGTTTAGGGTTAGTATTAGGGAAGACTATACAGTAATCAAGTACCTTGGGGTTAGGTTTAGGGTTAGTATTAGGGAAGATTTTATAGTAATCAAGTACCTTGGGTTCGGTTTAGGGTTAGTATTAGGGAAGACTATACAGTAATCAAGTACCTTGGGGTTAGGTTTAGGGTTAGTATTAGGGAAGATTTTATAGTAATCAAGTACCTTGGGTTCGGTTTAGGGTTAGTATTAGGGAAGACTATACAGTAATCAAGTACCTTGGGGTTAGGTTTAGGGTTAGTATTAGGGAAGACTTTTATAGTAACGGAGTACCTTGGGGTTAGGTTTAGGGTTAGTATTAGGGAAGACTTTATAGTAATCAAGTACCTTGGGGTTAGGTTTAGGGTTAGTATTAGGGAAGACTTTATAGTAATCAAGTACCTTGGGGTTAGGTTTAGGGTTAGTATTAGGGAAGACTTTATAGTAATCAAGTACCTTGGGGTTAGGTTTAGGGTTAGTATTAGGGAAGACTATACAGTAATCAAGTACCTTGGGGTTAGGTTTAGGGTTAGTATTAGGGAAGACTATACAGTAATGAAGTACCTTGGGGTTAGGTTTAGGGTTAGTATTAGGGAAGATTTTATAGTAATCAAGTACCTTGGGGTTAGGTTTAGGGTTAGTATTAGGGAAGACTTTATAGTAATCAAGTACCTTGGGGTTAGGTTTAGGGTTAGTATTAGGGAAGACTTTATAGTAATCAAGTACCTTGGGGTTAGGTTTAGGGTTAGTATTAGGGAAGACTTTATAGTAATCAAGTACCTTGGGGTTAGGTTTAGGGTTAGTATTAGGGAAGATTTTATAGTAATCAAGTACCTTGGGGTTAGGTTTAGGGTTAGTATTAGGGAAGACTTTATAGTAATCAAGTACCTTGGGGTTAGGTTTAGGGTTAGTATTAGGGAAGACTTTATAGTAATCAAGTACCTTGGGGTTAGGTTTAGGGTTAGTATTAGGGAAGACTATACAGTAATGAAGTACCTTGGGGTTAGGTTTAGGGTTAGTATTAGGGAAGACTTTATAGTAATCAAGTACCTTGGGGTTAGGTTTAGGGTTAGTATTAGGGAAGACTTTATAGTAATCAAGTACCTTGGGGTTAGGTTTAGGGTTAGTATTAGGGAAGACTTTATAGTAATCAAGTACCTTGGAGTTAGGTTTAGGGTTAGTATTAGGGAAGACTTTATAGTAATCAAGTACCTTGGGGTTAGGTTTAGGGTTAGTATTAGGGAAGACTTTATAGTAATCAAGTACCTTGGGGTTAGGTTTAGGGTTAGTATTAGGGAAGACTTTATAGTAATCAAGTACCTTGGGGTTAGGTTTAGGGTTAGTATTAGGGAAGACTTTATAGTAATCAAGTACCTTGGAGTTAGGTTTAGGGTTAGTATTAGGGAAGACTTTATAGTAATCAAGTACCTTGGGGTTAGGTTTAGGGTTAGTATTAGGGAAGACTTTATAGTAATCAAGTACCTTGGGGTTAGGTTTAGGGTTAGTATTAGGGAAGATTTTATAGTAATCAAGTACCTTGGGTTCGGTTTAGGGTTAGTATTAGGGAAGACTATACAGTAATCAAGTACCTTGGGGTTAGGTTTAGGGTTAGTATTAGGGAAGATTTTATAGTAATCAAGTACCTTGGGTTCGGTTTAGGGTTAGTATTAGGGAAGACTATACAGTAATCAAGTACCTTGGGGTTAGGTTTAGGGTTAGTATTAGGGAAGATTTTATAGTAATCAAGTACCTTGGGTTCGGTTTAGGGTTAGTATTAGGGAAGACTATACAGTAATCAAGTACCTTGGGGTTAGGTTTAGGGTTAGTATTAGGGAAGACTTTATAGTAACGGAGTACCTTGGGGTTAGGTTTAGGGTTAGTATTAGGGAAGACTTTATAGTAATCAAGTACCTTGGGGTTAGGTTTAGGGTTAGTATTAGGGAAGACTTTATAGTAATCAAGTACCTTGGGGTTAGGTTTAGGGTTAGTATTAGGGAAGACTTTATAGTAATCAAGTACCTTGGGGTTAGGTTTAGGGTTAGTATTAGGGAAGACTATACAGTAATCAAGTACCTTGGGGTTAGGTTTAGGGTTAGTATTAGGGAAGACTATACAGTAATGAAGTACCTTGGGGTTAGGTTTAGGGTTAGTATTAGGGAAGATTTTATAGTAATCAAGTACCTTGGGGTTAGGTTTAGGGTTAGTATTAGGGAAGACTTTATAGTAATCAAGTACCTTGGGGTTAGGTTTAGGGTTAGTATTAGGGAAGACTTTATAGTAATCAAGTACCTTGGGGTTAGGTTTAGGGTTAGTATTAGGGAAGACTTTATAGTAATCAAGTACCTTGGGGTTAGGTTTAGGGTTAGTATTAGGGAAGATTTTATAGTAATCAAGTACCTTGGGGTTAGGTTTAGGGTTAGTATTAGGGAAGACTTTATAGTAATCAAGTACCTTGGGGTTAGGTTTAGGGTTAGTATTAGGGAAGACTTTATAGTAATCAAGTACCTTGGGTTAGGTTTAGGGTTAGTATTAGGGAAGACTATACAGTAATGAAGTACCTTGGGGTTAGGTTTAGGGTTAGTATTAGGGAAGACTTTATAGTAATCAAGTACCTTGGGGTTAGGTTTAGGGTTAGTATTAGGGAAGACTTTATAGTAATCAAGTACCTTGGGGTTAGGTTTAGGGTTAGTATTAGGGAAGACTTTATAGTAATCAAGTACCTTGGGGTTAGGTTTAGGGTTAGTATTAGGGAAGACTATACAGTAATGAAGTACCTTGGGGTTAGGTTTAGGGTTAGTATTAGGGAAGACTTTATAGTAATCAAGTACCTTGGGGTTAGGTTTAGGGTTAGTATTAGGGAAGACTTTATAGTAATCAAGTACCTTGGGGTTAGGTTTAGGGTTAGTATTAGGGAAGACTTTATAGTAATCAAGTACCTTGGGGTTAGGTTTAGGGTTAGTATTAGGGAAGACTATACAGTAATGAAGTACCTTGGGGTTAGGTTTAGGGTTAGTATTAGGGAAGACTTTATAGTAATCAAGTACCTTGGGGTTAGGTTTAGGGTTAGTATTAGGGAAGACTTTATAGTAATCAAGTACCTTGGGGTTAGGTTTAGGGTTAGTATTAGGGAAAACTTTATAGTAACGAAGTACCTTGGGGTTAGGTTTAGGGTTAGTATTAGGGAAGACTTTATAGCAATCAAGTACCTTGGGTTTAGGTTTAGGGTTAGTATTAGGGAAGACTTTATAGTAATCAAGTACCTTGGGGTTAGGTTTAGGGTTAGTATTAGGGAAGACTATACAGTAATGAAGTACCTTGGGGTTAGGTTTAGGGTTAGTATTAGGGAAGACTTTATAGTAATCAAGTACCTTGGGGTTAGGTTTAGGGTTAGTATTAGGGAAGACTATATAGTAATCAAGTACCTTGGGGTTAGGTTTAGGGTTAGTATTAGGGAAGACTATATAGTAATCAAGTACCTTGGGGTTAGGTTTAGGGGTTAGTATTAGGGAAGACTATACAGTAATGAAGTACCTTGGGGTTAGGTTTAGGGTTAGTATTAGGGAAGACTTTATAGTAATCAAGTACCTTGGAGTTAGGTTTAGGGTTAGTATTAGGGAAGACTATATAGTAATCAAGTACCTTGGGGTTAGGTTTAGGGTTAGTATTAGGGAAGACTATACAGTAATGAAGTACCTTGGGGTTAGGTTTAGGGTTAGTATTAGGGAAGACTTTATAGTAATCAAGTACCTTGGGGTTAGGTTTAGGGTTAGTATTAGGGAAGACTATATAGTAATCAAGTACCTTGGGGTTAGGTTTAGGGTTAGTATTAGGGAAGACTTTATGTTAGGTTTAGGTTTATTAATAATGTGCAATGCATTACTACCAACAAAATCTTGGATGGTCAAGTGGTTAAGGTCTTGGGATAGCAAGCCAAAGGTAAGGGGTTCAAATCCCAGTCAGGTAGGATATTTATTAAAAAAATGCTAATTAGATATTAGTTGTAGATAGTTAGACAGACAGACAGTTAGGTAGATGAGAGGGGAGAAGATAGAGAGAGAGAAGGGAGGGAGGTCAAAATTATTTTCAAGGTTTTTCGCCGCCATTTTGAATATTGGGGCAAACTCGGCAAAATTAATAGAAATCTGGATCAATTGGACTTGCCGTACCTCCGCTCGATTTTGTTGGATTTTCAAAAACTTAACATTTTAGAAAAGATGTTTTCTTTGTTATTTATGTCCTATAATATGATGGGTATTGGAAGGCTACAAATCGAGAAAAAAAGATTTTTGTTTTCAAAATAAAACGTTCGGCACGTGAATATGTATGTAAATTAGCTCGAAATTTTAAGATACATTCGTGAAAAGAAGATTGACTAGAAAAAGGTACTTAAAACACCTACACTGGTCTTATTTTCAGTCCGTCAACTGTTATGCATGCCTGCAGATTATCAAAGTTTAAATTTTGAAAATCCAACAAAATCGAGCGGAGTTACGGCTAGTCAAAGTGATCCAGATTTCTATTAATTTTGCCAAGTTTGCCCCAATTCAAAATGGCGGCGAAAAACCGTGAAAGGGCTTAGACCCTGTTTAATTTAAATTGAACCAAGGAATCATTTAAAACTACAACATATACATACATGTATATCATAGGCGAAGTCAAATAAATTAAAATAAATATATGTATGTTACAAATGTACATGTACGTAGAAAATCATTTGCAGGTATAGATAGACCTTTCCAACATTCTATGCCAATGCCCATGAACAATGCCCATGAACAATAGCACCAGGTCAAGACTGGGGTAGGCATTTCCATACATTTACTATAGTTTGTGTCATTACCTAATCTCGATCTAAAGCCAATGTTGGTGGTCATTGAAGCAAATCATATACAGTAAAAACCCGCATATAAGAAACTGCGGATTAAGAACCTCCAGGCTGAAATTTAGCCAATTAAGCACCCAATATATAAGAACCAGTTCAGCCTGACAAATGAAGCAGGTTCTTATGAGAAAATGACTAAAGCTCAGAACACACAGGTACAGTCGTTGCTGAATATGCAGAAATATTATATTTACTATACAGTTGGGTTGTTAATGTTTAGTGTGAATATTAGACCTTTCAGGGTCAATAGTTCACTATTTAAAACAAATTGTAAGGAAATACACCATATCAGGAACAATAATAATAGTTTTTTTTCGCTCTGTGAATTAAGAACCTGTTAAGAACCTATTCAGCCTGATTTCTCACTAGACACCCAATATATAAGAACCATTTCAGCCTGACTTGGAAAAATAAGGGTTCTTTTATGCGGGTTTTTACTGTATTACAGTTGAACTAAGAAAACCATGGACACCAAATATGTCTGGAATGTTCATTGTGACCAATCACATACAAGAGTAGTCGCATATGTCGAACTGTCAGGTCTGCTTTCCCAAAACATTTTTTCGAAATCACTCAAATCTACTACGCAGCATACATGTAGTGTGTGTCTAATAAATAGAAAGGAATAGCAATCTAATTTCGTACAAGATACATGTACATATAAGACAGAACGTAAATAGGGAGGCCTTGTTCGGTGATTGATAACGATCTGTGATTTCAAGATCTCGCATGTGATTGGTCACAACACAATGAACATTCCAGACATATTTTACAATGTAGGTGTCCATGGTTTTCTTAGTGTGACTGTTAGCTTACATGTATACAGCTAATTCAGAAAACGTTGTCGGCGATCGACTTCAAGCCTACGCGACTAGACCGAAATGCAGTATGGGTAGATATGATAATTCACTTGCATGATTTTCGTATTTGGTGACAATGGCAGGTGAATCTGTAAATGTATGCCTACGCGTTTTAAAACAAGGAAACAGAAGCAGATATGATTCATATTCCGTGAGAGACGTTCCTTTTTGATAGTGTATTTATAGACTCATTGATTTTTACCCATACTCCTTTTCGGTCTAGTCGCGTAGGCTTGAAGTCGATATCGCCGACAACGTTTTCTGAATTAGCTGTATGTCAATTTATAGACTCTTCATCACCCCTCCCTTCCCTCCCTCCCTCCCCTCCCTCCTTCACTCCCTCCCCTCCCTCCCTTAACTGCCTTGTGTTTTCCTCTAAATGCACTTTTCTCTTCCAGAGATGCCACCCAAAATGCTTTGCATAACGTTTTCTGAATTAGCTGTATGTCAATTTATAGACTCTTCATCACCCCTCCCTTCTCTCCCTCCCTCCCCTCCCTCCTTCACTCCCTCCCCTCCCTCCCTTAACTGCCTTGTGTTTTCCTCTAAATGCACTTTTCTCTTCCAGAGATGCCACCCAAAATGCTTTGCATAACGTGTGGGGAGTCGTTTCGCTGTTCTGATATGTTTGAGAGGCACAAATGTATTGACGTCAACAAGAAAACGAGCTGCCAGCTGTGCGACTTTGAGTATTCATCTAACAAAGAATATCACCTCCACTTGAAAAAACACATCGACGATGCCGCTTCTCTCCAGTGTCCACTGTGCTTAAAGAAGTTTAAAAAAAGACCTTACCTTTTGGTCCACTTACGATCTCACTCTAAACACAGACTGTACGAATGCCCGCACTGCGACAAAGAATTTATTCACTATAACCAGTTCAAAATACACGAGCATGTTCATACTGGCGTGAAGCCATTCAAATGTGGATTGTGTGACAAGACGTTTACCAGACTCAGTGATCGTAAGAGGCATGAAGATGTCCATACTGGTGTTAACACTTGTTTGCACACGTGTGCATTCTGTGGTGGAAGTTTTGCGCAGGTGAGTGGGATCGACAGCCATCAATGCACTGCAGTTATGATGAAGCATCGTTGCAAGCATTGTAAAAAAGACTTTAGCCTTTTGGAGAACCTCACAAAGCACGAGAAAAGTCATACAGATCTTGAGCCATTTACGTGCCCCTGTTGTGCTAAGGCATTCCCGACTCTTAGCAGACTGAAATTCCATGAAGCAAGCCATCTTGATACTAAACCTTACATTTGCACCTATTGTGATAAGGCATTTAAACAACGAAGCCACCTTGCCGATCATGAGCGCATTCATACTGGTAATAAACCACATCAATGTTCACTTTGCGACAAGACTTTTGTGCAGCGAAGCCAGCTTAAATACCACGAGAATGCGCACCTGGGCTTGAGGCCATTTCAGTGTACACATTGTGGCAATTCGTACACACAGCTCGCTCATCTTAAAAACCATGAACGCACACACAAAGCAGCAAGAATATACAAGTGCAAGTTGTGTTTAAGGGCATTTACACGGTACATTAACTTTAAAGCTCACGGCAAGATGCACAAAAAAAGCGATACTACGAATCTCGTTGAGGAACCATTTTCACAGAGGTCAGATAATAAGGGGAATTTTCTTCAAGACAATGAGATCTCTCAGGAACAGAATCTTTCATCCAAATCGCATCTTCAAGACTATGGTATCTCTCAGGAACAGAATCTTTCATCCAAATCGCATCTTCAAGACCATGACATCTCTCAGGAACAGAATCTTTCATCCAAATCGCATCTTCAAGACCATGACATCTCTCAGGAACAGAATCTTTCATCCAAATCGCATCTTCAAGACCATGGTATCTCTCAGGAACAGAATCTTTCATCCAAATCGCATCTTCAAGACCATGACATCTCTCAGGAACAGAATCTTTCATCCAAATCGGATCTTCAAGACTATGACATCTCTCAGGAACAGAATCTTTCATCCAAATCGCATCTTCAAGACAATGAGATCTCTCAGGAACAGAATCTTTCATCCAAATCGCATCTTCAAGACCATGACATCTCTCAGGAACCGAATCTTTCATCGAAATCGCATCTTCAAGACCATGACATCCCTCGGGAACAGAATCTTTCATCCAAATCGCATCTTCAAGACCATGAGATATCTCAGGAACAGAATCTTTCATCGAAATCGCATCTTCAAGACCATGACATCTCTCAGGAACAGAATCTTTCATCGAAATCGCATCTTCAAGACCATGACATCTCTCAGGAACAGAATCTTTCATCGAAATCACATCTTCAAGACAATGACATCTCTCAGGAACAGAATCTTTCATCCAAATCGCATCTTCAAGACCATGACATCTCTCAGGAACAGAATCTTTCATCGAAATCACATCTTCAAGACCATGACATCTCTCAGGAACAGAGTCTTTCATCCAAATCGCATCTTCAAGACCATGAGATCTCTCAGGAACAGAATCTTTCATCGAAATCACATCTTCAAGACCATGACATCTCTCAGGAACAGAGTCTTTCATCCAAATCGCATCTTCAAGACCATGAGATCTTTCAGGAACAGAATCTTTCATCCAAATCGCATCTTCAAGACCATGACATCTCTCAGGAACTGAATCTTTCATCCAAATCGCATCTTCAAGACCATGACATCCCTCAGGAACAGAATCTTTCATCCAAATCGCATCTTCAAGACCACAACATCTCTCAGGAACAGAATCTTTCATCGAAATCGCATCTTCAAGACCATGACATCCCTCGGGAACAGAATCTTTCATCCAAATCGCATCTTCAAGACCACAACATCTCTCAGGAACAGAATCTTTCATCGAAATCGCATCTTCAAGACCATGACATCTCTCAAGAACAGAATCTTTCATCCAAATCGCATCTTGCAGACCATGACATCTCTCAGGAACAGAATCTTTCATCCAAATCGCATCTTCAAGACCGTGACATGTCTCAGGAACAGAATCTTTCATCGAAACAAGAGCCTAAAGCTTTGCCCCAAAATGGTGATATAATTGATGAACGCACTTATTATCAAGATCATGAAAAGCCCACAAGAACTGAGAATTTCAGCTGCCAACGTGCTTGTTTACTTACAAACGTTAATCCATTAAAACACAAAGAGGTTTCTAAATGGAAAAATGATGTTGATGTCGCAAAAATTGAAGAACTTGCATCAAGGAATGATTTAAAAGAATTGGCTTCTTTCCAAGATTTTAAAGATAAAGAGTTCCAAGAATTTGAAGAGTTCCAAGAATTTGAAGAGTTCCAAGAATTTGAAGGGTCCCAAGATTTGAAAGGGTCCCAAGAACTCAAAGGGTCCCAAGATTTGACAGGGTCCCAAGAACTCAAAGGGTCCCAAGATTTGACAGGGTCCCAAGAACTCAAAGGGTCCCAAGATTTGACAGGGTCCCAAGAACTCAAAGGATCCCAAGATTTGACAGGGTCCCAAGAACTCAAAGGGTCCCAAGATTTGACAGGGTCCCAAGACTTTAAAGGGTCCCAAGAATTGAGATGGTCCCAAGAACTGAAAGGGTCCCAAGATTTGAAAGACACTCGACAAAATGATCAAGAATCCGATGAAGGATCTCAACAATATAAAAATGGAGATGTTGCACAGAAAACACGGGACATAAGCACGGAGACTTATTCATTCGAAAAATCGGCGTTAGCGCCCAACGGTGACCACCCTAAAGAACAAACTGGTGTAGATGTTCCAATTCACAGGTGTGACACGTGTACCAAGGAATTTAGCAAACTTGTCAACCTCAAGAAACATGTTTCCATCTGCAATCGTTTAAGTGACAAACCTCGCCGCACAAGCCGCAACATCAAGACAAACTCTGATAGAGCCACAACCAACGAACTTTACCAGAAGAGCTTGATTCGACCGTATGAATGCTCGTTCTGTAACAAGGCCTTCATCCAACGCAGCCATCTACGAGACCACGAATATATCCACAAGGGCGTCAAACCATTCAAATGTGCATTCTGCGACAAGACCTTTACTCAAAGTGGCAATCTCAAAACACACCAACGAATTCATACGGGGGACAAACCGTTCGCTTGTCGTCATTGTGATAAGGCGTTCATTCAACGGAATCATCTCAGAGAACATGAAAAGATTCATTTTGAATGGAACCGTAGATCATCAACAAAATAAGCTTTCTTCAAAAGCCCCAAAACTGAATGATATTTTAATCATATTACAAATACACCCATGCACACGCACACTTGTACTGTAATTTAACTTACAGTGTACAGGGGGTAGCCAGGGGAGAGTGAATGGGTGGACTACCTTCCGTCCATTTCTATTGTGTTGATTGGATTAGCGACACCCCATCCCCACCCCCCACCCCATACACTCATAATACCCTGGCCACGCCCTAATCTAGCACAGGGACATATATATTAGACTTTATTGTAAAATTGTGTTACGTTTAATCAACCTTTAATCATGCTGACCCATTCATACGTTAATTAACCACAGAATGATGAAATGATGAAAACTGATACTTGAAGCGTATATTCATCAATCATGTCTGATCATAAGCTCTACAGATTCGTTCCCAGTCACTTCCGAGCGTAGTTGCACTTTCCGAATAAGACTGGGAACGATTGTAGTTTCTTATATTTTTGACCTTCAATAATCCAGTTCGGAGTTTAGAAATAAGGTTCAGTGCGCATGCGATTTTATCACATTTTGTTAACATTTGTGTTATTTTTAAATAACAAAAGGTGATATAATAATCGGGATGAAATTGCATGCGCACTGAACCTTATTCTTACACTGAACTGGCTTATGAATTAGCGTCACGTCTTGAGTTCATACTATTAATATTACAATAATATTTATTGTAGTAATAGACATGTTACGTTGTATAAAATCCTTTGTGTACGTTGTCTAACAGACTTGAACGACTTCTGGATACAAATAATAAAGTATGTTCCTTAATAATAATAATTCTCGTTCTAGTCGGCCTTCAAACTGTGTGCATCCATGTGTGCATCCATCCATCCATAAACTGTTCCCCATTCGGCTTTTAGTACACAAGGCAAGTGTTCAAGAAAATAATAACGTAACTGCGAGCAGAATCTTAGAACGTGCCTGAGGGTTGATATATAGTAGTTCTAGCCAACCAAAACATCTGAAACCAGCGTTATTGCAACAGTTCGTTACTGTAGTTTTTTTATTATTTTTTTAATTTTTTTTAATTGAAGTCAAATACTTACATATAACACTAATAATACATTGTCAATCAAAAGTAAAACTACTGCTAAGTGTCGATACATTTACATTACTACGTTACTGTAGTTAACTCGTGGATTGTCACACATAACTGCACAAAGAATCTTAGAACACAAGACCATTTGGAATATTTATATTATGTTTATTAAATAATTCAAAAATTGAAATGGTATTACTACTGAAGGAATGGTCAACGCTCAGCGCTGCGGGAGGCTGCTAAGCACGAGAGAAGCGTAAGAGTACGCTTCATGCGACTAGCTTCTTGAGTGCTTAGCAGCCTCCCGTGTGCATCCATAACTCGATGGACGCACAGCTGAAGCGTTGACCATTTCTTTTATAACATAGTCTGCACTGCAAATTCAAATAAAGCAATTTTATTTTCAAATTGATTTCAGAGCGCGCTATGGCGTGAGTGTGCGTCCATTGAGTCATGGATGCACGCTTGTGCACGCTAATTAGCCAATCAGAGCGCGCGTTATGTCAATGCTATGTTATAAATACAATCGTAAGATCAAAATAAAGTACCACAAGGAATCTATGCTATACACGCCATGGCTGATGATCAATTTCATTCTAATAATACAATCATTGTTCTTATTTCTTCCCCTGCTCATCACCAAATGTTGCTACTGTTTCTACTACATTGTACATTTGTTTTTGCCTAAGAATATTCATAGAAGCTTTGAGTAGCAATTAAAGTATACATCGTTTGGGGTAGCAAGGGGGGGTTGTGATCACGCTTGACATGCCGTTTTTTTTTGTAAATTCACGACTCGCGTCTTTCTTGCAAATTCACAGATCACGGTTTGATCTTTTGTTGATGAAGTGTTTTTCACGATTCACGCGCCATTTTTGGGCCAAATCATGTGTAACCCCTTTGCTACCCTGATTATTGTGTAGTCATGAGCATCTTGGATTGTACAAGTTTCATAATGAAGCTATTTCTGTTAATATTTCTGTCAGAATTCAATTTACCGGTACATTGATTTGTAAAAATACATGTTCATCTGTTTTCAAGAGTAGAAAACAGACGAGGTCTAATCATAATAATAATACACACTTTAAACATACATGTAGGCCGCAGGGGTACAATAATGTTTGCTAAGTACTCGATGGGCTGCCTGTGGCACACTAATACCCCATTCACACCAAACCTTTTTCTCGCTTCTCTAATGAGGGTTTATCACATAATTTCAAAACTCATAGGACAAAAAAATGATTATCATAACTGGAAGAGCTCGTTGAAATTAGTAAAAATGTGAAGTTTGGAAAAGATTGCTCCACAAATTACGAAGATATGAATTTTCAAAAATCGAAATTTTCTGTAATTTCCAAAGGTTTTCATATAAAATTTCGATTTTAGAAAATTCATATCTTTGCAATTTGCGGAGCGATCTTTTCCAAACTTCACATTTTTACTAATTTCAACGAGCTCTTTCCAGCCATTTTTTGTCCTATGAGTTTTGAAATTACATGATAAACCCTCATTCGAGGACATTTAATTTCACAAGAATCAAACTACCTGGAATTTCTACCGTGCAACATAAAGGACAGTTTACCAGCAGTTTTGTGCCAAAGGTTGAGTGGCATTTGTAGATAATTTCTAAACCTGTTTAGTTAAACCACTTTAAAACATGTTTAAGCCTTGGTGTGAACGGGGTATAAGTTGAAAAATGGGCTTTCTTTTTCTTATGGCCACATGCAATTAAATCGCAAACTGGGTGCCAAGGCACATGCACTTTGTGCCTTGCGGAAACCAAAGGCTCATTGCTGAAGCCCGCCGAGTGAACACTTATACAGTAGAATGACTTGTTAATCTTTGTCTCACTACAGGAAGATGTGTACATTCTACATGTATACAGTGATTTGCAAAAATTCTGTAAAATCCCAATATATCGATATATCAATACAAAATATAAAATGGTAAATAGTAGAAAGGAATTAATTAGAGAAACAAAAGAAATTCAATGAAGCTGAACTGTGGCTCATTGTTTCTCTAATTAATTCCTTTCTACTATTTACTATTTTGTATTTTGTAAATGGACAACGTTTTTGAAAACAGGTGTATATACACTACTGGGAGCAACAGTGTGAAATACATGTGAAATGCATGGGAAAAACATGTGAAAAACATCACCATGTGAAATAACATGTGAAATTTTTGGTGTGAAATATACACTGCATGTGAAAACCATTGGATAAGTTTCACATGCATGTGAAAAATGTTTACTGACATTAATACCATGTGAAAATACATGTGAAAACCATTGGAGAATTTTCACATGCATGTGAAAAATGTTTACTGACATTATACCATGTGAAAATGCATGTGAAAGTCACTGGAGAATTTTCACATGCATGTGAAAAATGTTTACTGACATTAATACCATGTGAAAATACATGTGAAAACCATTGGAGAATTTTCACATGCATGTGAAAAATGTTTACTGACATTATACCATGTGAAAATGCATGTGAAAGTCACTGGAGAATTTTCACATGCATGTGAAAAATGTTTACTGGAATTAACATGTGAAAATGCATGTGAAAGTCACTGGAGAATTTTCACATGCATGTGAAACTGAAATGTTTACTGACTTAAAAGAATTCAATAACCTATAAAATGTTTTCCCCATATAATAATATACAAGCAATAATTTCAGACATGCAAGGAAGTGGGGGAGCCACAGAAAAAAGGGTGGAAGGGATAAGTTACATCATTGGAGATTTCTACCAGAAAAATACTATTTAGAGTCCAACCTCACGAAAACCAAATGCCCAGTTAGATGTTTAATTGCAAATTTAGTTACACTAAAAAAAAGTACATGTAGCTAGGTATATATTCCAAATCTGAAAAAGATGTTTGGTAAAACTATGCACTTGAACAGCAGCAATTAAACTAAGATTATACTCACTTTAATTTTAATACTTGGATAGTCATAACTCATCAGTTCATTTGCCTGGATTTTTCCAAGATTTTCTCCTATTGAACTTTGGACTTCTTATTATTGGGAAGACTGAAGATTATTACATAGAATTTCTCTTGGTATTTTTTGCTAATTTAGACAAAAGTTTATCTTTTTACTCCTGCCTTTTTACCACACATGCACTGCTGTTTGGCAGCCATTTTTGATGAAGACACAAATTTATATGGTCAGCAGTCTTCGATCACATGACTAAAATACGGCTGCTGATTGGTCCGTGACGCGTGTGCACAAAAGAGCGGGAAACACGAAGAGACTTGTGAGTTTGCAGTGTTTGAACAAGATCTCAAGAAACTCTGGTGTTTTTATTCATTTTCATGCCGGTAAGAGAGACTGTTTAGCTATTTTTGAAGTAAGAAGTACAGGTAAAACAGCTTGGCAAACCTCTACATGTCTTTCAGGCGCATTGGAAGAGAATAACTTGAATAAAATGACTTGCTTCGATCTCTACTCGTACTCTCTAGCAAATCTGTAAGTACCACAACAATTTTAAATACTAAAGAGGTTTTCCTGTAATTATTTGTCGATAAATAAAGATAAAAAGTCCAGATAAATGCATTTTACTGACTAATGGTCTAGTTTAAGCCAATTATATATTTGGATTGACCTATCTGATGACTGTGTGAGTGTGTCTTGAACAGTCACATCAAACTCTTTTACATTTTTAGAATAGCTATAAGTTATATGGCCTATTTGAATGACTGTCTTTATTATTTCTACTTAGTTTCAGGCATTTGTTCAACAAGCTAATGAAGCAAATGAAAGATTTGGTTACAAGCATTGTTAGCCTGACAAAAATATGGTAGACAGAAAAGCTAAGTTCAACACTTTGACTTTGACAGCAAACAACTGCATGCATATGTAAAACATATATAGCTTAGATAAATTATATATATACACATCATATTATTAAACTATTGATCATTCTTTGTACAACAAGATGTATGTGGGCTTGCATTAAAATGATAAGTTGTATTATTACTCTATTATTACTTTATATAAATTATAAACTAATTGACAATCGATCATTACTGAGTTTAAAAATATGACTTTTGAATTTTCGAAACTTGTGAATCTGTGAAAGTATCAGCTGTGAAAGCGTAGTGTCTCCTTTTTCAGGTGAATTTTCAGGTGAAATAAATGATAACATTTACTTGTCTCATGAATGACTATTTATAATTCATACTTATGATATTAATGGAATGTATATATACTGGAATGGCATATTTCACATGAAATTCACATGCTCATGCAGTATGTTATACCATGTGAAATGGAGAACCCCAGTTGACGCACATGCTTTTCACATGCTTTTTTCACATGTAAAGCATGTGAAAGAACATGTGAAATGTGTTATATATTTTCACATACTTTTCACACTTATTTCACATGCTTTAATAACCATGTGAAAAGGAGGACACCAGTTCACATGCTTTTTCACATGCTTTTTTCACATGTAAAGCATGTGAAAGAACATGTGAAATGTGTTAGATATTTTCACATACTTT
Source organism: Actinostola sp. cb2023 (assembly GCA_033675265.1). Taxonomy (NCBI): domain Eukaryota; kingdom Metazoa; phylum Cnidaria; class Anthozoa; order Actiniaria; family Actinostolidae; genus Actinostola; species Actinostola sp. cb2023. The sequence continues at coordinate 312,954 of JAUJYZ010000032.1, read as the reverse complement.
TCACACCTATTTCACACTGTTGCTCCCAGTAGTGATAGTAATTTGCATAATCCTAATTCTTTGATTTGAGTTATTATTAAACCTGAATCTAAACCCACGTAACCTTTGTAGTATGTATGTGAAAAAACAATTGAAAAAATGGAACTTTAGAGGGCTTATTCATCAATTTTATGATGAAAATTACCCACAATGCACCCGATATATTGATATATTTTGCTTTTACAGAATTTTTGCAAATCGCTGTATGTACGCATAATATAAACAAATGTATGGTTGTATCCCCTGCGTAAATTAATGTACATGTACATTGTAGCATCCTTGTGAAGTTCAAATTAAATTCTAACTTTTAGAATTTTATTTTATTTAGCCCAAAATCCCCCGAAAAGAATATTGGTATAAAGTTGATTGGTATTAGCCATTTCGGAGTTGATGTTCGTAATGAATTGTGGGGCTGTTTTGAGGGACGCCAATACTGTCTATTTACTGTAAAACATGAGGAAACGACTGGGAAACATAATTATTGTGTGCCAAACTCACTTACTTCAAACTTTGGTACATCGCTATTCAAACTTGTCGCCGTATTGAAGATAAGCCGTCCCTCAAAACAGCCCCACAATGCCCCGCAAACATCAACTCCGAAATGGCTAATATGAATTTCTGAACCAAAAAAAAAATTGTTTTGCACCTAAGAAACTGTTCTAATATGTTAATAGTCTATTGTCATTACTTATCAGAGATTTTCTCAATAACTCTTGTAGGTAAGTGGAGTTTGTAAGGGCTGCGTAATTCCTCCAGATCTTCTTCAATCTTAGCAACGCAATCTTTTAAGTGGTTGAACTTTTGTACGTCAAACTGACGTTTCTTTGAAAATTTGTAAAATGAAAGTAGCTGATATCTGTCGCGGGAATCAGGGTAGAGGTATTCCTGTGAAGACAAAAATAATGATGAAGGAATGGAAAACTATAGGATTAAAATGAATTGAAGGGCCGGACACACGGTGCAACATTGCACGCAACACGTATTGTTGCAGCGTGTCATGTGTCCACCTCTGCAACATGTTGCGTGCAATGTTGCAGAAGTAGAATCGAGTCCTACTTCTGCAACATTGCGAGCAACAAATTACGTCGTATTAGCGCGCTAGTCAATTGCGCACAACATGTTGCAGAGGTGAACACACGCTGCAACAAAATTGCCAGCAATGTTGCGCGCAATGTTGCACCGTGTGTCCGCACCTTTAGAATTAGTGTACTGCAGGACATTACTGAAGGGTCAGGTCCACATTTAGCCCAACCATTGCTTCTGAGGCTACTAAATAATTCAATAAAATGATATTTGCAATTTTGATGGGTTTCCTGTGGTAGCACAATACATATTATGTCCGGCTCCCTGTGTGCGTCCCGTAAAATGTGCCCACAGAGATGCACATTGAAACAAGGTAATTGTTTTAAATAATGGTTGGGCTGCCTGTGGCTGATCTCTGCAAGAACAACAAAAGCAATCTCTGATCAAAATTCTCCTCGATCTCAAAGGAGAATTTGGGTTTTGATCACAAGTCATTTACTCTGTTCTTGCAGCCCTTCAATATTGATACTTCATTCCGTCATCATGGAATATATGTCACATGTACTTATTTGCTCTTATAGCTATATAGAGTCATTTTCATATGGCTGGGGAAGTACCGGTACAGTTACGGTATGCAGTTTGTGCCATGCGGTGACTGACTGTGCTGTGTCCAAGCATGATTGGTTGAGCAATGATTTTGTGTGCTGCGATCGGTTGAAAAGATGCATGTCTTCTTTTCCGTACCGTGACCGTAACTCCATATAGCGTACATTGTAGGTTATTTTCCACTCGTATGAAAACTACTCTATGCTGCTAATCGACTTGTGACTAAAATCTAAATTCTCCACCTCCAGGAGGAAACAGTTAGTTATACCCAAATTTCAGACTCACCTGCCTAGTTATCACAAAATATGCATAACAAACCATTATTGTGCCGTATCCCACAAAATATGTGACAGGTTCCATGATATCCCATGAATACTCCCACCATGTCAAGCGAGCAAGAAACCCAAACTGCAGTGCCATGTAACCTAGACCACCCCACACAAAAATGTTGGCACGCTGAGCAGCCTTGGAGTCGAGCTCTTTCTTCATCAGCTCCATAGGCTGCAATTCATATTTGATATCGTCTAGTTTGCTGAGAAGTTTTCTTTCTTTTTCAAGCTAGGAAGAGAAGTACGTGCAGGTACAATTGAAAGCATTATACATACATGTAATTATACATGCATGACATATTGTACTTTGGTGGGGGTGGTACAGTAGGTATTTGTGTGGGTGGGTGGGAGGAGATTTGGGGGAGGGGGGGGGGGGGGGCTGGGGATCACTTGGCTGGGTGCATGGATGTAAATATGTTGTTACAGACATTAAGATTAAGCAGAAGCAATGATCTACATTTTGGAACTAATAATAATATTGTCCATGCTGGACATGGAAATTAAGCCACAATTCAGGATGTGTGACTGTAATGTCGTAGCGTTACATTAACTAGAAGAGCGCGTGACAGACATGCGCACTAGGCTGTACGAGGGACGGACTGAATGGAGTCGAGCAAAGAGAGTATTAAAAGTCCATAAAATACACATTCATTTGTGGTAGTTTCTACAACTGGCGACGAGGATCAACGAACAAGATACAACTACGTCTTCGAGACAATTTACAGCCACATTCAAAGAATAACAGTCAAGATTAACGGCATTTTCTTCTACGCCACGTGCCACGCTACTCAACAAGATGGCGAATGTCTTACCGCCATTCCCTACATTTGCTGTTCACGAGGATAATACTTCCATTGGTCCTCGCTGGAAGAAATGGTTTAAACGCTTTGAGATGTATCTCGCTGCACATGATATCAAAGATCCTACACGAAAGCGAGCACTATTATTATACTCAGCAGGCGCGAAGAGGTCAGCGACATCTTTGAAACGCTACCAGATCAAGGAGAAGATAAGGATTACAAAGCTGCAGTCGCTGCACTAAATGTTTTTATTTTCAACCAAAAGTAAACAAAACCTACGAAGTTTACATGTTCAGAAATGCTACACAAGATTCAGGTGAATCGCTAGATTCCTACTACACACGACTACGACGCCTGGCCCAAACTTGCGAGTTCACTAATGAGGAAGAAGAAATTAAATCTCATATCATTCTATCCTGCTCGTCAACACGGCTACGACGTAGAGCCCTGCGAGAAGATATGAATCTCAAAGCTCTTCTCGACTATGGCAGAGGTTTTGAAATGTCTGAACGACAAGCTAAAGGCATCGAGGAACACGAAAAAACTGTGCAAAGCAACGGAAGTACAGATGGTCAAACCACGAAACGTGAGGACAAAGACGGATCAAAAGCAGTGCTACAGATGCGGAGGAAACTACCCTCACCAAGGTCGTCCCTGTCCAGCTCTGCATGAGACCTGCCGGAACTGTCAGAAGGTGGGTCATTTTGCCAAAGTGTGCAAAAGTAAATCAACTAGCAAGAGAGTCAACGCAACTAAGGAGAAAGAATCGGATGATCAGTCTGATGATTCCACTGATGAAGAATACACCTATCATGTTACACTGCACTCTCTCCAAGACAAAGGACATCCTGTTAGTGAAGTCACCATTGGAAACAAGACAGTCAAGTGTCTTATTGACTCTGGAGCTGGTGTAAATGTCATTGACTCACATACCTACAACAAGTTGAACATCCCCTTGTCACCTACTTCAAAGAAGATATATAGTTACCAAGCAGTCAAGCCTTTACCAGTACTGGGGAAGTTCGAAGCCAATGTCATCTCAGCAGTCACCAATACATCAAATATTGCTCAATTCTATGTTGTGGATGGAGCGGATGGAAATCTTCTGGGCTACAAAACGGCCACTGACCTCAGACTGCTGCACATTGTGAACACCCTATCAACACCCAAAGGAACAAGCATCATGGATGAATACAGTGACTGTTTCAAGGGACTGGGGAAGATGAAAGACAAGACTGCAAAATTACACATTGATAGTAGCGTCAAGCCACTTGCTCAGAGACATCGAAGAGTACCATTTCACATGCGCGACCAAGTTGAAGCTGAGCTCAAGAATCTACAAGACCTCGACATAATTGAAAGAGCTGAAGGCCCTACTCCTTGGGTCTCACCCATAGTGATAGTCCCCAAGAAAGTAGGAATACGTATATGTGTCGACATGAGAGCTGCCAACGAAGCCATAGAACGAGAACGACACCCAGTGCCCACAGTCGAAGATCTAATCGTTGATCTTAATGGGTCAACTGTTTTCAGCAAGATAGATTTAAACCAAGGCTACCACCAGTTGGAATTAGACGCAGACTCCAGGAACATTACTACTTTTGCTACTCATCTTGGTCTGTTTCGTTATAAGCGTCTGAGTTTTGGGATCAACTCAGCATCAGAAATCTTTCAGAAAGCCATAGAGGAAGCAGTACAAGGAATTCAAGGTGCAAGAAACATCTCTGATGACATAATAGTCTTTGGCAAGCAACAAGATGATCACGACAATGCACTTCGAGCTGTCCTCCAGAGAATGAGAGATAACAATCTAACTGCAAACCCAGACAAGTGTTTGTTTAACCAGTCATCCATTGACTTCTTTGGCCATCACTTTTCTGCAGAAGGCATCAGCGCAGATGACAAGAAAATATCATCGTTGATTAACTCAAGCCCCCCAAAGAATGCCAACGAAGCACGCAGCTTCTTAGGTTTTGCACAATACCTAGCACGTTTCATCAAGGACTTTGCATCCATCTCTGCCCCCATTCGTCAACTCACACACAAGGATGCAAAGTGGGTGTGGGGACCAGATCAACAACATGCGTTTGCTTCCCTCAAAGCTAGCATGGCAGCTCCTGAAGTAATGAAGTACTTCGATCCACTGCTCAAAACTGAACTGATTGTTGATGCCAGCCCAGTTGGACTTGGGGCTATTCTAGCACAAGTGACACATGACCAAGGAAGAAACGTTGTAGCATATGCAAGCCGCTCCCTCACCGATTGTGAAAGCCGCTACAGTCAGACGGAAAGAGAAGCGCTGGCAGTAGTCTGGGGAACTGAACACTTCCATTTATATCTTCATGGATCATCCTTCCAAGCCATCACTGATCATAAACCACTTGAAACAATCTTCAACAAGTCAACCTGCAAAGCAACTGCAAGACTTGAGAGATTACAGCTGCGCTTACAACCGTACAAGATCACAGTGGTCTACAGACCAGGGGCAGATAATCCCGCTGATTATATGAGCCGGCATCCAGATCCAAAACATTCCACCAGTCCTAATCATTTGTCAAGAGTTGATAGTTATGTCAATTTCGTTACTGCAAACGCTGTACCCAATGCAGTTACTCTCCAGGAGATTCAGGATGCAACAGCAAAAGATCATACACTGCAAAACCTGGCAAAAGTGATAGCCACTCAAAGATGGTATGAAGCTGGAAGAGATGTCTGTGAATATCAGCAAGTCAAACAAGAGCTAACTGTGGCAAATGGAGTGATTTTGAGAGGTACTCGCATAATAGTTCCTGAAACCCTACGTCAACGAATGATTATGCTTGCCCATAGTGGTCATCAAGGCATAGTCAAGACAAAGCGCCTTCTGCGAGACTCGGTTTGGTTCCCAGGAATAGACGGAATGGTTGAAGAGATGATTAAGCAATGTCTACCATGTCAAGCAGCAAATCATAACTCAAGCCCAGCATGTGAGCCTTTAAAGATGTCCCCTCTACCACAAGGACCATGGCAAGAACTGTCCATAGACTTCTGTGGTCCCTTTCCCAATGGGGACTACCTACTAGTGGTCGTAGATGATTTTAGCAGATTTCCAGAGGTTGAAATCTTGAGGTCGACCTCAGCAAAGGCAGTAATTCCACATCTAGACAGCATTTTTGCCAGACAAGGAATTCCAGATGTAGTCAGAACCGACAATGGGCCACCTTTCAACAGTGAGAACTTTCAAATGTTTGCTACTCATCTTGGCTTTAACCATCGTAAGATAACACCAATATGGCCTAGAGCAAATGGCGAGGCAGAAAGACTGATGCGAACCCTAGAGAAAGCCATTAGGACTGCTGTCATAGAGCACAAAAGCTGGAGACAAGAGCTTTTCACCTTTCTGCGACAATACAGAGCAACACCCCATAGTACTACAGGAAAATCACCTTCAGAATTGTTGAATGGAAGAAAGTTGAAATCTACAATGCCTCGACTACAACAGGATCAAGCATCACCAGAGGTCAGGCAAAATGACGCCAAGAGGAAAGAACAGATGAAAGAGTATGCAGACAGACATAACCATGCCAGAGCGTCAGACCTCAAAGTTGGTGACAAAGTACTAGTCAAACAACCAAAGAAGAACAAGCTGTCAACACCGTTTAAACCTGAACCATTGGAAGTAAAAGAAAAGAAAGGAAGCATGATTACAGCTCACAACGCAGAGTACACTGTGACCAGAAACACATCCTTCTTCAAGAAAATACCTTCTAGCACACAAGTACCACTCACGTTAAGTGATGAGGAGGAGGAACTCCACCCAAACAACGAGACTGATGAGACATCAAGTCAAGCACAGTCAAATGCTGATCCACAGGATCCAGGGACACCACCTCCCTTGCGAAGATCATCAAGAAACCGGAGAGCTCCTGAATACTTGAATGACTATTCTACTTGAACAATATACAATGTCACATGCAGTCATTGTTATTTACTAACTGTTTTGAGTTTCATACGTTATATAGATAAGGACATGAACATTTTCTCTAGAGGAAGGAAGAGATGTAATGTCGTAGCGTTACATTAACTAGAAGAGCGCGTGACAGACATGCGCACTAGGCTGTACGAGGGACGGACTGAATGGAGTCGAGCAAAGAGAGTATTAAAAGTCCATAAAATACACATTCATTTGTGGTAGTTTCTACAGTGACGTGTACATGCAACATTACCACAGGGAGCCCACATTAATGTAATGTTACATTACAATGATCACTAATATTTCAATGTGTGTGTGCAATGCATGATGGTCTTGGACACAGTGTCATTGACATGTACATGCAAAGGCCGCATAATTGAATTATATAGAATATAGGTGTTGTCTCTGACTTGAAGTTTTTCAAACAGATGTTTCGGTCTCTGACCCCAGAGACCTTCTTCAGTGTGATGGAAAACGTTAAAATACGAGTGCACACCTATATTCTTATTATTATGTTACCTGACTGTAACTTCACAATTTTTAACTCAACGTTCAAGTCAGAGACAACACCTATATTCTTATTATTATGTTACCTGACTGTAACTTCACAATTTTTATAAAGACTAGCTGTCTCACTGCATTAATGGTTTATTAAATGCACCATTATGCATGACACATGTATATGTACATACAGTCATGCACATTGTAACAGCGTCATACCTGATGTTCTTCTATATTCAAGGAACTGTACAATTGATGAATCAAAGTCTTGGCTTTTGCTATTTCTCTTGAATATTCATCGGGTATTTTTCCTGAAATGCGACGGGAAAAAAGTGCATTAAGTGCATTATTAATGATATATATATATATATATATATATGAATTGCCGAAACGTTAATACATTATTTGGAACAGTCAGAGGTTGCCTGCGTCTCTTCTTCTTCGCTACATTTAATCTATATATATTATTATTGTATATTATTTTGTTTTGCATTTATAGTTTTATTATTTAAGGCCTGGATGAAAATTACTTTGTGTAACTCTAGTCACCCTCTTTTTAATACACTAAATATTTAAAAATATTTAGTGTATTAATTATTATTATTATTATTTATAAACATTAATTTAAATATCACTCAGCATCAAGGCACCTATATATAATATATATATAGTATCCTGATTGGCCTTCTAAGAGTAAGTTTAACTGATCATGAATGAAGATACAAGATGCTTTACATACCTTCCTCAGGTACTTTGACGAGATATTCAACATCATTAACTACTAAATTGAAATCTGAGCATAGTAAAGAATCCAGTCTGGTACTCCCAGAAACACGGGTGTCGTCTAAATTAAAGACAGACACCCGGTCAATACCACCATCTTCGTCTTTGATGTTGTTGAGGAAATCTCGGACTGTCTCGCCCAGAGGACGGAGAGTAAATTCGCAGAGTTCACGTCGAGAGGGAAGAGGAATTGTAATCACTGGAAAGCCATTGCGATTGCCAACTACTATGTCTTGAGAATCTACATTACAATTGAGAATAAAATAGTATTTTTTGAAACTCCATAGTAATGTAAACCACAAAAGAAAATTATATTTATAAGGGAATCACCTTAATAATAAAAAATTATAATAACGTTATTTCAGTGTCAATGTATTTAGCTTTACAGGCTAATTGGGGACACTAGAAAAATGAATAAATATAAATAAATAAATAAAAATAATAATATGTACAATAGAAAATTTTAAAATACTGTATATAATTTCCATAATTTAAACTGTAGTTTATTCGATCAGAAAGTCTAAAGAAGTTTTTGTATTTTAATCGATACATTTTATTGGCTTTATTAAATATACATGTGCTGTTCTTGTTATTCTTCTTTGCAAACATCAAAAATTTATGAATGTTTCCAATATATATAACTTATGTATTGACATTTGATTCTACCCACCACCACGACAACTAATACCCGTTGAAAGACGTTATTACAAAGAAGATACGCCGTTCATTATATGAAAACGAAAGCTATAATAACTCTATCTTTCGCCTTTCATGGAAGTGTATTTAATTATCTCTTGTCATATTATTATTATCAATCTACAATGCATGTTCACCTTTCTGATCTCTCTGGAGAAGAACGACCGAAGTGTGCAAACATCTACGCAGTGATCCGCTCCTACAAAGGAACTAAAGAGCCAGAATAACAACATTATTATGCTACAGAGTCAATGACAACATATATGTGATTTACACTGCCCAATATTACTATTAGCCCACTCGAGTCTTCGATACTCATTTCGAAGCTTTGCAGGGTGATCTGACTCTCGAAATCGAACTAAAATTGATCGTAACAGTTGTCAGAAATGCGATCTATGTTTTTGAGAACGACAAGGGAGTGAATCTGAGTATGTATTGCTGTTATACAGTACCGTTTTCCCTGAGAAATTGAAAGCAATCGACTTTAGTCTTGAAAACGCCTGACATCCCGCCATCTTCATTCCTGGGGTCATACTACATCACGGGCGTTCTGTGACCCCCCTCCCCTCCCCTACCAAAGAAAATAATATAAAATATGCGTTTAATATCCTAATTTCGATGGGGAGGGGGGAGGGGGGTCACAGAACGCCCGTGTGATACCCTCATTGCTGGACCCAAGGAAACAATTTCGAAACTCCTTGGGGAGGAGTGGGTGGGTAGATTTGTCACTCTGGGTGTTTTCATGGTTACAGAATAGAAATGAATTAAAAAGAGCATGAGAGCAAATAGTTTTTCAATAGTTTTTGTAAAAATTCCTTTGTAAAATAATTCTACATATTGAGTATGATGAAATAAAGTCAGTTCAAAAATATATTTTTTAAATATAACTTCAAAGTTTGGGTGGAACATCATCTGAGACGTGTTGGCATAGTTACGTCTTTAGTGGAAGTAGGGAGTAGAAGGTGACAGCCGATTGTGCCGAAAATAGACTTTTAACACGTACGTACAGTCAAAAAAAAAAAACGTTCAGGAAGATATGCCGGAGCTACGACGCCGGCCTCCAGAGTCTAGTCCAGGGTTGGGGAGGTATTGGAAGTGGAGGCAGAATCGTTACGAGATTGTAGTTTATGCAAAATATTTTATTTTAACCTCTCCCTTTTTTAAAGGATTAATGTTTAGTCCACTTTAAAGGCCAATACTGACATCGACATCGATGAGTAAAGACCTTGCCCAGCGGTTTTCCATCACAAACACAGCGTGTATTTGTCCCACTCTTCTCGCATACAACCGGAAGTCCTTTGACAGGCCTGCAAATCGAGCTTTCCTCCTGATTTGGAACATCAATAACCCGTATGTACGGTCTATGATTGGGTGGAACGCACTGTCGCTTTGAGCATGCGCGTGCCCAGATAGGAAGTAGCGGCCCAGTTTTACAGTCCACCTTGCAGTGCGCCACATTGGGACTGATGATGTCACCTTTATGACACGTTTCCGGTTTCATGGGGTCACACCGCTGACCTTCGTCCATGACGCAGTCAGTGACATTATCCACAGCTCGCGTCATTTCCTGGACAGCACTTTTATATTTGGGATTATGGATGAGATTCAGTAGGCATTTGCGAAATTCTACGTTACAGTAGCAGCGACGGTAGCTGTAGATGCCGCCTTTTGGCGGGAAAGTCTCTCCCCCTGCACACGTTAGCATACGATAACAGCAGATATCCAAGTTATTGGTCGGTTTGGAGTTTAGTTTCCCATTGAATATCTCCCTTGTGACGTCACAGTAGTGGGTAGTCAGCTTGAGTTGTTCAACGGTGTTTGACGTCATACAAGAAAATCCATCGCCATCTTTCTCTCCTCCCAGAGTCCATTGCAGGTTGTGGTCAGCCAGCTCGATACAGAATTTCCCGACATCCTCGCAGAGACTAGGGTTTGCTTTACATTGATTGACACCGAGACTGCAGTACTTGTGGCCAGCAGGACATATACAGCGCACTTCAGATCCCCACATTTTGCAGGAAGCGATGACAGATGTGCAGAGATTCTTTATTTTGCAAAGATCGACGAAATATTGGCATCTAGCGTATGAAAATAAAATAATAACTTTACTATATAATTTTAAAATTCCTTAAATTATTTAAAGTGCCTATAACCCCTGTGAGTTTGTTTTAAAAATCGATTATATATTAAGTGAATAGTTACAGGTTTCAGTATTTTGTGATTTGAACTTCGTGTTTGTGAGTTATAGAGGTTTGAAATCGGGATATGTTAATTTGATGACGTGACTTAAGGAGTGATGCCATAGCTTATTTAGTTGTGTTCTTTCTGAAATAGGATAAAAAGTTTATCAAACCATATCCATAAACTGTGAAAAGATATTGCAAGTTTCAAAATGTCAGTAATTTGCACAAGGGTGTTTTTGTATGAGACCTGATTCCTTAAAGTGCGTCATTTTGACGTCATCTGATTTCCATATCGCGATTTCAAACCTTTATAACTTGCAAACGCGAAGTTCAAATCACAAAATACTGAAACCTGCAACTATTCACTTAATATATAATCGATTTTTAAAACAAACTCACAGGGGTTATAGGCACTTTAACAAGCCAAACCAGAAAACTATTGTTCCTTTCTTTTTATATCGTGGATTATGTAATCCACGAGTTATATATAGCGGATGACATTGGGAAAGAATTTTGGGATCACTCACTCACTCGGTTGTAAACGTTTATTACGTTGCCGCTGAAGCATATCGCAGGCTCGCAACTTTGGGGAAGGGGAGGTAATCCACGAGTTGGTCTTCGGAACCTTTGTGATCTGATTTAACACGGCATAAGAGTGCAGTACTTTGGTGTCATCCTTTTTTCTGTAATTATGATGAGGCTTTAGACTCGAGTCCTTTTCGTATGAGTGGGAACCCTGTGGTACCGTGACACTCAAATGGCTTCCTTTCTGAACCAATCAAAAAGCGTACACATGCATCTCATCCAATCAAACTCTTTCAATACGACACGGTACCTTAACTTTCCCACCCATACGAAAACGACTCTAGAAGGGAAGCACAAAGGGGAATCAAGGGAGGGAGGGAGGGAGAAAGGGAGGGAGGGGAGGGAGTGTCTCACCTGCATTCGTTCTTCTTCCAAACTCCAATTCCGTTCTTTGTAGCAGGCGCGGAACAAACGCACCTCGTTCCCAGTTCTCCACAAACAAACGTCCCAGGAATTCTCTCCCCTTCTTTAGATGACCTCTCATAGCGATAATCTACCGGGCTGCACTGTGGCTGCCCGTAACTCGGCCCCACGGACCGATGGTTCATCGACGCTGGCGATTCCAACTTTGGAAAGCATCTGTATGTCTTACTTTCTTTAAATCCAAACGTCAATTCTTTATGAATGTGGGACGTGAACTTTGGCTCACACGTGGCAACACGAGGATCGATCAAATCTCCAGTTCTGCAGGAGTTTTCGAAGGGATTACAGTACTCACGGTCCGGCAAGACGAACTGATTTTTAGTCGCTATGCATTGGATTAATTTTGGATTTGCATCACAGAACTTTGATGCATTTGAAGCGTAATTTGACATCAAAACAACGAGTGCAGCAACGAAAATACTTATTCTCAACGTCTTCATCGTTGCAAATCCTTCCACCACAACTTCTACAAGCAAATATTTATCTAAGTTAGTTTTCCAATCGTTTGTTGCGTCTAATTTGCGCATGCGCAGTTCGTTAAAGTTTCGCGCGCATTTTTTCCTATCGTTTGTTGCGTCTAATTTGCGCATGCGCTGTTTGTTAAAGTTTCGCGCGCATTTCTTCCAATTAGTTTCGATTGTTAGGGGATTCAAAGAAGAAATAAAGCTTAATTGTTGAGAGGGCAGTACCACACAGGGAGCCCAACAGCCAATACGTTATATTCAAGGTCAAGTTAAAAGGAAAGAAGTAATTCACGATCTGAAATGAGGCATTTTACTTTTCCCGCTAACACGATTCATAAATATCAAGAGTTACGTAATCTTGATCGAGCAGGAAAACTTCCCAGCAAAATACGCCGAGGTGAATTCCTCTAATCAGTTCCACTGCCTTGGCCGCGTAATTGGGTTACTGGCGCTGAAAATAAAAAAAATTGCGCGCAACTTGCATGCAAAACTGCGAACCTGATATCTGACTGGAAAAAAAACACAGGTAGCCCGAATCGTGTACTTATTTTGGCCCGATATTTTTTAATGTACGCTAGATCTTAAAGTGCCTATCACCCCTGTGAGATTGTTTTAAAAATCTATTCAATATAAGCTGAATAGTTGGTGGGTTCAGTATTTTGTGATTTGAACCTTGCGTTTATGAGTTATAGAGGTTTGAAATCTCAATATGCAAATTTGATGACGTCTACTAAGACTTCATTTATTATACAAAAACGCCCTTGTGCTGATTACTGACATTTAAAAACTTACAGAATGTTTTCACAGTCTTTATAAATGATTTTATAACTTTTTCCCCATTTCAAAAAATAAGCTCTTCTTGAAAAAGTCTAAATAAGTTATGGCAAATTCCTGGGTTGACGTCATCAAATTTGCATATTGAGATTTCAAACCTCTATAACTCATAAACGCAAGGTTCAAATCACAAAATACTGAGCCCACCAACTATTCAGCTTATATTGAATAGATTTTTGAAAGAATCTCACAGGGGTGATAGGCACTTTAAAGCCGCGTCTACATGAGCACATGAGCAAGTAGTTTCGTTGTGTGTGTAGACTTTCAGCAAGTTTTCTTTGACAATTTTCTATTGACAAGGTTTTCTTGCTCGTGCAGATGATGAACAAGTTTTCCTTGAATAACTTTTCAGTTATCAGAACGTACCAAAGTCAGAGAATAAAACACAGCTCAAGCATGAGTAAGGAAGAAGGAAACAACTGATAAATTAAAGATATACATTTGTAAGCGTTAAACCACTTCTCTAATAAATACTCGACTGTCATGAATAACGGCCACACGGGATTAATTATTTTGGCCCGGTTTCTTAATGTCTGCATCTGTGTATATATTTTAAGACTGTCCCCGCGGGTTGTTGTAAATTCTTAACCTTATTCACGTGACGTCCCTAAGGACTATTACACTACGTATTAACAATATCAGGGGTGTTTCTTGGTGCTACAGTCTGCATTGTATTCTTGGTTAGGTTTCTTTGTATGCCAGGGTATTGTTTTGGTTCAAGTTCATTCTTCTCGTTCTTTGTGTTCATTGTCTAACGTCATCTGGTGTTCTGCAACACCAAGAAACCTCTAATATCAGCGACTAGATGGAGCAATGGTCTAATAGGGTTTATCTGAAGTTATGGCTTAGGGGCCGGATATCCCCCCCCTCACTGGCCTTTTGGTTAGGACCTAGTTTTATGTAGCACCGGGATAGCGCGGGCGGGGCCGAAATCTTCGCCCCTTACGTAAGTCGATTCGATGTCTCAGCTTCTTAGAATGTCTCGGGAGAATCGTCCCATTATTTCTTTTTTCTTTTTCTTTTTTCGAGTTTTCTCAGTTTCGTCTTTCCTTTGACACGGGAGGGGTGGGACCGTGACCAAAATCAAGGAGCCAAAGGTCTGGAGTTCGAGTCTCACAGGCTAGTTTTTTTTTCTGTTTTTCTTTTCTTTCTTTTTATAGCGCGTTTCATTTTCTCTCTTTTCTTTTGTCCGTTCCTTTTAGTTTTATTGTTTTCATTTTTATCGGAGTTTTGAAATAAAAATCTGATTTTGACAGAATGCACAGGGAGCCCAATCATTGTAATTTCGCAACTTATAGAGATCTGCGATGCAGACGCTGAAAAGTTGAGAAGAAAATCAATAATAAATGAGGCTTTGGATTCGCTCAAACCTGCGATGTAATTTATGAAGCCCAACTCATGATGAAACTTTTTTTAAATTGATATTCCCGAGCCGACACCCCCCCGTTCCCCATTCGGGAGCCTGGATTCCACCTTCCAGTCCCGCCTACTGCGCATGCGCAAATCTAAATCCCACGTGACATACCGGGACGATCTGTTCTTGTAAGAGAGTAAAGGATAGTATGGCTTCTGGAGATGAATCTAACGCGAAAGAAAAGAACGACACCAAAACTGAAGAGGTAATTATAAAGAGTGGTTATTAAGCTTTGTCCTGGTGTGGGATTTATGGTAGTTTTGCCTATATTAGTGCCAGAAGTGGCCCTACAAAGTCGATCGTCGAGTAGAGACGTTGGAGCTCCACACAACCACTTCAGACTTCGTTGTACAATTTTCTCCAAAAAGAAACCATTTAAAATAGTACATTTTGAATGAGAAATTGTACAAAAAGGTGCAATATCAAAGGCTCTTTTATGCTAGATGTAGTTTTACTGTGTAAAAACTCCAGAACTCTTCCTGGAAGTGTATCATTCCTGAGTGAAATTCCTGTTCTCCTACACGACCAGAGCTAAAGCGCAGTTCCTCTTCCCTTCTACCTTCCTTGGTTTTGCCAGTTTTGGCGCTTACTTCCCACGTAATTAGCTCTCTGTAGGATAGAAGTGTTCTCTTTATTTAATCCTGTGTTCCCGATGTCACACGCTAAATCTTTTGCTCTTTTCATGCTTTTTTTTTTAATATTTACAATCTTTTCTTTAGAGTGACTGTGAATGAGTGGGCCGTAGAATTTCCTAAAACACGAGTTCTGAATCAGAAAAATGATTTCTACCCACGTTTCCTCACTTAGTGAACATTTCAAAAGCTTTCACCGTTTGAAACATTAAAGGAAATAGCAGGTCTGGGTGAAAGTTTATACATGTATTAATAAACATGTTTATTAATAATTTCCACTGTTCTCTATTAAAACTGTAAATTGTATTTTATGGTATATGGACTGGGTGTTGATTTCTTTGGCCTTTTATGGTTTGGTTTGATTGTAATCTGGGTTAAAAGTTGCTTAATGATTTTACATACACAGATAAGTGTCAAGATTTCTGAGAAAGGGGTCTGCAGGGGTGAGACGTGAGAGTATAAAGCAGTACACAAAGATTCCCTTGTCTATGTCTGAACTGTCCCCCTTCATCTACGTCTATAGCAGCTTTTTGACACAGAATTACAGTGTAATACAGATAACTTTGAAATAGGACTGAGAAAGATTTTGTGAGGAATTACTGTATTTCCATTTTTGTGAGACGCTATTTTTGACCAATATTGTTCTCTTAACTGCAGACAGGGTTATGGTTGAGGGATCTTGCTATTCTTGACATCAGTGTTAGAGTGCTAAACAATTAAAATTAGCATGGATAACTTTCTATAGTCTGTCCTAGCAATATTGGTAGTCTGTGTTGATAGACGTTATAGAATATTAGCAAGTTTTGGCAAACTGCCCTGCTTATTTCAAAATAACTTTTATTTACCAATGATAATGCATACGGTAATCCAAGTCACCCATTGGCTAACTCGTGGATTATCACTCCCTCCCACCAATGCTGCGAGCCTGTGATGAAGTTTACAGCCGAGTGAGTGAGTGATCCCAAAATTATCCCAATGTCATCCCTATAACTCATGGATGATATAATCCAGGCTCCGGTTGCATGAAAGGTGAATAGCGCTATCAACCGGATAAGTCTTATCCAACGGATAAAATTGATGCAGTTATCCAATAAATTTTATCCGTTGGATAGGACTTATCCGTTGGATAGCGCTATTCACCTTTCGTGCAACCGGGGCCAGGAGTTAAAAAGAGAGTACTTAACTTTACTAATGTTGCGAGCCTTAGCCCATTGTCGCGGTAAGCAAGCAATAAATGATTATTGTTTGTCATTTGTATAGGAGGTGAAGGATGAGAAAACAGAGGATATAGCTGCCGTAGTCCCTCAGAAATATGTCAAACACCCCTTGCAGAACAAATGGAGCTTATGGTTCTTCAAGAATGACAAGCAAAAATCATGGACGGAAAACCTGCGGATAGTGACATCATTTGATACTGTATCCTTTTTGTTGTCAACTGACGTAACTACAAAATGTACTTGTGGAAGAACAGAGTAAGTGACTTGTGATCAAAACCCAAATTCTCCTTTGAAATTCAAAGAATCTCGAGGAGTATTTAGATTTTGATCAGAGATCACTTACGCTGTTCATGTGTGTGATCAGCAATGGACATCAATGCTGCTTGTTCTTTGACGTCTAGAGCTTTATTGTAAACTGGTCATGCAATAGAATAGTTTCCCACTGATTGGTTGGTATTGGTTATACACTGACGTGAGACTAACCCTGAATACATACCCTGATATTACAATGATATCTGTGAACTCTATTTTGTAGTAACATTTACATGTACCTTCCTTTTTGTAGTAATTAATATTTCCATGCAAATAGTTTATTATGATTTTCCTTGGTAACTAGACTCTCTACTAGCGTGAAGTCGGGCTTCTATAAACTATTAAATATGGTAGCCTATTTGAACTAAATACAGATATCGCAGTGCGATTATTTATAAAACAGTGTTTGGTCGCTCGTTGCATGACTCGGTAGAACATGCTTTCTTTGTAAAATCGATTTTCACAAACTCCGCGAATCATAGAAATGACAATGACTATAGTTTATTTGGTGCCATAAATATATCCATACCAAATACAAATATACATAAACTAGACATCGCAGAGTGATCCATGGTGACTCGTACAATCGTGAACAATATTTACTGCATTTTGGGCATTTTTTAGATTATTTAGCATGTGTACGTTCTAACGAGTTTTATTGAAGAAATAGAAAGCGTGCGTGCTATGTGCAGATTTATAGCACGCGGGGACTGATCAGAACACGAGAGTAGTGTTAAGAGTTCTAAGCACGACGCATAGCGGAGTGCTTCTCAACACTTCTCGAGTGTTCTGATCAGTCCCCAAGTGCTATAAATCTGCACATAGCACAGCGGGCAAGTTTTCTATTTCTTTTATAAAATACAATTATGATTTTAAGGCAAGTTTTCAATTTTGTTCGTTACAAAAATGTTTGAATATCTGCACGCGCATGCTGTGTGCTCTCATAAAGCACGTGGAATAAGCATCCTTTGGCCAATCAGAGCGCACGTTATATCATAGTTATTTTATAATGTAAGCTCTTGTGTTTTATGTGAATAAATAAACTATTCAAAAACTATTATTAAAATCAGTGATTTCCTTGCAACTGGACGATTTCAAAACTCGGCATAATTAATATCTATCGGTGTTATAAGCTTACCACAACACACAATTACATAGCCTGAGAAAACAGCCGTCCTTTCGCTCACTCCCGGGGTCACTCCGGGGTCACTTGCGGAGTGACCCCGGGAGTGAGCGAAAGGACGGCTGTTTTCTCAGGCTAACAATTACAGCAGTACAAAGTATAGAAGACATTGACTTCATTTAGATTTCAATCTTGTGTCAGTTGTGCGATACTGATAGCATATTTATCTTCTAACTTCTCGCCTTTTGCTTTGATCGCCATTATTTCATCATTTAACTCAACATGTGAGGTCATTTGAGCGATATTTGAGTTGTTTTGAGCAATATTTGTTTGTGAAGAATGTCTCGTGTTGATCAGAGTCTTCAGTAATTATCTGAGTGGCCGGCACAGGGCACATATGCTGTAGAACCTAGTTGGCGATTTGAGGTCAAAGAATACGACGAAGAACGGACTGCATTTTTAGAGTCAACTAATACATGTAAAGTATACTATTTGGGACTGGCACTTTAAAGTGTTTACTTCTGAAAATTTGTGTTCCTTGACTTAATCATTTTGAAATGCACAGGTAGAAGATTTCTGGGCGTAAGTATTCCAGTGATTTATTATTGAAAATACAGCGATTTGCAAAAATTCTGTAAAAATCAAATATATCAATATATCGGGTGCATTGTGGGTAATTTTCATCATAAAATGGCAGAATAAGCCCTCTAAAGTTCCATTTTTTTCAATTGTTTTTTCACATAGTTACATACTACAAAGGTTACTTGGCAAAGAATTAGGATTATGCAAATGAGGGTTTATCAGGTAATTTCCTATGAGTTGAAATTACCTGATAAACCCTCATTACTATATATCGATATATCAATATATTGGGATTTTACATAATTTTTGCAAATCAATGTATATAATAAAAAACATAAAATTAACCCATTCGCTCCTACACCGGCCGAAACCGGCCGTAAACATCGATAGTGCTTTGAAAAATTCTAACTTTCTGAATTTTCGTAACATCGATCTCATGGCCAGTTATTAGTGACAACTAGATAACTCTTCATATTTTAACCTCAAGTAAACTGAATTACAGGTCCGATTTCTGGGCATTAGTTCAATTTGTTTGCCATAAAAATCAAAAATGCGTGTTTTTGACGCAATTTTACACCTCGAAAATGACCGACATTTGACTTGGATTTTCTTCCAAAATACATCCTTGCGAAACAAAACGCCACTTTCTCAGCAAACTTCCATCTCTCTTCTTGATATAGTCGTGAATTTTGCCCTCTCTTTTCCTTAACTCGCCGAACAATAGCCATTTCCTTAGGACCACTTTCGCTAACACGTGTTTTCCTTCTGCACGCCTGAAAAGGATGCCGGGAAACATCCGGGAATTTCGGCATAGATCTCCCCGAATCTCTGTTTTTTAAGAATATATAGAGTGTCGAGCCACTCGGTCCTACAGGCAAAATATTGCACCGGTTGCATTCTTTACAAGTCCAAAGTCGCCAAAAATGCCTTTGTAGGTCCTGGAATCCAACACAGAAAGACCAGAGAGACGATTTCACAATTGAGACCGCCATTTTGAATTTCCAAACGGCAACGTCGAAATGTGATCGTGAATTCGTATCTAAACTCCTGAGTTCTTCCAGGAGAACGGTCTCTACCACACCAGTCAAGCTTAATGATGCTGTCCTGGGGGCTTCTGTGGTGAATAATGGCTATAAACACTCTAAAAATGCAAAATTGGCCTTTTCGAGTAGTGATTACTACTAGCCCCTACGAACTCCCAAGAAGAAAGGCAGAGCACGTGAAGAAGCGAGCCCACAGGCATTCAGAACTGTCAAGATTTCCATGGAAACCCCTTATACGGAATCGAAATTTCCTACGACGTGATTAGGTCCAGAAAATCGCTAAAAAACTCAAAATAGCTCAGGAGCGAATGGGTTAAAAAAAAAACGATCTCAAACTAGCTTGATCAATGACCTATGAAGAACTTTAAGAAATACAAAACGTTTTCCGTGTTTGCAGCCTGATGCATTTCCGTGTTTGCATAGCCTGATGCAAACACGAGGGGAGAAGTTAAATGGGAGAACTGATGACAGTGTAAAACCAAGCCGGAGGTTTTACGCAAAGCTGGAGACTTCTCTCAAACTCCCATCTTCCCAAGAGACATTGAAAACAATAGTTTATGCAAAAATTGGGGGCAAACAAAGTTAGTGTATTATGGGTGATGTGAATTTAAGTAGTGAATACATCACTGTTCTAAAAAGTGCTATACAATATGATAACTGAAAATGATCGACCGCACACTAGAGGCCATGAAGCAGGGACATGTCCCAGAAACATGCAGCAGCGACAAAATCACGTTCTGTACACACGAGGGAATGTATAGCGGGATATGTAGCGGAGATATGTAGCAGCTCAACATAATTACATATGTTGCGGGGACGTGTACCAGGGACATGTACATGTAGCAGCTAAATGTCCCTCTGTGTGAACTATTGTGTTCAAAGCCATGAAGAACGAGTTTGGCAGATATTTCGTCCCTGCAACATGTCCCATGAAGTTTAACAGGTTGAACTTTGTGGGTCATGATGCAGGCACAAAATATCTGCCAAATTCTTGCTTCATGGCTTTGAACACAATAGTTCAGATGGAGGGACATGTCCCTGCTACATGTCCCTGGTACACGTCCCCGCAACATATTCATGGGTGTGTACATGTTGTAATTATGTTGCTGCTACATATCCCCGCTACACATTCTCTCGTGTGTACAGAACGTGATTCTGTCGCTGCTGCATGTCTGCTTCATGGCCCCTAGAGTGCGGCCACCTTAAGACATTGAAATGTTCTATGTATATCAATACTTTCTTTTGTAGGGTCTATAATCACATACAATTAGCGAGTAAGTTATCATCAGGATGTGACTATTCACTTTTCAAGGTGAGCCAGTTACTGAAAACATACAAGTATGTAATACAGGTGTGTAGAAAAGCTGTAAGTGATATTTACTGCATGAGCAGCCGTGTTGTATCGGTAGATATAGATCCGAGCCATAGGCGAGGATCTATATCTCCGATACAACACGGACGCGAATGCTGTAAATGGCTTCTAAACCTCCATCCCAATTTACCTTGATTTAAAACAGTATTACACGAAATCTAAGCAAATAACACAAGAAAATTACAGAACTTTCTTGTAAAGGTACTTTTGACATCACTGTCATGCGCAGGATACAGCTCAAGTAATCCCACATTGGAGAGTGTATTTGTAAGTAGGAAGCCGTAAGGATAATCACAACTTGCTGTCGGTGCTATGCAAAGGTCAATGATACGAGTAAATGATACCTTTGCATGACCTGTGTCAGTTCTATATCACTGATATAGAACTGTATCATCTGTATCACTGATACAGACACTGATGTTTTATTCATCAGTGTCTGTATCGGGGTATACAGACCATGCATGTGACCGATTCAACCAACCTGGTTGGATCAATTGCACATGAATTATTAATGAGGTTTAGAACACTGTAAAAAAAGGCAATTAAATTTTCTGACGTTTTGGACTTCAGTCCTTGGTCAGAGTGAAAGAGCATAAGAGAGTAAACGAGTTCTTTTCCACTGATGACAGACTAACGTCCGACATGTCAGTAAATTTAGATGCCTTTTTAAACGGCATTAAAGTTTTATTCTACACACTTGTTGATTGTTATTACATCGACACAGTCTCTACTAGTTTAACCACTAGTCCCTATCAGTCTCTACTAGTTTAACCGCTAGTCCCTATCAGTCTCTACTAGTTTAACCACTAGTCCCTATCAGTCTCTACTAGTTTAACCACTAGTCCCTGTCAGTCTCTACTAGTTTAACCACTAGTCCCTATCAGTCTCTACTAGTTTAACCGCTAGTCCCTGTCAGTTGTATGTAATACAGACACAGCTACAGTATATTTGTATTTATTACCATCTGTTTTTATATTATGTAGTAAATAATGTTTAATATTATATTAAATATTATTAGCGCAAATTCTATATCAATATAATGAAATGCGCATATAGATATTATAAACAAATTATGTACTGTATAAAGGTAATCAAATAAAATACTAAAAGCAAACTGCATGTACTAAATAATAAACACTTGAATATATATAGGATGGTATTGAGCCAATGTGGGAGGATACTAGAAACAAGAATGGTGGCAGATGGTTATTAAACACAGGGAAACATCAAAGGCAAAATGATCTGGATAGATTCTGGCTAGAAACTGTAAGTATTATTATTAGTACTGTTATTGTCATCATCATCATGACCATTATCAATGCTACTATCCTACGTACAAAAATATCATTGAATTGTTAACATCACTATCATAATCACCACTACCACCATGACCGTTATCGTGACTGTTGTTGTCATAATCTTCTAATAATCACCATCAACACCACCATCCTACATGTACGTACAAAAATATCATTGAATTGGTAACATCACTATTGTCATCATCATCACCACCATCATTGTTGTTGTCATCATAATCACCACTACCACCATGACCGTTATCGTGACTGTTGTTGTCATAATCTTCTAATAATCACCATCAACACCACCATCCTACATGTACGTACAAAAATATCATTGAATTGGTAACATCACTATTGTCATCATCATCACCACCATCATTGTTGTTGTCATCATAATCACCACTACCACCATGACCATTATCTTGACTGTTGTTGTCATAGTCTTCTAATCATTACTATCAACACCAATAAAAATTTTCTTCTCATGGAAATGAAATGTTTCATTATTTCTACCACCCAAGATGATGTGAAAACACTTGTTATTCCTATGTGCATGGTCACTGTCAGACACAAACAAGGTATTTGATTTTAATTCCCAGCTCCTACTACTCATTGGTGAGGCATTTAAAGAGTATTCAGATAATGTTAATGGTGCAGTGATACAAATCCGTAACAAAGGTGATAAACTTGCAATATGGACTGATAACGCTAAAGATCAAGAAGGTGCAACGAAAATAGGGTATGTCACCATGTGTAATAGATACAATATTCGTGGCCGTGTTGTATTTTATAAGATAGCAGGGCCGTACTCAGCACAGGGGCAGGGGGGGGCAGTTGCCCCCCTAGGCAGGCGAAAAATATACCAAAAAGTACTGAGAACTGTACTATTTTTATTATTATTTTGCTCTTATATACATACTGCCCCTTCCCCCCCCCCCCCCCCCCCCCCTGGAATTTTGGGCTATGTACGCCCCTGGATAGATCTTATACAACATGGACGCAAATATTGAATCGACACTTATCATATCCACAGATGTATAAAATCATGTTCTCTACATTCAGGACTTAAAATAACAGTTGTTAGTATGAACAGTCAAACGTATTTATTGACTGGTCAAAATCACTGGCCAGTGAATGTTTGGCCCAGACAAGCGACAATTTTGGCTGGACATTGTCCGTTGACCGGCCACTATTTTTAGCCTGACATTATAAGCGTACATACTGTAATAACAATAATAATAACTCACATGTATGCAGTAAACTTTTTTGTTGTACATATACACCTATTCCAAAAATCGTTGTCCCCGCCGAAAGCAACAAGCAAGAAGCTGACGACCGCAAAAGACATTGGGACTTTCTCCTTATTCATTTATTCATCCGTAGACATTTTGACAACATGTATTTTCAAATGGCCGAATAGTTCCAAATGATTGCTATTCAACGCTCGTAGGGATAACTTCTCAACTACCACGGATAAATAAATTACTTAATTAGGAGATTCCCAAAGTCCTTTGCGGTCGTCAGCTTGTTGCGTTCGGTGCGGACAACGATATTTGGAATAGGTGTATATGTTTGCATTAAGATAATGAAGCAAGATTACTATAGTGATATGTACATGTACTGGTAGTATCTTTAGAATGAGAATCTTCATCATTTTTATATTTATTGATTTTATTCAAAGCATTCAGATTCTTAAGAAAGAAATAATAATAATAATTACGTACTATATACAATATGAGCGGCCAAACTGTATGGTTCGGCTCGCCATTGTAAATACCATACAGTTCGGACACAAATATTGTATCTGACTTATCGAATCCAACGATGTATAAGTGGATGTTTTACTATAATTTGGATGATAGGAAGCAGTTTGGCCGAGAAAATCCAAGTTAAAGTTGAATGCAAATGAGGCCGATTCTGTATCCGATTTACAGATGTCCTCCACGGTAGTGATTTCTATTGTATTTTTCTCATTAATTATTCATGAATTCGATAATATTATTTGTAGACAAATCTTCAAGGAAAGAGTAGGGCTTCCCCCAAGAATACACATAGGATATCAGGTACTGTCTCTAATAAATAGATATAATTACAATGTATGATTGACAACCAACTAATAATAAACCATTTTCACTCCTAAATGTGTCCGCTCATAGACTCAGTGGGGAGAAACGAGTTCTGATCGAGGCTATGTGTGGGGTGCAAAGGAGCATGCAGGGTAACGCAGGGTAGAGAGAGTCGCTGAAGAGGAAGAGGGTGGTTCGATAAAACGACCTTGCATCCTTAGCCCTGCACTGTAGTGTGAGAAGCCTTACATACCAAACTAAATGAATGTGGCAATGATGTGTAATCTAAGCAGGGAATTGCCAAGGGAATTGGGCTTTTCACAATAATGCACGCTCGCATTTCGTGGAGTTTTTAGTAGTGAAAATAACTAGTGTTTATTTTATTTTTTGTCAAAGAACGCACGAAATATGCACAAGAACGTGCGAAATATGGGACCATATTTTGGGTAGTTACTTCGAACTGGCTTTCCAATCATTCATGCAGAATCGTGTGATGAAAATTAACCAATCAGCGTGCGAGAAATTGACAGTTTTGGCTAGCGCGCGCTCGTACAGAAATTTCACTGTAATTTGTTGTTTTTCTTTCCCCAAAATAGCTAGTTTCTTTGACAAAAAATATAATAAACAACTTATTAGTCGTCTAAGCATCTAATACGGCTGTGAATTTTTACTCGTCATGTATTTTGGCTTGCCTAAAGGCTCGCCAAAATACCAACAAATGACTCGTAAAAATACACAGCCGTATTAGATGCTTAACCGACTAATAACCTCTATATATTTATACTTAATAATATGCACAGATGTATAAAATCATGTTTTAATTACTATAATGTTTGGCTGAGAAAGTTTATGCACGTGAAGACGATAACTGGTGTGACGGTTCCTTATCCACCGTATGATTTACAATTTTCTTGTTTATGTTTATATCCTCAGGCCCACAACGACACCATGAGTAAATCAGGATCAACTACCAAATCATTGTTTTCATTATAATGCAGACAAATCCCAAGAGGTGTCAATATTTTACCAAGACTAGGAGGTATTCTATTTAATGATATTTCTGCTACAGACTGGCCGCCGCTGGCTCACCCAGTGAGAGAGCTGACAGCAATGTATGTAACATGAAACAGGAGTAGAAACCAGCGTGTCGTTCGAACACAATTAACATATGAATGAACCCATAGTATTTCTTACATGCAACCTTCGCTAAGGCCTGGTTCACACATGAAAGGATCCTTGCAAGAACAATGCACACTGTAAGTGACCTGTTTTAACCCTTAAGAGAATTTAGGTTTTCATCAGAGATTATTTATTAACACTGTTATTGCAAGGACCCCTTTCAATTAGTTGATTATGCAGTCAACTCTCCCTACAATGGAAATTCTTAGAACCACTCTTTAATACTGTCTGGCTTGAATTTCATAATAAAACAGAGTAGGGACCAGTCATAGGTGTCTGTCTTAGAGAGATGTCTGTCTTAGAGAGGTGTCTTTCTTAGAGAGGTGTCTGTCTTAGAGAGGTGTCTTTCTTAGAGAGGTGTCTGTCTTAGAGAGGTGTCTGTCTTAGAGAGGTGTCTATCTTAGAGGTGTCTTTCTTAGAGAGGTGTCTGTCTTATAGAGGTGTCTGTCTTAGAGAGGTGTCTCTCAGAGAGGTGTCTGTCTTAGAGGGGTGTCTGTCTTAGAGAGGTGTCTGTCTTAGAGAGGTCTGTCTTAGAGAGGTGTCTGTCTTAGAGAGGTGTCTGTCTTAGAGAGGTGTCTAAATGTATCTTAGAGAGGTCTGTCTTAGAGAGGTGTCTGTCTTAGAGAGGTGTCTGTCTTAGATAGGTGTCTGTCTTAGAGAGGTGTCTCTCAGAGAGGTGTCTGTCTTAGAGAGGTGTCTATCTTAGAGAGGTCTGTCTTAGAGAGGTGTCTGTCTTAGAGAGGTGTCTATCTTAGAGAGGTCTGTCTTAGAGAGGTGTCTGTCTTAGAGAGGTGTCTATCTTAGAGAGGTCTGTCTTAGAGAGGTGTCTGTCTTAGATAGGTGTCTGTCTTAGAGAGGTGTCTCAGAGAGGTGTCTGTCTTAGAGAGGTGTCTATCTTAGAGAGGTCTGTCTTAGAGAGGTCTGTCTTAGAGAGGTGTCTGTCTTAGAGAGGTGTCTGTCTTAGAGAGGTGTCTGTCTTAGAGAGGTGTCTATCTTAGAGAGGTGTCTATCTTAGAGAGGTGTCTGTCTTAGAGAGGTGTCTGTCTTAGAGAGGTATCTGTCTTAAAGAGGTGTCTGTCTTAGAGAGGTGTCTGTCTTAAAGAGGTGTCTGTCTTAGAGAGGTGTCTGTCTTAAAGAGGTGTCTGTCTTAGAGAGGTATCTGTCTTAAAGAGGTGTCTGTCTTAGAGAGGTGTCTGTCTTAAAGAGGTGTCTGTCTTAGCATGGGCACATCCATTTCAGGGGAGCTGACTACATCACCACTATGGTGATTTCATGTAGGTGTATGTCTAGTTAAATCAAATCTCTCTTACTGGGGCATAACTACATTGACATGTAACGACAAAGTAAAGTAAGTCATTGAAAGCTGGGGTTTATGATTCATGTAGATCATGTTTTCATTGATTTCAACTAAAACAAATAAGGTTCTTGGTTGATAATCAGATTTGCTGAGAGATTGTTCAAGTAACTGCTAATGTAATAGTAATAATTATAATGTAATTGTTCTGTGTTCACGCTTGATAAAAATATGTTCAACATAAAGTTGTTTCGCTATATAAATAGTGACAGACCTAAGTTTATAGCTTGGGGGAGGATTTTGTAACCGGGCCCCTAAAATGGCTGGAAATCGAGCCTATCAAATGATAGGCAAACACTGTCCTCATGTGCTATCAACCAGAGAGTATTCTATTGCTTGGTTTCAATCAGCTGGTAAAAGTCCATGAATCTCATTATCTGCCTTCCAATGATAGGCAAACACTGCCATTTACTACTAAGCTGCATATGACATTGATACATGTACTTATCAAGCAATAACAAATGTTTACTTCAAACATCATTTCTATGAAGTGTGAACACAGTGTTTGTTTTTGTCTGCATGTGCAAACCTTACCAAAGAATTCCCATGTAGTGTTGAAGAACCTCCTATTTCAAAATTGTAGTGACATTAACACTACAATCGCAATCACTTTAGTTAGGCACAGATGATGGACTGTCCTAGAGTCCTAGACTGCTAATAACCATGTTAGTTTGACATCACAATGATGTGTCATCATCATCACAATGTGTCATCATCATCACAATGATGTGTCATCATCATCACAATGTATCATCATCACAATGATGTCATCATCATCACAATGATGTCATCATCATCACAATGATGTATCATCATCACAATGATGTGTCATCATCATCACAATGATGTGTCATCACAATGATGTGTCATCATCACAATGATGTGTCATCATCACAATGATGTGTCATCATCATCACAATGATGTGTCATCATCATCACAATGATGTGTCATCATCATCACAATGTGTCATCATCACAATGATGTGTCATCATCACAATGATGTGTCATCATCATCACAATGATGTGTCATCATCATCACAATGATGTGTCATCATCATCACAATGTGTCATCATCATCACAATGATGTGTCATCATCACAATGATGTGTCATCATCATCACAATGATGTGTCATCATCATCACAATGATGTGTCATTATCATCACAATGTGTCATCATCATCACAATGATGTGTCATCATCATCACAATGATGTGTCATCATCATCACAATGATGTGTCATCATCACAATGTGTCATCATCACAATGATGACTCTAAGAGTATATACTAGAAGTCTAACCAGTTAGTTCTGAATCAACAATCAGGGCTTGTTCACACTAGCACAGAGATTAGAAATATCTATTAAAGCAAAAGCACAGTATTACGACATAGTGCAAGCCTACTAGTACAATAGTACATAGTTGGAGGAGTCCATGTCAGAACAGCGTAGGTGATATCAGATCAAAATCTAAATTCTCCTTCAATTCTTTGAATTTCAAAGGAGAATTTGGGTTTTGATTGCAACTCACTACATCATATACACTGTTCTTGCAAGGACCCTTCAATTATCTTACTCGCATCTGGGATAAGGTTTGACCTGACATACAATCAGTCCTTCCAAAACATGATATTGTTTTGAAAATCTACAGGAAAATGTCTGATAACAGGCTGTTATTTGCAGACTAATGCTATGAATAAAGTATGGGATTGTGACTTGTGATCAAAATCTAAATTCTCCTTTAATTCGTTTTAATCAGAGAACACTTAGAAAGAGATCACTTCTAACACCTCTGTTGCTAGTGTAAGCTAACCTTACAATGATTATTGTAGTTTGACGTGTAAGAGTTACATTGTAGTGTATAAAGGTCTAAAGGATTCGTACTGTAGATGAAATTTTTCAAAAAGTTTAGATTCATACAAAAAACGTGAATACAATGTAGCTACTTTAATGGTGGTTCATGGTGTTAAATATTTCTGATTATAATATACACTTTAAAAATCTTGTAATTGCAGCCAGGATGCATTATATGACATTAAAATTGGTTGTCTCTGGCTTATCTATTTGTTATTAAAACTACAAACGTTTTGATCCTTCCTTGGATCTTCTTCAGTGTAACGATCTTGTTGTAATGCGTATGCTATGCTATTTTTTAAACCTACTAGCGTGCGCTGGTGCTAGATCGATCTACAAGAGTTCTATATATTTCTGGAATCCTGACATAGTCATTCTTTGACTTTGGGTCTTTTATGGAATGCCAGGATTCCAGAAATAGTCTTTGGTGGTAGTTCTTTTCTGTCTCAACGATTCTAATAGATAAGCCAGAGACAACCAATTTTAATGTCTTAATATACACTTTGTTAGAAGGATTATCACCATACTGCCATACTGACACATGGTGCAACGTTACATACAATATTGCTTGCAGTATGATTGCATTGTGTCCATACCTGCAATTGTTGTAAGCCAACCCAAGGTGCAGACACATGGTGCAACGTTGTGTGCAATATTGCTTGCAGTATGATTGCATTGTGTCCATGCCTGCAATTGTTGTAAGCCAACCCAAGGTGCAGACACATGGTGCAACGTTGTGTGCAATATTGCTTGCAATATGATTGCATTGCATGCCCATGCCTGCAATGCTGCAGAAGTATAATCGCAATGCACTTCAATAACCTTGGGCACAACAATTGCAGGGGTAGAGATGCTGCAACAATATTGCTGGAATGCACAGTGTCTGCAACTTTATTTGAATTACATTGCGATCCGCATACAACAAAGTTACAGATGTTGACACACGCTGAATTCCCTGCGTGCTACCAGCAATATTGTGTGCAATGTTGCATCGTGTCTGCGCCTTTATTGAAGTACATTGCGGTCCTACTTCTGCAGCATTGCATGCAACAAAATTACAGATGTTGACACATGCTGAATTCCTGCATGCTACCAGCAATATTGTGTGCAATGTTGTACCGTGTGTCTGCACCTTATGTCTGTCTTGTTTGGTGTTAGTATCCATTAGTGATGGATCACATATGCGCCTCGTGAAAATTTGCTTACAGTGGTCTTTAGCATGTAAAGAGTGCATTGGGTGTGGTCAGGATGACTAGATATATTTACGTGACTTACACAGATAGAATTACACTGAGCATGTATAGTACTGTATTCGTGTAGAGGTCAACAAGGGTGTGGTCGGGAAGGGGTACATGGTCATAGGCCATATAATGGTAATAATTGATTATTTTGTTAATTAAATGTAGGTCCACCACACTTAGATGATTGATTGATATCTATTTTCTCTTACAAGAATCTAAGAATTTTAAATAATATTTTAAGGAGACTTTAGATGTTGATCAACGCTTTTGCTTATTGATGTTAGTTTTATTATTATTTTGTTAATGTGTGCTGGCATAGGCTGGTTTGCTGTCCATCCCTTGAGATTGCAAACTAGCAACATGTGTCTGTATTCAAAAGCTATTAATTATTGTGTATAGCGAATACTTACTCTCACATATACCATAGAAGTATACTCTATAGCTGCGAAGAATCTAGGATTTGTGAACCGAGGTGCCAATATCCAGCCATCCAATGTATTGTCAGTCTCCCTCGCAGCCGCAGTTCGTGTAGTCACGCAACACTCTCTCCCCAGAGGAGAGAGCAGGGGAGAAAGCATTGCGTGACGACCCGAACTGAGGCTGCGAGGGAGACTAATTTATTGTTTACTTGATCAGAAATGAAGTTTTAGTTAGCAAACCCTATCTTAAGTTTAAGCTCCAGGGACTGTGGAGAAGGTGGGCTCGGGGGACTTTTAATTGTCCTCAATAATGGCTGGTTTTTCATACATTTTCTATTAAAATTTCAGCCATTTCGAGGTTTTTCGAAGGAACCATCCTCCCCTCACCTCCCCAATATGAAAATTGTTCTGCGGTTCCTCTGCTCTAGTTTAAATTAGGAGAGTCCTGTAGATTAAACATGGGCTCACCAATATGGTAATCAAACTTATCCTACATCCCTCTGGGATGTAATTACGTACATGTAACATAGAGTTTAGGTCACTCAAAGTATAGCTTCATAATCTATGGAAAAAGTATCGTGATATTCCTTGAAAGAAAGTGCTATTCATAGTCAGACACTGGAAAATTCCATATTTGGCAACAAAATTCCATATTTGGTAATAAATTTCCATATTTGGCAACAAAATTCCATATTTGGTAAAATTCCATATTTGGTAAAATTCCATATTTGGTAAAATTCCATATTTGGTAAAATTCCATATTTGGTAAGTCAATTCTATTATTGAATTACTCTGCTCATCTGAACTACATGTACATCACATATTTTTAAAGGACTTGCTTGAATTATACATAGTTCAATGTCACAATAGCTTAATATAATTGTATTGTGTGCTATTACGTTGATTAAAGTAACAGATGCTTAAATTTCAATAAAAAAGCTGCGTAATGAACTTTTTTTGTCAATGTTTATGATGCAGAATACCAAAAGAACATTGATCAAACAGCAACAGCTCTAGATCTATTTGAGAAATTTAAGAAGAAGAATTTTTCTCCCTTTGCTTTTTCCCATTTTCTTTGTGTTGTTTTTTTCCTTTCTCTGTCTTTTTTTCTTTCAGTTTCTTGCTTTTTCCCATTTTCTTTGTGTGTTTTTTTCCTTTCTCTGTCTTTTTTTCTTTCAGTTTCTTTCTTTTTCCCATTTTCTTTGTGTTTTTTTTCCTTTCTCTTTGTCATTTTTTCTTTCAGTTTCTTTCTTTGTTTTCCCTTTCTTCACTACTCCTTTTCTCACTTTCATTTATCTCTAGGCCTATTTCACTTCCCCTTTGTCCAGTCGACTTTCACTTTTTTATTTCTTATTCTTCTTTTCCTTTCTCTTTTCTCTGGTTCTTCTAAAGTATAAAAGATCAGTCGACGCGGTTTATCAGTGTTTATGGGTGTTTATTAACGTGATAAACCTTTATAAAAACGTGTTCCGCCTTAGTAACTTAGGGTGCGTTCGATTGACCCTATTCCAGAATAGGAATACACGGAATAAACACTTGGATGCTTTTATTTCAGCACATTTAAAATTCCAAACGTTCCTTGTAACTTTATTATGATATAACAAGGAATCGTTTTATTTTAGAGTGGACAGTAGCTGCACGACAGCGATTTAGGGATGTTATTTCGTCTATTCCTATTCTGGAATAAGGTCAATCGAACGCACCCTTAGTTTCATTCATTGGAACACCGTTGAATATTGTGTATCATTATATCATTATAGAGTGATGGAACTTAACCCATGAAACATAGAGTGGTTCCAATAAACCTGGGCATTACTAACTACACCAATACACACTATTAGACACTCACTCTTTTGTTTTCTTTTGTTACTTTGCATCTAATATACACTAACAGCTAATTAGTAGTGCCCAGGTTTATTGGAATCACTCTATTAGCCAAATAGATATTACTAGACACTAATTCCATTGTTTTCTTTTGTGTTGATTTGACTATTAGTCACTAACTATTAGATTTTGTTTCACTGGTTAAGTGCCATCACTCTAATGGTCTCTAATTGTGTGTATATTATATAATATGAAGTTCTCTCGTCTATGGGTTTCCTGTGTGTGTATTGACCGGGAGGGAGTGTTACATTTCACCAAGTCCCCCTCGGCCTAAATAAACCCAGGGATCCCAGAATGAAGGCCATATAGTAGGCGCCTATTTGATAGACAATTGAATTCTGTTAGGGATTCAGTGATATCTGAATGGGACAGTGGGAACAAATTTGTAAAATCAAAGGCCCCTTTGGCCAACTCGTGGATTGCCACCACCTCTCCAAAGTTGTGAGCCTGCGATATACTCCAGCGGCTACGTAATGAAAGTTTACAGCCGAGTGAGTGAGCTAGTGAGTGGCACCCTTTGGCCAACTCGTGGATTACCACCACCTCTCCAAAGTTGTGAGCCTGCGATATGCTCCAGCGGCAACGTAATGAAATGAGCCGAATGAGTGAGTGATCCCAAAATTGTCCCAATGTCATCCCTATAACTCGTGGATTACATAATTCACGAGTTATAAAGGACATCTCATCGACACAGGAATTCCGCATCATAAAATGTCGTTAATGAAGCCGAGGTGTCGGTTAGTGCAGTAGTGTAGTTGTGACTAGAATACAAACTAAATTCTCAGTTTTTATGCTGTGATATCAATGTTTTTCGATGACTACTAAAAGTCTGTTACTCTCAGTGTTATGGGGTGTAGTTAAAACGTCGATTCGCGGGGTGTTGGCAACGTTATGGCATGTTGACCACATTGTGCTCTGCCTGTAGCATGGGAAAGATTCACTTTTCATTGTTCTGATTCCTATATAGTGCATATCGCGCAGCTATCTCTACAAGGGTGCGGTTCCACGTGTATACGAGTTGGCGTTCAGCGCGCGGTCCGTCGGTGCCAAGCGTACATCGGTGCAAGTTTTTTGTGCTTTGTTTATGGCACATACTGGAAGTGGTATACTGCGGTCTGGTAAAGAAAAATGTTGCATTAGTTTTCTATATAAATTGAACTGTTTAGATCTAATAACTAGAGAGTACTAATCGTATCAATGTTGCCGGAAAACCATTCAGCAGCTGCTGAAAGCCATTCGACAGTTGGTGGAAACCATTCAACAATGGCTGGAAACCATTTCAACAGTGGCTGGAAAGCCATTCAACAGTGGCTGGAAACCATTCAACAGTGGCTGGAAACCATTCAACAGTGGCTGGAAACCATTCAACAGTGGCTGGAAACCATTCAACAGTGGCTGGAAACCATTCAACAGTGAGTTAATGCAAACCATTCAACAGTTAGTAGAAAGCCAGTCGACAGTAAATGGAAAGCCATTCCGCTGTTCCAGGAAAGGCATTTAACTGTAATAATTACTTTGTGCCAATCTACTACTGTAATAACGAGCAAAGAATCGTCGTTTCCAGTTACCTTTTCTTCCTTTTGCATCACTTTTTTGTTCTTATAGTAGTCCCACATCTATTAAGAAATCACAAGGTACAAAATTCTTCTAAAATGATAAACACGACCAGGACAAAGTCAAACAGTTCTAAAGTTTACCTCGGTGTTTCTTGCGCAGTAGAAAATGAAAACAAGAATTCCCTGAATGAGAGAAGGTGACAATTGAACAAGAATAGCTTAACCCCTCCGGGTGACGTATGTACCACCCCTCTCCCCCTAATGGTTGTTCAACTACTAACAACTTCTAACTGGGGGGGGGGGGGGGGGGGGGGTTAACCCCTCCCCGATAGAACCAGACATACCACCCCTCTCCTCCCTGACGGTTCTATCTGGGAGGGTTAAACTACTAAACTTCTAACTGGGGGGGTTAACCCCTCCCCGATAGAACCAGACATACCACCCCCCCCCCCCCCCCCCCCCCCCCCCCCCCCCCCCTCTCTATCTGGGAGGGTTAAACTACTAACAACTTCTAACTGGGGGGTTAATAGACTCTTCCACAGTCCCCACTCGGCCGTTGCACTCTCTCGCATAGGGACTGTAATGGTACAATGCCGAAAGGGATTCTGGGTCCAAGAATCTTGGACCCATGATGCCTTGCGAAACGAAAAACAGGGATCCCAACGACGATCAACACGGTTGAGGTTTCCACAGGCAGCCCAAAACAGACATGCATTTATTACGGTATGAGACATCAACACGAACCAACAACTGATAAAATAAGTAACTAAAATATAACAAATATATACATAAATAAAGTCACCTTTATTTACACTTATTTTGTGGTCTTTTTACGAGTCATTTAGTGGAATTTTTAGCCATCTGACCCGTCCCCGTAAGAAAAATGACAAGGCAGGAAATTAAAATAAGCTCCATGGCGAGTGTCGCTCACTCAAATGCTTTTATCTCCGTAGAAAATTCATCCGAAGACCTATCACCCCCAAAGACGGCTAGATCGATAAATTTGCTCTCCATCCATACCTAATTTGTCTCGATGCAAGCGAGAAATTCGCGATAATCCAACATAATTCTACCCAAATCGCCGTCAGTCGCCGTGTATAAATCCGTACGTGACGTCTTGGCGGTACCGAAACCAACGGTCGTCCTAATCAACCAATAAGAACCTTGATAAGTAGATCAGATCTACCAGCCAATCAGATTAACGCTACCATTGTACCATTACAGTCCCTATGCGAGAGAGTGCAACGGCCGAGTGGGGACTGTGGAAGAGTCTAGGGGGTTAACCCCTCCCCGATAGAACCAGACATACCACCCCTCTCCTCCCTAATGGTTCTATCTAGTTGGGAGGGTTAAACTAACAAGTCGCCCAAAGCAATAAAATACCGATAATAATTTACCTGCAAAGCGTGGAAGATCACGAAGAAGTAGTGATACACCTTGTCCTCAGAATAGTTGGTTGCTAGGACACCAAGTAGCCATGTCAGGATAATGACAGGCAGAAGGATGATGGCAGTGATGAGTCTCATCCTTAAAAGTGTACAAACATATCGTAGTGAACCTTAATTATATTGCAAGAATTAAGACGCTCTGTGTGCGTTCACTCGGCGGGCAATAGAAAAGACTTACTTTGTTCTTGCGATGTTTACGTCATCAGGATTTCCTTTCCATGCCATCACGTCCTTCAGAACAACAGCACGTACAACCAAGTTGAGCTGTTTGAAAAGATAAGAAAAACTGAGATGGATTGATCTTGGTTTGTACTAAAGAAGCAAGAACTAGAAGCCTGGTTTTACTATAGCGACATAGGCATCAATCCTAGCTCGCTGTGAAAGTTAGCATATACTAAGTAGTATATACACCCTCCTATAGCACCTTTTGGGGAGGGGTGGTCATTTGGACTTTGACCCATGACGTCACCATCAGGGAGACTTTGACCCATGACGTCACCATCAGGGAAACTTTGACCCATGACGTCACCATCAGGGAGACTTTGACCCATGACGTCACCATCAGGGAAACTTTGACCCATGACGTCACTATCAGGGAAACTTTGACCCATGACGTCACTAGCAGGGAGACTTTGACCCATGACGTCACTAGCAGGGAGACTTTGACCCATGACGTCACTAGCAGGGAGATCTATATGGGGGTATACTACAGCTGTACACTGTACTTGGATCAATAGTTTTCAATATGTTCTTATGCTTATGCTTCCATCGAAGTGAAAACCAGGCTGACAAAACTTACTATTGCCAATATAAGCACAGGAGCACCAAAGTACCAGACATCTGCTCCATACACAGACATCCAACAGCTGAAATGACAAGAGCAGCATGAAAAGATCTGACGAACTCTGGCGAAAACTGTATTCATGATACGACACTTACAACTCGTTCCTAATGGGTGAACCATGGTGCTGATAGGCGTACCCTGCAACGGCAGCGCCAAATGCAACAGGAATTCCTGTAATCAGAGGAACAAAATAAGAAAAAAACAGTCCCCCGAGTAATTGTCTATCTGACAATTTCTGGGATTCTGACCTCTCGTATTCACCCCACCCCTGACAGGAGTAGATGTATTGCAATATTAACGCTCAAACAAGACCAATTAATACTCACCCCACCCCAGAGAGACGTAGATCATAAAACAAGACCAATTATTACTCACCCCACTCCAGAGAGGCGTAGATGTAAAACAAGACCAATACTCACCCCACCCCAGAGAGACTGAGATGTAAAACATGACCAATACTCATCCCACCCCAGAGAGACTCACATGTAAAACAAGACCAATACTCACCCCACCCCAGAGAGACGTAGATATAAAGCGTTCGAGTATTTTTCTTGCTGAAAACTGACTTGAATATGCCAACATAGTGAAGACCCTCCATCAACAAGAACGACAAGGCTGCAAGCTCGAACATGTGCACGAACGGAGCGATGACTTGACACGTAGCTGGTGTTGCGAAATACTGTCAAAGAGAAATTAAACAATACTTCTTTGATTTTGTTTCACGGATATAAAGACTGCGCTCTATATCGCGCGTGACGTACGCGAAATACATTAATGGGAAAGGAAACAAATACAGTAGGGACATGTGGCAAGTCTTGCAAAAGCGCAAGCATAGAGGTTTTTATCACGTGACAACGCAGCGTGAGCAAGTGCACCAGAAATAGAAAGAAAATACTCCGGGTTCATAGCGAAATAACGCTTTGTTGTGCTTGCGCTTATACTTGTATCGCTAGTGAAACGCAAATCAGCACCTGATGGCGCCTGCAAAAGCCTGCAACAGCACAAGATTCGAGACATGCAATGTATTTTACGATGGGTTTAGCAAATACTAGGAGATACTGAAGTTGAAATTTCAAACGGAACGCATCAGTTTGTTCTACACTGGTCTGAAAATCAAGGTCCTTTTTGTACGCCCTGTGTGCCTGTGTTCAAGATGGCGGCTACTTGAGTGGTATTACTAAAATCTCGTATACCCGTCCCCCACTTGCCCAGTGGGATAGTACCTTGGATGCGCTGTCCGAAAGTCCGATGAAGAAGAACAATTGACACAGGATTAAAGCCAAGTCAAGGTTGAGGGCGATTCGCATGTTGTCGGCAAAGTGATACCTGGAAGAGTATTGAATATATTTTAGACTAATAATAAATAATAATAATAATAATAATCATTTATAATTTATTTTTATTCTTTCTTATTTAAATTTTAATAATTATTATTACATATAGGTTATTACAGTTAGAGTTGTGTAATACGGCTGGATATTTTTACGAGTCTTGCCGTATTTTGACGAGCCGTAGGCGAGGCAAAATACAAATAGACGAGTAAAAATGTCCAGCCGTATTACACAACTCTAACTGTATTAAATTGTTTAATATACGACAACAAAATAAACCCCCCAAAAACATCCTTTTTTCTTTCTTTGCTTATTTGTTAACGTACAATAGCTGTTTTTGTGATTTGTTTGTGAAATGCACGCGCTATCACACAATCGATACGCCATCGAGCGCACGCTCGAGAGATTTTTCTTTGGCTTTTTTCACCAAAAAGATTGGATTTTTTCATATTTTCTATACAGATATCATTAAAAAGTAGTTGTTTGTTTCCCTATTCCCTTTAGAAATACTTTTCTGTCATTGTATAGTGTTGTTTTCTTTTTGCAATGAAAACCAAAACTGGTACAAAATATGCTGTGTTCAAAACCGGTTTTACCTGGTTACAAGCCGGGTAATACGACAATCTACAGTGGGTAATACGCTCGGATATTTGGAGGATTTTGTGCCCTTTTATGGTAAATTTACGTCACAGTCGTATAATAATATTTATTATTTTTATTATTACTGTACTGATGGGCAACCTTTACAGATTAAATATTTCGATCATTATCATCATGCATCACCATTTTTATTTTTTTTAATATCATCCTTGGAGACCAGTGGGAGGGGGTTAGCTAGAGGGGGTATAGTTTTGCCATCAGACGGAATTCTGCTGGACACCAGCAAAGTACAATTATCAACGAAATGGGAATTAAGGAAGTGGTCGATTAGGTGAGGTTGTCCGAGAGGTTCAACCGGATATCAGTCCCGCGTTCGTTGACTTACCCGACTACAAACACGCAGACAGCTGAGGCCACAAGTAAAATCAGAGAAATCGATCCGAACACAATCGCTAACGTTACCAAGGTCTCTCGTCCAGATAAATCTTCCTAAAAATAAAAAAAATGCTCAACTGTATTGCGTGACACTTGTGTAAGAGTTATATGTAACGCAATACGCAATTCTATTAATATAATTAAAACACTACCAATTGTAATGATTGCGTGACAGGTTATGGAAGAAAACACTACCAATTCTATTATATTGCGTGACAGGGTTCAGTTAGAGACTGGGCTAATACCAGGTCAAATATTATTGCGTGACAGTCACAAACTCATACCGTATACTTTTCTTTCATAGCCACAGCAAACGCTGTCAGGTGATTGCAGCCGCAGATCGTGTGAGTTGAGTTTGTCTTTCGTACTTTGCAGCCTTTCTTGGACCAAATACTGTAAAAATATCGAAAGATAGGGAGTACTCCCTATAAGCTATATATGGGTATGTGCAACGGTGTAGGGTATTGTACTCCTCTATATAAGCTATATACAGTCGATTCAGAAAACGTTGTCGGTGACCGGCCTCACGACTATGCGACTAGACCGAAC
Source organism: Actinostola sp. cb2023 (assembly GCA_033675265.1). Classification (NCBI taxonomy): domain Eukaryota; kingdom Metazoa; phylum Cnidaria; class Anthozoa; order Actiniaria; family Actinostolidae; genus Actinostola; species Actinostola sp. cb2023. The sequence goes on along the minus strand of JAUJYZ010000032.1, from coordinate 273,982 downwards.
GGGAGTATGGGTAGAAATACTACTGTAACATATCAAGAAATCCCCCATTAAAGTGTGCTGTTGCTCGGCCAGCTTTCCTATGTCCATATTTGGGCATTGTACTTACCATATTTTCAAAGCCCTGTAAATAACGCTTAAAAGTACGATTTTTTGCATCCAAACTTACAGCAAATCGAGTAAGAATGTAAACATTGTCCTCCATTTTGTAACACGGCCAAAAAGACTGGGAAACCTTTCATAGGGGGGCCGGTAAACTCGTGCCCAATCCCCGTAGCTGGTCTACGAAAAAAGCACAGATTTCTTTGAATAAGAAATCACCGAAGCGGGAAGCGGGTAGCTGCATATCTGATTAGCCATGCCTCGAGCTTTATGTGAACATGAGTGAAGACCTACGCTGGCGAGTGGTTTGGATTCCACAGTAGAGATAGAAAACCTCTTGTCGTCTCCCCAAAATGACAGTTCTTCATCGCAGCGTTTAAAAATATGGTATTTCAACAACTGAACGTTCTCACGCACGGATCCTTGACCGAAAATGATCATAACGACTCTTATTCTCCTTTCGTAAAACACGAAGGCATACATACATTCATACTCGCCAATATGATGAGAAATTAAATTTCCAGAACGAGTAATTTATTGATTCAGTGATTTCTACCCATACTCCCGTTCGGTCTAGTCGCGTAGTCGCGAGGACGGTCACCGACAACGTTTTCTGAATCGACTGTATGGGTATGTGCCACGGGATAGGGCCTACGCGACTAGACCGAAAAGGAGCACGGGTAAAAATCAATGAGTCTATAAATACACTATCAAAAAGGAACGTCTCTCACGGAATATGAATCATATCTGCTTCAATCTGTTTCCTTGTTTTAAAACGCGTAGGCATACATTTACAGACTCACCTGCCATTGTCACCAAATACGAAAAGCATGCAAGTGAATTATAATATCTACCCATACTTAGTGCTACCCTCGTAAAATAAAGGCTTTATTATTATTATTATTATTACTCCCTTTCGGTCTAGTCGCGTAGGCTTGAAGTCGATCGCCGACAACGTTTTCTGAATTAGCTATATTCTCCCACTGATATATGCTATACGGGTATGTGCAACGGTATAGGGTATGGTCAGGTATCACTGCTAGTCGTTTTCGTATATGAGTGGGAAACCTACGGCACGGAATTACGGTCCCACGGTACGGAATCGAAGACATTGTATTCAACCAATCACAGCGCGCTAATCATTGCTCAACCAATCAGAATGCTTCGACACGGTCACCGCACGGCACGAACCGCATACCGTAAATGTACTACTTCCCACTCATGCGAAAACGACCATATGCTACTGACCTGTTGATGGTATCCCAGTACACGCAGGCAGGACTCTCTAAGGTATCAACCTATGGAGAAATGAAATTATTGTAAATTAACGTTGTTTATCTTACACAAGACTTGCTGTTTTTCTATGAAGACATTATGTCACTGTAGTCATGGTAACCACTATCTTGTATCTGGAAGGGGTTGTTGTTGTTGGTATGACGTCATGTGTAATTGTTGGTATGACGTCATGTTGCCATGGATACATTATGTCACTGTTGTCGTGATACCCACCTTTTTGTGACTGAGTGTACAGATTTGTATTGTTATGACGTCATGTACTGAGCTACGTCGTTTCCATGGATACATTACGTCATTGTTGTCATGGTACCCCCTTTTTGTGCCTGAGTGTGCAGATTCGTATTGTTATGACGTCATATGTAAAACTACGTCGTTGCCATGGATACACTACGTCATTGTTGTCATGGTACCCCCTTTTTGTGCCTGAGTGTGCAGATTCGTATTGTTATGACGTCCTATGTAAAACTACGTCGTTGCCATGGATACATTACGTCATTGTTGTCGTAGTACCCACTTTTTTGTGCCTGAGTGTGCAGATTCGTATTGTTATGACGTACTATGTAAAACTCGTCGTTGCCATGGATACATTACGTCATTGTTGTCGTAGTACCCACCTTTTTGTGCCTGAGTGTGCAGATTCGTATTGTTATGACGTCATATGTAAAACTCGTCGTTGCCATGGATACATTACGTCATTGTTGTCATGGTACCCACCTTTTTGTGCCTGAGTGTGATCAGTACCGGACTTGCCAAATCTGTTAAATTTTTCTTCAATTTAAGGCTAACGACGTTGGTGTTGATGAAGATGTTTCGTAGCTTCTTTCGTGATTTTAACTCGTTTCCGTCGAGATACAAATCTGAGACATCGGAGTCTTTAATTATTCTACAGAAGAAAACAATTGAAAACGAGTTCTATTATTGCCATTGGGGGAAAAAAACCGAAGCAAATTTGTCATGTAAAAAAATTGTCATGTAGGCCGCAAAGGATGCTGGGATTGTTTTGTGTGCATGTGACTGAATTGAATGACAGTTAAATTATTCAGAGTTTCTTTTGGTCGCTTGTTGGGTTTGGCGATATAGTTTTAGAGTCGTTTTCGTATGAGTGGGAAAGTTACGGTACCGTGCTGTATAAAAGAGTTTGATTGGATGAGATCTGCATCTGCACGCTTTTTGATTGGTTCAGAAAGGAAGCCATTTGAGTGTCACCGGTACCGTAGGTATCCCACTCATATACGAAAACGACTCTATTACATTACGTTGTAACTGAACATAAAACGTAACATTTCTTACTCGTTATAGTCCGTTTCTATCTCAGTCATCTTCAGTGGTCTGTCTTCAAGTAGACTTCCATGTACAGACCACGAATAGGGCCAAAACGGAGCCGCTGTGAGAGATATATTTATAACCATTGTATTTACTACCATTATAACTCAGACTCATTTATAGCACAAAAACGCTCTTGCATGTTTTTTTATGATTTCAGAAAAAAGCTCTTCTCGAAAAAAGCTAGGCCGCAATTAATGTCAAAACGCGCGCAATGTTGCCACCTGTGGCCATACTTTAAATATGCCAAAGTAATGTCTGCCAGTGACGTCATGGGTCAAAGTCTCCCTGCTAGTGACGTCATGGGTCAAAGTCTCCCTGCTAGTGACGTCATGGGTCAAAGTCTCCCTGATGCCAGACGATCATACTATACTCTCAAATTAATAAAGAAATGCATTGCATAGAATATGTTTTGAACATTGTAACAAGCCAGGTATCTCTGCATCTTTTATCTCGACTGAAAGCCTTTCCACAAAAGCTTAGTAGAGAGCATTGTTTGAATATTGTAGCAACACAGAGGTGTCTGTTCGTTTCGTTTTCAAGAGTTCTTCCAAAAAAGTAACACACAGAACATTGTTTGAATATTGTAGCAACACAGAGGTGTCTGTTCGTTTCGTTTTCAAGAGTTCTTCCAAAAAAGTAACACACAGAACATTGTTTGAATATTGTAGCAACACAGAGGTGTCTGTTCGTTTCGTTTTCAAGAGTTCTTCCAAAAACGCTACGCACAGAACATTGTCAACACAGAGGTGTCTGTTCGTTTCATTTTCAAGAGTTCTTCCAAAAACGTTACACACAGAGCATTGTTTGAATATTGTAGCAACACAGAGGTGTCTGTTCGTTTCGTTTTCAAGAGTTCTTCCAAAAACGTTACACACAGAGCATTGTTTGAATATTGTAGCAACACAGAGGTGTCTGTTCGTTTCGTTTTCAAGAGTTCTTCCAAAAACGTTACACACAGAGCATTGTTTGAATATTGTAGCAACACAGAGGTGTCTGTTCGTTTCGTTTTTTAAGACTGAGTTCTTCCAAAAACGCTACGCACAGAACATTGTCAACACAGAGGTGTCTGTTCGTTTCTTTTTGAAGAGTTCTTCCAAAAACGCTACGCACAGAACATTGTTTGAATATTGTAGCAACACAGAGGTATCTGTTCGTTTATTGTTTTGAAGAATTGTCTACCTCTCTTTTTGAGCTCCGCAATAGGAATAGCGATGACGTCTCTCATTGTTTCCCATTTACCAGTAAGAGCTGATGGGTCAGAATAGTTTGGGAGTTTCAGAAATTTGTCTTTAGTGTTGTTGATGTAGTTGTCGTCTACAACGCCGACCACCATCACTGCGGAAAGACAATCAGTAGCACAGCTAAAAACAATATAGACTGAGTATAGAATGACTGAAGGGATTTAATGATATCGATATTATATTGACGATAAGATGTAACTAGTGCCAATGATGCTAGTTGCTGCTGCATTGTACTTGTCTACATACTATAGCTACTGTATTGTGCTACCACTTCCTCCTTCCTCCTTCCTCCTTCCTCCTTCCTCCTTCCTCCTTCCTCCTTCCTCCTTCCTCCTTCCTCCTTCCTCCTTCCTCCTTCCTCCTTCCTCCTCCCTCCTCCTCCTCCCTCCTCCTCCTCCTCCCTCCTCCCTCCCTCCTCCCTCCTCCTCCTCCTCTCCTCCCTCTCCTCCTCCCATCTCCCTCCTCCCCTCCTTCCTCCTTCCATCTTCCTCCCTCCTCCTTCCATCCTCCTCCTGCTACTGCTACTGCTACTGCTACTGCTACTGCTACTGCTACTGCTACTGCTACTGCTACTGCTACTGCTACTGCTACTGCTACTGCTACTGCCACTGCTACTGCTACTGCCACTGCTACTGCTACTGCTACTGCTACTGCTACTGCTACTGCTACTGCTACTGCTACTGCTACTGCTACTGCTACTGCTACTGCTACTGCTACTGCTACTGCTACTGCTACTGCTACTGCTACTGCTACTGCTACTGCTACTGCTACTGCTACTGCTCAGGGCCTGCTACTGCTAATAAAACTGCTACTGCTACTGCTACTGCTACTGCTACTGCTACTGCTACTGCTACTGCTACTGCTCAGGGCCCGCGAGAAAGCCACTTAATAAAAGGTGGCTTAAATATTTCTTCCATACAAGGAGGACCAGATTGGAAAAAAGCATTGCTTTATCTGTAAATTCCTCGTTAAATAAAGTGTTATTATTATTATTAAGGGTTGCAATGACGTTATCATTTTTTAAATTTCCTTAAAACATTTACTACCTGGACAAAAAAGTGGTGGGGCTATAGCCCTACCAGCCCCTCCCCTCCACGGGCCCTGCACCCCTACCAGCACCTCCCCCTCTGAGGGCCTAGCTTGCTACTAATACTATACTAGTACTAAGCTTACCAAAGTCATTTCGGACGTATGTAGATGTTGCGTTGTTTGGTGTTCCATTTATAACCTTCGCCATATAGTCTTCAGCGATTAACAAACCTGACGTTTGAATCATGGCTGCCAAGTCTAGAGAAGAAACATTCTCTGGCTTGCTCTACACAAGAAAGAGGTTTCGAGTTACAGTCGAACCTCCCGTAAGCGACCACCCAAAATGTTAAACCATTTGGTCGCTTACGGGAGGCGGTCGCTTACAAGAGGTTCGAATTCCACTGGCTATTGTGGTTTGACTAATTGGAAGCTAACTGGTCGCTTAGGACAGGTGGTCGTTATTATTATTATTATTATTATTATTATTATTATTATTATTATTATTATTATTATTATTATTATTATTATTATTATTATTATTATTATTATTATTATTATTATTATTATTATTATTATTATTATTATTATTATTATTATTATTATTATTATTATTATTATTATTATTATTATTATTATTATTATTATTATTATTATTATTATTATTATGATTATTATTATATTATTATTATTATTATTATGATTATTATTATTATTATTATTATTATTATTATTATTATTATTATTATTATTATTATTATTATTATTATTATTATTATTATATTATTATTTTTATTTTTATTTTTTTTTTTTTTTATTATTATAATGTAGGAGGAAAATACAGAAGTTGCGTATGATTACAATTAGTTTTTGCTTCCTTTTCCCCAGCTCGCCGAATTAGCCATATTTAGTGCCAGCTTTCCCGCCATTTTTTGAAAACATTATTGAACGCGCGCGCTGCCGTGCCACGTGACTACACGTCAACACAACTATATTTCGCGCAGCCATCTTGGAGAAAGTCGACAAGTAAAAAGCTTTCTTTTCAAGGTTAGTAGTGTTTTCTCAACGTTTTTGAACTCTTTATGAAGAGTATGTCATTAATGGGATTCTAGACGGGATTTTGAGTTATTTGGCTGTGAATTAAGTATAGTATAATTATCGTATTAAAACGTAGTAGTTTGCATTTTATCTGTAAGCAAGTGGCATCGCTTTAATTTTAATCATGGATATAAAATAATGTCATTGTATTGTATTGTAAGTTATTGTAGAGACGGTCGAATAACCATGTCCCTACGTTTAAAACTAGTTTAATAGTCTAGCTCTTAATGGAATATTTGCCCCCAAATAGATATAGATAGTGGGATTTTCAGCCACCTATAAAACAATACATACCGCAATGCATTTGATAAGGTTGTTGACTTTGTCAATATGCTCCTGTAAAATAACAGAAGTCATTCATTCATACAGTGTCAGTGGTTCAACATGTGGGGGGTGTAACCGCCCCCTAAACTCGCCAACCCCCACCCTTGATGGCCACTGTGCAAGCTACTGTAGTACTAACCTCACTGCATTGCTTGTTGGAACATTTCATATTCAAATACCAGTCAAGACCGTCACACTCTTGTTTTGGTGCTGGTGAAAAATGATTAAATTAAAATTGATGAATATAATAATAAATAATAAATATGTCAATGAATATACAGTGGAATCCCGCTCTATGGACACTCACTTAATACGGACACCCTCTTAATTATAGACAGTTTTGTTTGTCCCGATGAAAAGCCCATATATATTTGAAATATATATGGACACTTTTGCATGTCCCTTTACTGTCTGTATTAACAGGGTTCCATTAGACAAATGAATTATGAAATAAATGGATAGGTGGATGGATAAATGGATAGATGGATGGATAAATGGATAGATGGATGGATAATGGATGGATAGGTGGATGGATAAATGGATAGATGGATGTATAAATGTATAAATGGATGGATAAATGGATGGATGGATAAATGATGGATGTATAAAATGGATAATGGATGGATAAATGGATAAATGGATATGGATGGATAATGGATGGATGGATGTATGGATAGGATGGATGGATGGATAATGTATAAATGGATAAATGGATAGATGGATTTGAAGTGTTAAGTTATGTGATGGATAAATGGATAGATGGATGTATAAATGGATAAATGGATGGGGATGTATTTGAAGTGTTAAGTTTATGGATAAATGGGTGATTCCCCCACTAGATGGATGTATAAATGGATAAATGGATGATATAAATGGATGGATAAATGGATGTATAAATGGATAAATAGATGGGATTACTGGATATTTGATGGATGGAAATTACATTCAGTACTAGGTGAGCTTCCCCCACTAGATGGATGTATAAATGGATAAATGGATAGATGGGATTACTGTTATAAAAGTGTGATTAAATTACATTCAGTACTAGGTGATGGATGTATAAATGGTATAAATGGATTACTGGATGTTAAGTTATGTGACAATTAAATTACATTCAGTACTAGGTGAGCTTCCCCCACTAGATGGATGTATAAATGGATAAATGGATAGATGGATTACTGTTATTTGAAGTGTTAAGTTATGGACAATTATTACATTCAGGATACTAGATGGATGGGATATAAATAAATGGATAGATGGTTATGTAAATAACTAGGTGAGCTTCCCCCATAGATGGATGTATAAATGGATAGGATGGGATTACTGTTATTTGAAGTGTTAAGTTATGTGACAATTAAATTACATTCAGTACTAGGTGAGCTTCCCCCACTAGATGGATGTATAAATGGATAAATGGATAGATGGGATTACTGTTATTTGAAGTGTTAAGTTATGTGACAATTAAATTACATTCAGTACTAGGTGAGCTTCCCCCACTAGATGGATGTATAAATGGATAAATGGATAGATGGGATTACTGTTATTTGAAGTGTTAAGTTATGTGACAATTAAATTACATTCAGTACTAGGTGAGCTTCCCCCACTAGATGGATGTATAAATGGATAAATGGATAGATGGGATTACTGTTATTTGAAGTGTTAAGTTATGTGACAATGAAATTACATTCAGTACTAGGTGAGCTTCCCCCACTAGATGGATGTATAAATGGATAAATGGAAATGGATAGATGGGATTGTTGTTATTTGAAGTGTTAAGTTAGTGTGACAATGTGACAATGAAATTACATTCAGTACTAGGTGAGCTTCCCCCACTAGATGGATGTATAAATGGATAAATGGATAGATGGGATTACTGTTATTTGAAGTGTTAAGTTATGTGACAATTAAATTACATTCAGTACTAGGTGAGCTTCCCCCACTAGATGGGATGTATAAATGGATAAATGGATAGGATAAATGGGATTACTGTTATTTGAAGTGTTAAGTTATGTGACAATGAAATTACATTCAGTACTAGGTGAGCTTCCCCCACTAGATGGATGTATAAATGTATAAATGGATAGATGGGATTACTGTTATTTGAAGTGTTAAGTTATGTGACAATGAAATTACATTCAGTACTAGGTGAGCTTCCCCCACTAGATGGATGTATAAATGGATAAATGGAAATGGATAGATGGGATTACTGTTATTTGAAGTGTTAAGATTAGGTGACAATGAAATTACATTCAGTACTAGGTGAGCTTCCCCCCCACTAGATGGATGTATAAATGGATAAATGGATAGATGGGATTACTGTTATTTGAAGTGTTAGGTTATGTGACAATGAAATTACATTCAGTACTAGGTGAGCTTCCCCCACTAGATGGATGTATAAATGGATAAATGGATAGATGGGATTACTGTTATTTGAAGTGTTAAGTTATGTGACAATGAAATTACATTCAGTACTAGGTGAGCTTCCCCCACTAGATGGATGTATAAATGGATAAATGGATAGATGGGATTACTGTTATTTGAAGTGTTAAGTTATGTGACAATGAAATTACATTCAGTACTAGGTGAGCTTCCCCCACTAGATGGATGTATAAATGGATAAATGGATAGATGGGATTACTGTTATTTGAAGTGTTAAGTTATGTGACAATGAAATTACATTCAGTACTAGGTGAGCTTCCCCCACTAGATGGATGTATAAATGTATAAATGGATAGATGGGATTACTGTTATTTGAAGTGTTAGGTTATGTGACAATGAAATTACATTCAGTACTAGGTGAGCTTCCCCCACTAGATGGATGTATAAATGGATAAATGGAAGATGGATAGATGGATAGATGGGATTACTGTTATTTGAAGTGTTAAGTTATGTGACAAAATTAAATTACATTCAGTACTAGGTGAGCTTCCCCCACTAGATGGATGGATAAATGGATATGGATAGATGGATGGGTGATAAATGTGTTAAGTTATGTGACAATTAAATGGATGTATAAATATAATTTGATGTATAAATGGATACATTCAGTACTAGGTGATGTATAAATGGATACTGTTATTTGAAGTGTTAGGTTATGTGACAATTAAATTACATTCAGTACTAGGTGAGCTTCCCCCACTAGATGGATGTATAAATGGATAAATGGATAGATGGATAGTTATTTGGATGGATATAAATGGATTTGAAGTGTTAAGTTATGTGACAATTAAATTACATTCAGTACTATTCCCCCACTAGATGGATGTATAAATGGATAAATGGATAGATGGGATTACTGTTATTTGAAGTGTTAAGTTATGTGACAATGAAATTACATTCAGTACTAGGTGAGCTTCCCCCACTAGATGGATGTATAAATGGATAAATGGATAGATGGGATTACTGTTATTTGAAGTGTTAAGTTATGTGACAATGAAATTACATTCAGTACTAGGTGATCCACTAGATGGATGTATAAATGGATAAATGGATAGATGGGATTACTGGGATTACTGTTATTTGAAGTGTTAAGTTATGTGACAATGAAATTACATTCAGTACTAGGTGAGCCACTAGATGGATGTATAAATGGATAAATGGATAGATGGGATTACTGTTATTTGAAGTGTTAAGTTATGTGACAATGAAATTACATTCAGTACTAGGTGATCCACTAGATGGCTTCTTGTTCAAGAGGTCCTCAAGCAGTTTTTTAGCAGCATCAAGTTGATCTTGAACTGTAAAACAATTTTAAAATTAACAACAGCATCCCATGAATAGCAGCCTCTATCTCCTACATTAGGCATGTGAGCCATACTGTCACCAATTAGGCTATTTATAGAACTATTCTCATTGTTGTAGAGCCAATTAGAATACACCAAGTAATAATGAAGTAAAATACCAATAGATAATACATAAACCTTAGGAGTGATCGCTGGTTTAACAGTCACTTTTGGTTACTATTTTTACTGACATTCCAAGCTTAATGGAAACTATTTTCACTGATTCTGATCTAGGAAAAGGATGGCTCACGATAGAATAACAGATGGAGGCTTCTATTCATGAACTCCTGTTCATAATTAATAATTAATGAATTATAATCACTATTAATTAATTAATTATAATCATTATTTATTAATTAAAAGGTATTTGAAGCCTCAAGGCTGGAGTCGACAAAATCTGGATCAGTTCATTATTTATTGATGAATTATAATCATTATTTATTTATTTATTTATTATAATAATTATTTATGTATTATTAATAGTACAGTTATGATGATGATGATGATAATTGATTCATTAATAATTATCATTGATGATGGCAATAAAGATGATTGTGATGATGATGATCAAATTGGGAATGAAAAATAATATCTGTAATGGTGATGATACTTATGTAATGATGATGATCATGATGATCATGATGATAATAATGACACAAATGACTAATAATAATAATAAAGATATATAATGATGATGATGAAATACCAAAATGATTCTAATATTTCAATCATGTGATGATGATCATGCTAAAAGTAATGATGATGATAATGATGATGATGAAAATGACTACTAATAATATTAATAATAAAGATATTAATGATGATGATGAATTACCAAAATTGATTATAATATTTCAATCTTGGGATGATAATAATAATAATAATAATAATAATAATAATAATAACGGTTTATTGGACAATATATCCACAGAGTGGCTCTTCACTTGTCCACTAATCTAAACTATCTACAATAAATATTGATGTTGTTATTGTTATTTATTATTATTATTCATTATTAAATAATAAGTTATGTCTTTATGTCTGTTACCATTGTTAGATGATGTTGCTTTTTTGCTGGACGCAGTTGTTGATGGTGCAATTGAACTTGTCTCTTGATTGGCTGCTGTCATTGATTGGAATACACTTGCATCTAATTCAATGGTAATATTACCAGCAGCCGCAGGTGAACCAGTTGCTACAGATGGCGAGGCACTAAAGGAAGACGAAGCTGAGGAACTCACATTCACAGCTAAAGAAGTTCAATTAAAGTTGTTAGCCATGGAGGTAAGAGGTACTTATAGTCATGGGTACATTATTATTATTATTATTATTATTATTATTATTATTATTATTATTATTATTATTATTATTATTATTATTATTATTATTATTATTATTATTATTATTATTATTATTATTATTATTATTATTATTATTATTATTATTATTATTATTATTATTATTATTATTATTATTATTATTATTATTATTGCTTTTATTATTATTATTATTATTGTTATTATTAAATTATTATTATTGTTGTTATTATTAATATTATGTTGTTGTTATTATTATTATCATCATTAATGATTATTATTATTATTTATTATTATTATTATTATTTCTATTTCACTGTATTGATCTGGAATACGATATACATTATATATTTTATCTTCATTGTAGCTCATTAGCATAGAAGAGCCACCTCGTGGATTGCTAATAAACCGTTATTATTATTATTATTATTATTAATATTATTATTATTATTATTATTATTATTATTATTATTAAATGTCTCGATTATATTGCTCTGCGTGCGCGTGGGGTCTTGCCTTTTCTTATTCTATACGGACAGTTCTCTTCAAACCATTCATCTGTCTGACAGACTGTGTCTGGCTGAATTAATGATACCATTTAACTAGGTAAAAACCAAATCTATATTGACTTTTCTTGTCAAATTAATAAGATTTTTGGGTGAGCTGTTGGTTTAATGCGCTCCAGACATAAAAGTAATAATAATAATAAATTCTTATATAGCGCATTTCACATTGTCTCAATGCGCTTTACAACAGATGGATGACTAGTTTTTCGGGCTGCATATAATAGGCATCCATGGCAACCGAGCAGCTTACGATCATGAGGAGTTACAGTAGTAATTTCTTGTCAAAGCTGTTGAACCAGGTAATTAACAATCCCCAAAGCCATTGTAAATCCGCTTTTTTCGAAATCTCATTATTGTAAAATAACTAATAACAACAGCATAATATTAGTTTCTATTATTAAAAACGTCCACCGTCAAGTCTGTTGCTTAGATACAGCGTTTCCTTGGCAACGGGGATCCCCTCGCAACTACTGTGGATAAACAGTTCTTTAGAAGCTTTAATCACGCACTTGTTTTGATCAGTGTTTGGAATTTTCGTGTTGCAAAGTAGAAAGAATAATGTAAATTTCAAGTCTTGTAATAGTTTCTTGTTGACTTAACATTTTTAATATATAAATATTCTAATCGAGATAAGGGTATGATATAAGTAAGAAAAACAACTAACACAATTGTCTTATCGAACTGATAGATTTCAAACTGACAATGTGTATCTTAATATGGCATTTTATAGGCAATATATAGAAAACTTCAAAAACCGTGCTTGCCTATTCTAGTGTGCGCTTCATTTAATTGAATTTCCTCGTGTCTAAATTCTCGCTTTTACGACTTCTTCTAGCTACCACTCAGACTGCCAGATCCATATTTCGCTGTATATTTTTCAAATGAAATTCAGTATTTTTCCTGTGTCCGATTTTATCACGCAATTTAATCTTCCGTTATTTCAACTTACATAAAAATAAATAAAATAATAATAATAAATAAATACACGTGCTTAAATTAATACAAATGAAATTCAGTATTTTTTCCTGTGTCCGATTTTATCACGCAAAATCTTCCGTTATTTTAACTTTACATAAAAATAAAAATAATATACGTGTGCTTAAATTCATATTGTAGCCCTACTTTAATTTCCACCGCCTCAGAGAAGTATATTATTAAGTAGTCCTAGTTCTAATAATACTCAGAAGCTTCCTGTTTTGATCCTCTCTTCTAGAAACCAACCATGTTTGCCGTATCGTCCAAGTTTCGAAATGTATTGGAAAAATGTGGAAATGTTGCGACACTGTTTAAAAAAAAAAACGCTTTATGACATTTGCATTGACAGTACACTGACTGCGTTTATCGTTAAAATTGTTTACAATACATTCTGTCTCTAGCTATTTTTCGGACTAAATCAACGACTTGATATAACTGTCTGGACTACGGTACCAAAAGAGAAGAAAAAAGTGTGAAAAAAGGAATGTTTAATTGCTTTTTTTGTTCAGTCGCACACCGACTATTATTATCAACCCAAATGTGCTACTTTGAATATTATTCGCCTGAAAAATACACAACGAAACACAAATAACAGCTATTTTAATACACAATAGTCTCAGTCAAGAAGTATGGAGCTTTAAAAATTTGGCGAATTTAGAATTTTGGGAACTATATTATTATTTTTTTAAATATTTTTATTATAACTATCCTAAAGCGAGAATTGGAAGTTTTTCGGGTGCAAACCGATTTCGTGCGCAGATCCAAAACTTTGCGTGTGATAACAAACTTTAAAATATATCACATTAAAAATAACTTCGTCTTACCAAACGTCTGTGAAAAAGCACAGAAAACCTATAACCAAAAAAAACTAGTGTCAGTCCTTAGCAAGATGTGTAAATAGGAGAAAGATAATGTCTAACACTGGACATCAAAATAAAAGAACGACAACTCAAAAGTCAACAGAAAAACAACATACCTGGATTATGAAAACCACACGTAGAAACATGGTGTTTTCATACACGATTGCGACGAACTTTTCCTCCAAATTTGAAGTATTTTTCCAAAGTTAAATTTCCGTTCTGAAGAGAGAACTACTTGAATATTCAAAGCAAGACGACCTGCGCAAATAGCGTTATGGAAATTTAACCAACATAGGTTTAAATAATTAATTGTTTGGTGCTTAACTCCAAGGAAATACGTTAAATGATGACAATCTGTTTTCTCGAAGATCGTATTTCCGCCTTGAAATCTCGAAATATTGTCACTTAGCTTTAATCCTTTATCTTTCACATTTTCTCTGCCTTGGTTAATTGTATGATGCAATTGTGAAATTCAGGATCCTTAAGCACTCTTAAGTGTTGGGTTAATATATGCGAGAGAGCGAGCACAGGACAGGTGAATGCTGCGAAGTCTTAATGAAACTTTTTTTATTATTTTTATTGTTTTTTTTTCTATTATAATTAACCTATGACGTCATTCATCTCTGTAGATTTCAATTTTCTGAATTATGAATTCTGTGAGCGAACACTTCCTGTAAGCATCCACCTCTCATAAGCGACACTTTTCCCCCTTATTTATTTATTTAATTTTTATTTATTTTTTATTTTTAAATTTTTATTATTTATTATTATTATTTTTTTTATTTTTTATTTCTCAATCAAGTGTGTATTGCCCCCTCTGGTACCCAGGGCCGGTTTACAAGTGCGTATTTCCAACATGTCTATATTACAAGCAATTGTGAACATGTATGTCTTAAACAACCTCTCTGTTTTATTTCAAACACTTTAGTGCTTTGTATTATTAGTTTTGCAAATTTTAAATACAGTTACAACACAAAATGTGTCAGACTCCATTGAAATATGAAAGGAAAAACTGATCGATATGGCTATACGAACGACTGAACCTCTCGCAAGCGACCGCATTCTACAAATATTTTTACCACATTTCCCATTCCAACACTTTCATTATTCGTCTCAATACTTCTTGTAGCCTGGTCGCAAACGTGAGGCCTGACTGCATTACGACTATCATACGAATCCTGAGATTCATCTTCGAGTTTCTCGAAGCGAGTCTCAGTATAATAACTTTCATCATTACTTGGTCTTGTAAGCGACCATCTCCCGTGTGCGACCACCTTGCCTGACAACAATAGTGGGTGCAAACATGAGGTCTGACTGCATTACGACTATCATACGAATCCTGAGATTCATCTTCGATCGAAGCGAGTCTCAGTATAATAACTTTCATCATTACTTGGTCTTGTAAGCGACCATCTCCCGTGTGAGATTGCCTGACAACAATAGTGGGTGCAAACATGAGGTCTGACTGCATTATGTCTATCATACGAATCCTGAGATTCATCTTCGAGTTTCTCGAAGCGAGTCTCAGTATAATAACTTTCATCATTACTTGGTCTTGTAAGCGACCATCTCCCGTGTGCGACCACCTTGCCTGACAACAATAGTGGGCGCAAACATGAGGTCTGACTGCATTACGTCTATCAAACGAATGGGAGATTCATCTTCGTGTTTCTCGAAGCGAGTCACGCAATTGAAAGCTTTCATTCTAAATTAACTTCTACATTAAGTCACACGAGTGGGAACCCTGTGGTACCGTGACACTCAAATGGCTTCCTTTCTAAACCAATCACAAAGCGTGCAGATGCATCTAATCCAATCAAACTCTCTCAATACGGCAAGGCGCGGTCACTTTCCCACTCATACGAGAAAACGACTCTATAAAACATTTGATGGACTTGTAAATATATTATATAAATGTCGTATAAATTATTCATTATAATGTTGTATTATCTGTAAATACCTTTTATTAACCGAGCGCGAGGTCCGTACGGGAAGTTACGGCCCGCTAATGAGGGTTTATCACGTAATTTCAAAACTTATAGGAGACATAGGACAAAAAAATCATAGCTGGAAAGAGCTCGTTGAAATTAGTAAAAATGTGAAGTTTGGAAAAGATCGCTTCACAAATTGCGAAGATATGAATTTTCAAAAATCGAAATTTTGTATGAAAACCTTTGTTGGAGGCAAGAGTTGCCTACCACTACCAGCGTAAATTTCCAAAGGTTTTCATATAAAATTTCGATTTTTGAAAATTCATATCTTCGCAATTTGTGAAGCGATTTCACATTTTTACTAATTTCAACGAGCTCTTTCCAGCTATGATAAAAATATTTTTGTCCTATGAGTTTTTAAATTACATGATAAACCCTCATTGACCAATAAGAGTGCGCGTAGTATCTGAGCTATATAATAATGCATGATATTGTATAGAAAAATTTAGAAAATATTAATAATAATAGTAAGTGAATGTGTATAAGTCCTATGCCGGATAAATTGAACGTAATTAGTTCTCAGAAAATTGGAATTCGAGCCGAACGTCTGAGGCTACGAGATATCGATATACATTGGAAGACTGGGTACTAGTGCTATAACCATTGAGATAACATTATTATCTCCAATTTAAAACTGTATAACAAGAGACCATTTATATATAATCCATTCCATTCAAGTGATATTTCATTCAAGTGATATTTCCACTAGTCTTTCATGAGGGCAAACACACCTCGAAAAACCTGTAACTGATTCAGCCAATCAAAACACTCGAACCCAGTCTTCATGCAACATTTGCCGCAGACCGGGAATATTATAATTATTTTTACATTTTTGGATAAGTTTCACGTAGACGATCTAATATTTTAGGGTGGTTTTATTTAACACTGATGTGTAATAGTCAAGTGAACACAAAATATCACTTTAAAAAGTGTACCAATGTATACTAGACTAATACACCTGGGGTGCTTACCATTTACTCGGAAAAACCGGAAATTCCGGCTTGAAAAAAAAAGGTATGTGTCATTCCGACCGGAAAATTCCGGCAAACTCGGTCTAATGGTACACGCGTCTACGGAAAAAAAAGAAAAGAGCTGGAAAAGTGGATTACCTCAATCGCTAGACCGAGTTTTCCGACTCTTTCCGATCGGAATGACACATACCATTTGTTTTTCCAACCGGAATTTCCGGTTTTTCCGAGTAAATGGTAAGCACCCCTGTTTTCAGAAACCTTGTCCTATTTGAAATAGTAAAATGTAAAAAAAAAAAAAATCACCATTTGTCTGTGATAGCAGAAACTTGGCAAATACAGTTCTATTTACTATTTACGTTTCTGAAAACAGGTGTATCTATTTCACGAGTTTAGTAGAATCACTCTGCCTAACTATGATGCAATAGACCTTTTCTGCATTCTGTCCCTATTCCCACGAACACTAGCACCAGGTTGAGACTGGGGTCAGTAGACATTTCGATACATTGACTGTATTTTGTGTACTCCAGTTATCGAAACGAATGTGGGAAATACATACATACATATACTTTATTTCATGTGGGTGGCAAATTCAGTAATAGGAATAGAAATGAAAGAAAGGTCTATTGTGTGCGGACATGGATGAAAAATGTACTGCACATGCGTCAACTGAAAAAGAAAACGAATTTGCACGAGAAAGAGACGATCCAAAATATCTTGAGTTTTGAGCCAAACCAAGAGAATATGAGCTAACACTTCATATTCTCTTGGCCAAGCATATAAATCTAATTTCTCTCATATAAATTTATCAGACATAGATAATAACAAAACCAAGTAAACGTGAAAAGTTGAGCAATAAGTTTTCATTAATAACAATATGTTTTGTGAATTTAGTTTTCCCGCCAAAATGTAAATATTTTGTTTCGGGAATGCGACGCGCGTTGCCATTTTCCCGCCATTTACCGAGCATGCGCAGTATGTTTTTCACCCGTGTCAATTGTACGCTCATTCTCGTTCCCAGAGCTCCTTTCGGGGACCGAAACCGAGGAGCTCTGGGAATGTTGTACACTTGATCAATGTTAATCAATATTCATTCGGTTTTCAAAATTTGAACCACATTCTTCTGATGCACTGAGATCTTGTTCCAAGGTGAAGAGCAACACGAGTAATTCTTGATACCAAAAATCGACAATTGTTCGGTATCAAATTTTCCCAGTCCAGTTTCTTGCCGTTCATTCTTCGTGCAATCGACTCGAGAAAATCATGGATCGTGCAAAGATCGGTTGCGTATGCTCATTGATTGCCATTCAATCAATAACTGTTCGGTCTTATACATAATCGTCAGTTTCATTTTCCTTCTGGTCACTTATGCCATGTTCCACTAATCAATAAAGCTTCGCGCAAACATCGGATACTTATCTGCTCATTGATTATCAACCAGTAATCGCTCTGTTTCAAATACCTCATCGATTCCATTTTCCTTACGTTCACTAATGCCGTGTTCCATGTAATATTCATTTAGTTGTTTAAGCCACTGTGTAGGGTTACCGTTGAGATAAGTATTTTTAATAGGTCTTGGTGTACCAGACTGGACTCTCATTCGTGTTAGAAGGGTTGCTTTACATGATGTACTACCATCACCAACTGGTCTGATTACCATTCCTGATAGTCGTACGTGTACTCTAGTAGATTAAGCAAGATAAAGCTTCAGAGGACATGAATATCAAAGATTGGAAAGACGGATGAATGGCAGGAAGGAAGGAAGGAAGGAATAGAGGAAAATGAGAGAGGAAGGAACGAGGGACAGGAGGATGGAAGGGACAGAAGGATGGAAGGAACGAAGGACAGAAGGATGGAAGGAACGACGGACAGAAGGATGGAAGGAACGACGGACAGAAGGATGGAAGGAACGACGGACAGAAGGATGGAAGGAACGAGGGACAGGAGGATGGAAGGAACGACGGACAGAAGGATGGAAGGAACGAGGGACAGAAGGATGGAAGGAACGAGGGACAGGAGGATGGAAGGAACGAGGGACAGAAGGATGGGAAGGAACGAAGGACAAAGAATGGAGATGGCTGAGGGATAGGTGAAGGAGAGTGTGAGTGAAAGAGAACAAAGGAAAGACATGGCTAGCGTTTATAGTGTCGATCCTCCCTAACCCCTCCCCTGCAAAGGAGGTTAGTACTCAGAAAGTTCTCACCTTCCTAATGTTGACTTCTCTGACTCTGATACACTGCTATGCTCCGTGCTGCACCACAGGATCACGTGATGAGGATCTGGTGAGCTGAAAGCACGGTGCATAGTAGAGAGAACGATCTCCCATGGACGATACAGGAGCGGCATTTTAAGATAACTAGTAGAGGATAACAAAAAAAAAAACGCTCTTTAGTATAATTTTAGACTTGAATACAGAGTTTCGCGCGCTCTGATTGGTCAACCGTCCAGTGATTATGAGGCTCTCGAGCGGTGATGATGAGGTTCGCTTTTGAACAAACCAGATTAAGTGGAAGTAAAAAAATGAAACGTTTCTAGTTGTCCTGAATTTCGTCTTTTTCTCTCTGATCTTCAAGACTATAATGACTTCGTCTCGGTAAATATTCACCAATAATCACTTCATCTTCGGTGAATAAATATAAAAGTCATGTAAAACTGTAATGGCATTGTAGGGTGTAGCTCTGTTTCAAGGTTAATACTTACCAATTACACGGGAAGTTGTGTAATATCTTCATCTTTTTACGAGTCGACCCGTCTTTTGAACGTTTGATCCCATCGCACTCGTAAATTCCAATCAGTGAATAATCGAACCGCTAATATCATGAAATGAATAGATGGAATAATAAATGAATACACGCATTAATGAACAAATAAATGGATGGATGAATAGGTAAAACAGAAACTATCTGATCGCGCGCGCAAAATTGTCGTGTCCGAATTCAAAACGTGTAATAAATCCATCATGTACTCGTATTTGTACTCGTATTTGTACTGTAAGATTTACAAGTCAGTCAATCAATACTTACCAGTACATTTGTGTCTATATCTTCATCTACCACGATGACCGTCTTGAACGTTTGATCCCATCGCACTTGTAAATTCCAATCAGTGAATAATCGTACCGCTAATATCATGAAATGAATAGATGGAATAAATATGATAAATTAATGAAAAATAAATGGATATAATAGGTAGAACACTCTATCTATCTAGTCAGTCAATCATAATCAAAATCAGTAAAAATCCATCAGTAATCAATCATAAAATAATAAGTCAATAACCTGCTTTCAGGAGTCAATCAATTTAGTCAGTCAACTCAGTCAAAAAATCGTTTCAGCCAATAATACGAAAACTACTAAGGGTTTGTGCCATCAGGATTTTACGTTTGGGAGGCCATTGTAAATATCTATATACTAAAGCTATCTTTCTATAATTATTATATATAAAAATAGTAAAAACTAATACTATAAATAAACAAAATAACCTGCTTTTCAGGAGTGCCGTGTATTTAGTGAACTAGTTAAAAAATCGTTTACAGCCAGCACGAAAACTACTAAGGGTTTGTCAATCAGTCATTCAATCGGTCATTCAAAGAACAGTCCCATTATAGCTAAAGCTATTTTTTCAGTCAATCAGTCAGGAAATCAATCAATCAATCAGCAATCGGTCAATCAGTTAATCAGTCAGTCAGAGTCAATCGCTCAATCAATCAGTCAGTCAGTCAATCAGTTAATCAATCAGTCAATCAATCGGTCAGTCAATCAATCAGTCAGTCAATCAATCAGTCAATCAATCAGTCAGTCAATCAGTCAGTCAATCAATCAATCAATCAGTTAATCTATCAATCAGTTAATCAGTCAGTCAGAGTCAATCAATCAATCAATCAGTCAGTCAGTCAATCAGTTAATCAATCAGTCAATCAATCGGTCAGTCAATCAATCAGTCAATCAATCAGTCAGTCAATCCGTCAGTCAATCAATCAATCATTCAATCAATCAGTCAGTCAGTCAATCAATCAGTTAATCAGTCAGTCAGAGTCAATCAATCAGTCAATCAATCAATCAATCAGTCAGTCAATTAATCAATCAGTCAATCAGTCAATTAATCAATCAGTCAATCAGTCAATCAATCAGTCAATCAGTCAGTCAATCAATCAATCAGTTAATCTATCAATCAGTTAATCAGTCAGTCAGAGTCAATCAATCAATCAATCAGTCAGTCAATCAGTTAATCAGTCAGTCAGAGTCAATCATTCAATCAGTCAGTCAGTCAGTCAATCAATCAGTTAATCAGTCAGTCAGAGTCAATCAATCAGTCAATCAGTCAATCAATCAATCAATCAGTCAGTCAATTAATCAATCAGTCAATCAGTCAATTAATCAATCAGTCAATCAATCAGTCAATCAATCAGTCAATCAATCAATCAATCAGTCAATCAATCAATCAGTCAATTAATCAATCTACCGTTAGTTAACTGAAACCGCAATTGATCATTCAAGCCACACTATCATTCAATGAGTCATCATTAGTCCACCATCCAATCAATCATTTAATATCTACCTTTCATTATCAACCAATCAATCGACCTACCTTCATTATATGGTATTCCATCTATAACAAAAGTTGTCTGAAAAGGGCAAGGAATAAGTTTTAATTCTAACTAATTAGTTCCTGACCGGTCACGGTACGGAATCAAAGACATTATATTCAACCAATCACAGGGCGCAACATCATTGCTCAACCAATGAGAATGCTTAGACAAGGTACGGTCACCGCACGGCACGGTCATCGCACGGTACGGTCACCGCACGGTACGGTCACCGCACGGTACGGTCACCGCACGGTACGGTCACCGCACGGTACGGTCACCGCACGGTACGGTCACCGCACGGCACGGTCACCGCACGGCACGGTCACCGCACGGTACGGTCATCGCACGGCACGGTCACCGCACGGTACGGTCACCACACGGCACGGTCATCGCACGGTACGGTCACTGTACGGTACGGTCGCCGCACGGTACGGTCATCGCACGGCACGGTCACCGCACGGTACGGTCACCACACGGTACGGTCATCGCACGGTACGGTCACTGTACGGTACGGTCGCCGCACGGTACGGTCACCGCACGGTACGGTCACCGCACGGTACGGTCACCGCACGGTACGGTCACTGTACGGTACGGTCGCCGCACGGTACGGTCACCGCACAATACGGTCACCGCACGGTACGGTCACCGCACGGTACGGTCACCGCACGGCACGGTCACCGCACGGCACGGTCACCGCACGGCACGGTCACCGCACGGTACGGTCACCGCACGGCACGGTCACCGCACGGCACGGTCACCGCACGGCACGGTCACCGCACGGTACGGTCATCGCACGGCACGGTCACCGCACGGTACGGTCACCACACGGCACGGTCACGGTACGGTACGGTCACGGTACGGTACGGTCGCCGCACGGTACGGTCACCGCACAATACGGTCACCGCACGGTACGGTCACCGCACGGTACGGTCACCGCACGGTACGGTCACCGCACGGTACGGTACGGTCACGGTACGGTCATCGCACGGCACGGTCACCGCACGGTCACCACACGGTACGTACCGTACCGTAACTACTTCCAACTCATAGAACTCTAACACACACCTTAGTGAGTGGTGTTGATTCCGTTTGTGTTGGTTGTCTCCGCCACGATTGAATACCATTTCCTATCTTAATATTTTTCCAGTGTACAGTGTTCTCTGATTCTTGTTTCAAGATGTGTTCAATGTCTTCATCAGCGAGAGCATGAATGCCTGTACTTGCTATTCTAGATTTGTGACGGTGACAAGGATCGAACGCCGCTGAAAAAAGTGTGAATTTATACAAAACTGTCAGTACAAACACAGCTTATGAATATAACACCATGAAAAAGAGTTTCGAGTTTCCATTGAATTTATCATTATACATCGATGCAGCCCCTACTAGTGTACTCGCTAGTTTCCATTTATGAATATCTCTTACGCCACCTGTAACCGACCACTTTGCTTGACAATACTGGCGGTCGCTAACGAGAGGTTCTAAACTTTTATGATTACTTCAAGAATGCGACCACTTTCTGTGACCGACCACTTTGCCTGATAACACGGGCGGTCGCTTACCACAGGTTCCGGCTACCTTGCCTGATAACACGGGCGGTCGCTTACCACAGGTTCCGGCTACCTTGCCTGACAACACGGGCGGTCGCTTACCACAGGTTCCGGCTATCTTGCCTGACAACACGGCGGTCGCTTACCACAGGTTCCGGCTACCTTGCCTGACAACACGGCGGTCGTTTATACCACAGGTTCCGGCTACCTTGCCTGACAACACGGCGGTCGTTTATACCACAGGTTCCGGTTACCTTGCCTGACAACACGGCGGTCGTTTATACCACAGGTTCCGGTTACCTTGCCTGACAACACGGCGGTCGTTTATACCACAGGTTCCGGTTTACCTTGCCTGACAACACGGCGGTCGTTTATACCACAGGTTCCGGTTACCTTGCCTGACAACACGGCGGTCGTTTACCACAGGTTCCGGCTACCTTGCCTGACAACACGGCGGTCGTTTATACCACAGGTTCCGGTTACCTTGCCTGACAACACGGCGGTCGTTTATACCACAGGTTCCGGTTACCTTGCCTGACAACACGGCGGTCGTTTATACCACAGGTTCGGTTACCTTGCCTGACAACACGGCGGTCGTTTATACCACAGGTTCCGGTTACCTTGCCTGACAACACGGCGGTCGTTTATACCACAGGTTCCGGTTACCTTGCCTGACAACACGGGGTCGTTTATACCACAGGTTCCGGCTACCTTGCCTGACAACACGTTTAAGTTTATACCACAGGTTCCGGTTACCTTGCCTGACAACACGGCGGTCGTTTATACCACAGGTTCCGGTTACCTTGCCTGACAACACGGCGGTCGTTTATACCACAGGTTCCGGTTACCTTGCCTGACAACACGGCGGTCGTTTATACCACAGGTTCCGGTTACCTTGCCTGACAACACGGCGGTCGTTTAAGGCCACAGGTTCCGGTTACCTTGCCTGACAACACGGCGGTCGTTTTCGCTTCTGTAATTGTTACCTTTATTAAAGGTGGTCGCAACCACCTTCAGTGAGCGACCAACTTGCCTGACAACAAGGGTCTCGTACGAGTGGGTAGCTGTACAGTTTAAGTTGGTCAAACTTTTTTCAAACCTTCGCATTTTTAACTGCGCTGTATGAATGACATGCTCGAGAGTCCAGCTGTGGTGCTCTTCGGCGCGGGCTCGGATGAAACGTCGCCCCCATCCGAGTCCGCGCCGAAGAGTACCGCTGGACTCTTGAGCATGTATAAATGACATGCTCGAGAGTTCAGCTGGGTGCTTACCATTTACTCGGAAAAACCGGAAATTCCGGTTGGAGAAACAAATGGTATGTGCCATTCCAATCGGAAAGTTTCGGAGGTAATCCGCTTTTCCCGCTCTTTTCGTTTTTTCCGTAGACGCGTGTACCATTTGACCGAGTTTTCCGGAACTTTCCGATCGGAATGACACATACTTTTTTTTTTTCAGACCGGAATTTCCGGTTTTTTCGAGTAAATGGTAAGCACCCCAGCTGTGGTGCTCTTGGGCGCGAGCTCGGATGAAACGTCGCCCCCATCCGAGTCCGCGCCGAAGAGCACCGCTGGACTCTGAGCATGTATAAATGTAGGAATCATCATCGTATTCAGACTGGCTTACTTTGTCTCTGGAGTAACCACTGCTTGCATGTGAACGTAAAATGTTGACCAGTTTCCTTAACATCAATAGTAATGTCCTCTACAAAGAAGCCAGATTCTCCGAAACTAAGATCACTATTGCTTGATGATGACGATAGTCTTCGAAATCTCTCTATTAGGGTGGGAGAAGAGCTCTCACTGCTATCATCGCTGCCGATATCGTATGATAACTTGAGGTGCTTAATCTGTAAAGAAATGCAAAGAAAATGGAACTTAGAGTCGTTTTCGTATGAGTGGGAAACCTACGGTACAGAGTTACGGTCACGGTAAGGAATCAAAGACATTCTATTCAACCAATCACAGCGCGCAAAGTCATTGCTTAACCATTCAGAATGCTTGGACATGAGAGAGATGCAAAAGTACACGGCATTGTGAGAACTGAATGTAATGACGCTGGTATCAACTCGCAGTTCCGCGCGCAGAAATTGAAAACAATGAATCACGTGACTTTATTGTAGTAATGTAGTCTTTTCATCTGGACAACCTTTTTGAGAATGACTGTTTGCACGAGGCAACATTGTTGCGAGTTAGCAGGTCAGGCCTTACTCTGCGTGGCCTACTTTCCGTGCCCTACTTTCCGTGCCCTACTCTCCGTGCCCTACTGTCCGTGCCCTACTGTCCGTGCCCTACTCTCCGTGCCCTACTCTCCGTGCCCTACTCTCCGTGCCCTACTCTCCGTGCCCTACTCTCCGTGCCCTACACACCGTGCCCTACTCTCCGTGCCCTACTACAAAAAATTGCAGAGGTGGACACGCTGAAATCGTGCGTGTTGCCAGCAATATTACGCGCAATGTTGCGCCTTGTGTCTGTACCATTCTTTTCTCGCTGTTTAGAGTTCTTACACTTACCCATCCAACATCCGCTGCCGAAATCTTCCTCTTAAAATCCATCAGCTGAGTTTTCTTGTCTTTTGGGTTTGCTTCAATTTCCAGTGGTAATTTCTTGGTGTAGCCGTTCTCTCCAAACAACTGTATAGAAAACTGCAGTACCGGGCTTCCGTCGATGCCGTTACCATGGAGATCACTGATTTTGACGTTTGTCTCATATGTTGCTACAGTTGGAGAAAAAGTGTTAATGTTACAATTCGCCTTTTCAGAAACGAGTGGGAGACTGGGTTCGAATCCTGACCGCAAAGCATCTATGGGAATTTTTTTGTCCCATGAACTTTTTTGTTACAATTTGCCTTTTCCGAAACGAGTGGAAGACTGGGTTCAAATCATGACCGCAAAGCATCTATGAGTAATTTTTTGTCCCCTGAACTCGCTTTCACGTGCGAAAGAAAAAAACGAGTGGAAGACTGGGTTCGAATCATGACCGCGAAGCATTATGGATATTTTTGTCCCTGAACTCCTAAAGAACTATGGGTATTTATGGGAACGATGTTTTATATGTACCTTTCTTTGTTTGAGCTCCATACACTTCGATTCTCAAGCAAGGCTTCTCATACCAGTTGACAGGATAAAACCTTACGAACCTCGTATTAACGGCTTTGCTAAGATTTTTTCTGACGATGGTCTTACTGTCATTGTTACCTTGCATAACCTATAATACAATAGATATATTATCAATGACGGGAAACAATAGACTGTGTTGTTAAATAAATTCAAAGGCACCCGTTGGGAAACTCGTGGATTACCACCCCCTTAAAAAAGTTATGAGCCTGCGATGTACTTCAGCGGTAACGAAATGAAAGTTTACGAGTGAGTGAGTGATCCCAAAATTGTCCCAATGTCATCCCTATAACTCGTGGATTACCATCCCCTTCCCCAAAGTTGTGAGCCTGCAATGTACTTCAGCGGTAACGAAATGAAAGTTTACAGCCGAGTGAGTGAGTGATTCCAAAATTGTCCCCATGTCATCCCTATAACTCGTGGATTGCCATCCCCTTCCCCAAAGTTGTGAGCCTGCGATGTACTTCAGCGGTAACGAAATGAAAGTTTACAGCCGAGTGAGTGAGTGATCCCAAAATGTCCCCATGTCATCCCTATAACTCGTGGATTACCATTCCCTTCCCCAAAGTTGTGAGCCTGCGATGTACTTCAGCGGTAACGAAATGAAAGTTTACAGCCGAGTGAGTGAGTGATTCCAAAATTGTCTCCATGTCATCCCTATAACTCGTAGATTACCATCCCCTTCCCCAAAGTTGTGAGCCTGCGATGTACTTCAGCGGTAACGAAATGAAAGTTTACAGCCGAGTGAGTGAGTGATCCCAAAATGTCCCAATGTCATCCCTATAACTCGTGGATCACCACCCCTTCCCCAAAGTTGTGAGCCTGCGATGTACTTCAGCGGCAATGTAATGAAAGTCTACAGCCGAATGAGTAAGTAATCCCAAAATTGTCCCAATGTCATCCCTATAACTCGTGGATTACAAAAGCGTGTGTTTTAGCGAGTACTTCAGAATTAACGAAATGATAGTTTTTCCCCTGAGTATTGTAAAATGTCATCCATATAACCTTTGCCATCCCCTAGAAAACTGCAGCTTGTATTCCTTGACAAAGCGATCAGCGCCCGTGAGTGAGTGATTCAAAATTGTCCCACACCCTCGAGTTAGCCACCTTCCTGTGACGTCATGGAGACTTCCAAGGTCAATCTGAAGGTAAGGATTCACGGACGACAGACTTGGGTACCAGGCCCCTTTCTTACAGTTTAGGCGCGCGTAGTTTGTGGAGGAGTCACCGGCCGTTGATGGTGCTGTTATACAGTCATCTGGTATGTCTTTATTTTCTAAGCCAAGAGCAATGTTCCTTTGGCCTACAGAGAATAAACACAGGTAACCCAAGCTTGGTATGTCAACTCGAGTAGTAATACTATCACGTGACTGTTTATCACGTGACTATCATTATCAAAATGTCCCACCCTCTTTCCGATCACCCCTGAGCAAGTCACTTGTATGGTGGACTGCAGCGACAATGTTGGTTTATCCGTCGTTAATGGATTCAAATTTAAACCACAAGCAGCCAGTATTTGTGTGGGCGTCTTGCGGGACGCGCCAGGGTTGCCAACACCCTGATAGCCACGTATGTGCGCGCGCGCTCTTCACAGGAAATCTGAAGGTAAAAAAAGACGGACGCAGACTTGGGTAAAGGCCCCTTTCATTATTATAAGTAGCCTCAGAAGTTTGATGGAGGAGTTCGGCCGTGATGGTGGTTTAACCTCTTCCCAATGACGCTTTATGTTTATAAGCCAAGAGCAATGGGGCGGATCCAGAGAATAAACACAGGGGGGGGGGGGGGGGGGGGGGGGGGTGTCCACTCGTGTATTACTACAATCACTTGTGGCAAAATTAGGAGATTATCGATCATGAAAAATTCTTGAGGTAAATACAATAGAAATGGATACAGAATACGACCCTCTTGCAATGATTTTAACTTGGATTTTCTCGGCCAAACTGCTTCCTATCATCAAAAAGGAAGCCCGAGTAATTATAGTAAAATCCAGTTATACATCGTGTTGATTGTTAAGATTTTGCATATTCGCGTCCGATCTGTATAACCCATATGTAAATTTTATATCAGTAATTACATTAAATACTGACTTTACGTTTCTTTGATGACCTAATGGTGTATTACGCATAAAATCTGACTTTACGTTTCTTTGATGACCTAATGGTGTAATTACGTTAAAATCTGACTTTACGTTTCTTTGATGACCTAATGGGGGTAATTACGTTAAAATCTGACTTTACGTTTCTTTGATGACCTAATGGTGTAATTACGTTAAAATCTGACTTTACGTTTCTTTGATGACCTAATGGTGTAATTACGTTAAAATCTGACTTTACGTTTCTTTGATGACCTAATGGTGTAATTACGTTAAAATCTGACTTTACGTTTCTTTGATGCACCTAATGGTGTAATTACGTTAAAATCTGTCTAGTTTCTTTGATGAAATGCATGGTGTATTACAATTTTTCGACTTTAGGTTTTTTGTTCGAGGTAATGGTAAGGCAGACCAGGAATTTTTGGGGATTTTTATCATCATTTTATAAGCTAGGTCATCATCATCAACAACAGAGGTATGCCCCTACCACGATCATTACAGGCTTTATCACCCTTAACTTTCCAATCACAATTCTAAACAAGTCAATGTACAGATATCTGCTGCTTCCGGTCATGTTGAGTATTGTCCGTGTTGCAGTATACCGACCACCAAGTTCAAGAGTAATTTTCACACTTAAACTCACAGGCATATTGTCCTGTGGGCGTCTTTCGCGACATGTACTGTACACTTGAAAATTGCGCACATGCTCTACCAAAGCGAGCCATCCAAAAAAAGACGCGCGCATACAATATATTTTTATCATTATAAGTAGCCTCAAAAGAAATGATTGGGCTACCTGTGGTTTAACCTCTTCCAGACGCCGCTGTCATATAAGTTCATAGGGGCGGATCCGGACAGTTTTTCAAATGGGGGGGGGGGGGGTTTCCTTATGAAATTTACTAGGTTACATGTGGAATAACTAGATTCGAGGATAAAATTATTCGGATTTAACCTTCACAATATTTCGACTAGCCATACGAGTCTCCATCAGATCCGCCATGAGATTTTACAAACACCTTGACAAATACCATGGTGAAATGGAAATGAGACGTTAAAAAGTACATGATGTGCATACCCAGAAATTTTGAGATACTTCCGCTGAAACAAGCTCATTATTCATAAGCTTTTAGTACTTCATGAAATACTAGGAGACTGGGTAGGAACTGCCCGTATGGTGCAAAACTAGACTACTGCAATATCAGTATACCGTACCACGACAGGGGCGTAGCAAAGGATCCCATTGGGGGGGGGGGGGGGGGGGGGGGGGGGGGTGCACCCCTCCATATCGTTCACCCCCCCTCCACTCCTCAAACATAAATTTAAAGAGTAGACCCAGAGGAAGGGGGATCACGGCACTCTGTGACCCCCCCCCCTCTATCATACGCCCCTGTACGAAGGGCGTTCTATGTTGAGTGTATTTAAAAAGTTGGATCCGGTACAATTTTTCGCGATAGGTTTTGTTCGAGGTACGCGCAAGGAAATATGTCATTAAACTCACGCAGAGCACACTTGTTTGGCTTATGTAAGAGGTCATATAAGAGAGGTTCAAACATTTACTAAATTCAGAGGATATGCCCCACTACGAAGTACAGGCTTGATCTCCTTAACGAGGTCTTCACAATTCTAAGCCAGACAATGTTTCACTCGCTGCTTCCGGTCATGTTGAGTATGACGGCTAAAGTTTGACTCAACCAAGTTCAAGAGTACTTTATACACATTCTCAAAGATATTGATCCTTACAGCTTTCGCGACATGTACTGTACAAAAAATCAAATGATGACGCGAGCAAAAAGTGACGCGAAAATTTGTAATCATCATCTTCCAAAATTGCTACAAATTGTATTTATTACAGTAACTTCATTGTTAGGCGAGTCACGTGACAGTTTTTCAAATGGCTTTCCTTATGAAATAGGTTACATGAAGAATAAGTTACGACGTAGATTTATTCGGATTTAATTTTGCACAATATTTCGAGCTAGCCTACTAGTCTTCATCAGGGCATATGAGATTTTACAAGTGACTTGACAAATAAATGGTAGACGGAAATGACGTTCTGATACATGGCATATGGATAGCGAGAGATAAATAATGGTGTAACTGATTAGTAGGTTTCATCGCGTTTATTAAGGCCATTAGGTTCAAGAGTGTTAGCACGTGTTATGAGGTAAGCTTCTTTGGCTTTGCGAATAGCATCACGAGAAGAGAAAATTTGTTCTAAAGGAATTAAAAGGATATTAGATGCAGAGTGGTCAGGGTTGGATAGAAAATGTTCAGATGCAGTAGTGGGTTTAGATTTACTAGAAGGTTTGTCAACTGTCCTACGATGTTCGTTGAAGCGGTCTTTGAGTCTACGTTTGGTTTCACCAATGTACTGTTTGTTACATTTAGTACATTGAATCATGTAAATGACGTTTTTTGTGTTACAGCTAGTCCATGTGTGTAGTAATGGTTCTGGTTTCACCCGTAGAAGTAAAAGTATATTGGGTGCAGTTATCGGAAATGTAAGGGCAAGTTAAACAGTTTTGTCCACAACGAAAAGAACCTGGATTGTGATTGGAAGCAGTGTTGGAGTTATCTGACGGTAGTTTGGATTTGACTAGCAAATCACGTAGATTGGATGAACGTCGGAAGGCTACTAATGGGCGTTGGGGGAAAATGGTTTTGCAACGCACGGAGGAATGTAGAAGGTCAAAATGTTTCTTAAAGATAGGAAAGATAGATGGAAGTGACGGATTATAGGTGACTATAAAGGGAATACGGTGAGAGGAATTAGATTTCTGTCTAGGTTGTAGAGCAAGATTACGAGGGATGTCAGCAGCGCGTTTAGTTTGTTTAGTGAGAAAATCACGGCTGTAACCTCGTTTAAGGAGATAGGAGATAAGTTCAGAGGTACGGTTTTTAAAAGCTTCCTCAGTGGAACAAATTCGTCTGAGACGGAGAGCTAAGCTAAAAGGAATGGCTTTTTTAGTATGACTAGGATGACAAGATGAAAAAAGCAGATGCTGATGTTTATCAGTAGGTTAACTATAAAGGTCAGTTTCAATGACTCCACTGATTATTAAGGGATACATTGACATCAAGAAACGGGACATTACTAGAAGAGTGAAAACTTGTAAATTTTATGGTAGGATGAATATTATTAAAATAATCGATGAAAGTTTTTAGGTTATCAGGACCTTCTGTCCAGACCATAAAAATATCATCGATATATCTGAGCCAAGAATGGGGAGTGAAAGGGGCTTTGTTCAAAGCATTGGCTTCAAAGTAACCAAGAAAGAGATTGGCGAAGGAAGGTGCCATTTTGGTACCCATAGCAGTTCCATGAATTTGTAGGTAGTTGTTATTATTAAAAGTGAAGTTATTCATAGTAAGGATCATACGGATAAGATCACATAAAGTATTAGTAGGAATTTTTCCTTATGAACCAATCAAAAGTAGTCTTAAGACCAAAATAGTTTGATCGAAGTTCGAGTCAGTCTTGTCTTCTTTCATTTCGAATCGTGTCTGCCATGTTGAACCGTACAAGAAAATAAAGTTTAAAGCTTGGTTTTCACGAGCGACGCAAGCATAAACGCAAGCACAAGCGGTTTTACAGGGCTGGCCTGACGCAAGTGTATTGGTCGATACCGCAAATACTGTGGGGGGAGGGGATGTGCCTCATATTTTTACTAGCATAATATTCCGGTAATATTCACTCAAGTATTGACTCTTGTATTTCAATCGTCATTGCTCTGGAAATCATACAATGGTAATTATTTTATTAATGAATTAAAATACGAACAAAACTCACATTAAAAAGGATTCCGTTTTTATCTAGTCTCGTCACGTAACACACTCGCGTTGTGTGACGAAACTAAACCGGCTGAGAATTTTAAAAACAGTTCAACTGGGAGGGTAAACTGTGACCCACTACGAGGGAGGATCCGTGCAAAACTAGCTATAAAAACTTGTTTTTATCACGGGAAATACGACTAAGAATTCAGAGAATTATGAAGTATTTTGTTCACGCTGTGACCTATTTTGAAGTAGGTATTGAAACAATGGTCAAGTTTCATTAGTATAAAAGGGAGTAGAAACCGGAATGCACTGAATGATATAAAACGCCAGGTCAATACCACTAATAATTGCCCCAGGAGAATTATTGTATTGAATTATTGTATAAAAACTGAAAGATAAACGCCAGGTCAATACCACTAATAATTGCCCTAGGAGAATCATTGTACTGAATAAACGTCAGGTCAATACCACTAATAATTACCCCCAGGAGAATTATTATACTGAATAATTGTATAAAAATTGTCCGATAATTCGATTAAGTTCAAAACTTTGCTTCTGCATCCACGATTATTTTTTGAGAATGACAGAGTGCGGGTCAGTCTGTTTCTAGAAAATGTCAAATCAGCACTGAAGTGATGTAAGTGCGTTAGCGTGCGGCAAGTAAGACCACTCGAAACACTTAGCGTCCTTAGCTCTTAATAGTATGGAACCCATAAACCAATATCACAAGTGACAGAACAAGCAGATCTGACGTCCTTGGGTAGAACGAAGTACTAGTACTTGGGGTTTTCTCTTGCAACGGAACAGGCATTCAGAACCTCGTTTTAAATACTACGCATCTCAATTTATGCGTTCCAATGACTCGACGTTGTGGCGTGGTTTGACCCCAAAGTCGTTTCCCGCTTATGAAAGAATCACAACATCGCCCATAGTAAACAATGAAACGATAGACAGTACTCACCCTATAAAATCTAGTACGAGTATACAGGGAGGTAGTGGCTCTTCTGACATACTGCAACTCACTAACTAGCAGAATGGAATTCATATACTGTACTACTTACATGTAGAGTAAAGGCCTGGTTCGTTTCTAGTTTTTGTTCTTGGCTTGATGCCAACTGTATATCAAATGACTGCTATATGGAACATCACTTACATCTGCCATCACGACGTATGCAATCTAAGGTTGCTCAGGTCAGTGAGAAAATCTAGTTAAAACCGGTTTTTGGTGAAACTAGTAACGTCCGAGCGAAAAAAAAAACAGGTTTGGTTGGTGTGAATGATGTATGAATGAATGATACAACCTTAGCGTGTTTATTGGCACACATAGTAATGTCGATATTTATCAGGGTGATACTAACAAACCTGTATCCTCTGAAGGAGCCAAGGGTGTCCTTCCTCCCCCTGCCCCTCCCCCGCACCCTCCTCTTCCATCCCCTCCCCTCCCCCCTCAGACATAGTGAGATAGACCGTTTTCAATTGTCATTGTTCTGGACTGACTAACCTCGTGTTCATGTGGAAACACAAAAGCATTTTCACCTGTATGAGAGGCTAGTCAGTCCAGAACAATGGCAATTGCTGATATTGAAGTTACACTCACTCCAATGACTCTGAACAACGGTTTCAAGTCGAGGCTATCGGGTCAGAACAAAAACTTGACCCGATAGCCTCGACTTGAAACCTTTGTACAGTCATTGGAGTGTAACTTCGATATCAACTATTGAAATTGGACGCCATTATTGCATTCGGTCTATAGGTTGACTGATCTCTCCTTACTATTGTCATAGGGCGTATATGACAATATTTATATTTTTACCAATAATAATAATAACGTGTTTTCTATTATATCACTAGCGTATACCTTTTCAATCTGTATTTGCATGTGAATATATTTATATTTTTACCAATAATAATAATAACGTGTTTTCTATTATATCACGTGCGTATACCTTTTCAATCTGTATTTGCATGTGAATATATTTATATTTTTACCAATAATAATAATAACGTGTTTTCTATTATATCACGAGCGTATACCTTTTCAATCTGTATTTGCATGTGAATATATTTCAGTTTATATTTTTACCAATAATAATAACGTGTTTTCTATTATATCACGAGCGTATACCTTTTCAATCTGTATTTGCATGTGAATATATTTCAGTTTATATTTTTACCAATAATAATAACGTGTTTTCTATTATATCACGAGCGTATACCTTTTCAATCTGTATTTACATGTGAATATATTTCAGTTTGTATGACGCAAACATAAACGTATGAATAATTAATTAGGCGTAATTACAGTGCGAACGAAAACGAGCCCGACGCAAGCACAAGTATAAGAACTTGTGTCGTGTGAAAACGAGCCCGACGCAAGCATAAACGCAAGCACAAGAAACTTGTGTCGTGTGAAAATGGGCCCGACGCAAGCATAAGCGCAAGTATAAGAACTTGTGTCGTGTGAAAACGAGCCCGACGCAAGCATAAGCACAAGTATAAGAACTTGTGTCGTGTGAAAACGAGCCCGACGCAAGCATAAACGCAAGTATAACAACTTGTGTCGTGTGAAAACGGGCCCAACGCAAGCATAAGCACAAGTATAAGAACTTGTGTCGTGTGAAAACGAGCCCGACGCAAGCATAAACGCAAGTACAAGAAACTTGTGTCGTGTGAAAATGGGCCCGACGCAAGCATAAGCGCAAGTATAACAACTTGTGTCGTGTGAAAACGGGCCCAACGCTAGCATAAACGCAAGTATAAGAACTTGTGTCGTGTGAAAATGAGCCCGACGCAAGCATATAAGCACAAGTATAAGAACTTGTGTCGTGTGAAAACGAGCCCGACGCAAGCATAAACACTGAGCACAAGAAACTTGTGTCGTGTGAAAATGGGCCCGACGCAAGCATAAGCGCAAGTATAAGAACTTGTGTCGTGTGAAAACGGGCCCAACGCTAGCATAAACGCAAGTATAAGAACTTGTGTCGTGTGAAAATGAGCCCGACGCAAGCATATAAGCACAAGTATAAGAACTTTTATAACATAGCATTGAAATAACGCGCGCTCTAATTAGCGTGCGCGAGTGTGCAACCAGTGTGGAGCCAAGTGGATCCCCATACTACTTTGACAATGTTATGACGAAATTTATCGTCAATAAGAGGACAGACGCATAAAAAAGTGATGTCAATTTTTTTTTTACAATAACAAAAATTATTCAAACATGACACACCATCTTGTATTTCTCTTACGAATTTCTTGACTATTTCGTTCAGTTCGTAGTCATTTAGTGTCGCAAAGCGAACGCTATCATTTAGTTTCTGTTCGGACTCAACTTCCTCCAGAGACAAGCATCAATTTCCTCAAGAAATTCAACTTGGAACGAAGGAAATTCGTACATTGATGAAATTTTTCTCCATCGACCGATCTTCAGCTTTGTACGCGCCATTTTGTTTTTATCTGTCTGTCCTCTTATTGATGATGAAAATAAACCAATCAGCGCGCGAGAAATTTGTAAGTTATTGTAAAAAACTCAATGGACGCACGCTACGTCATCGCCATAGCGCGCACTCTGAAATCAATTGGAAAATAAAATTGTTTTATTTGAATTTGCAGTAACTATGTTATAAAAGGAATGGTCAACGCTTCAGCTGTGCGTCCATCGAGTTATGGATTCACTTGGTCGGCTGCTAAGCACTCAAGAAGCTAGAGTGCGACTCTTACGCTTCTCTCGTACTTAGCAGCCTCCCGCGTGCATCCATAACTCGATGGACGCACGCTGAGCGTTGACCATTCCTTCAGTGTCGTGTGAAAACGGGCCCGACGCAAGCATAAGCACAAGTATAAGCATAAGGATCATATTTTTCGCATAAGTCGTGCTTGCGCGTATGATTTGCGTTATATTAGAGTCACGCCTTACTCTTTGACGAGTCTCGATAATTTCCTATATTTCCCTTTATTTTATTTTATTATTATTATTATTATTATTATTATTATTATTATTATTATTATTATTATTATTATTATTATTATATACACTCGATTGCAGAAAGGTTGTAATATACATTGATACAAATATCTAGTGAGATACAAGATATCTAATGAGATGCAAAGTGTGAAACATCGCTTATTTTCTTCTAATCTATCAGAATCATCAATTTTAGATTAGTATCGCATCCAGCAAGGACAACACAACAGTTGCATTTTAGCATGTATAATAT
The DNA here is from genome assembly GCA_033675265.1 of Actinostola sp. cb2023. Taxonomy (NCBI): domain Eukaryota; kingdom Metazoa; phylum Cnidaria; class Anthozoa; order Actiniaria; family Actinostolidae; genus Actinostola; species Actinostola sp. cb2023. The sequence continues at coordinate 237,784 of JAUJYZ010000032.1, read as the reverse complement.
TTTGCATCTCATTAGATATTTGTATAAATGTATACTACAACGTTTCTGCAATTGAGTGTATATATATATATATACACCTAATTTCAAAAACGTTGTCCAAATAGCCAAATACGAATTCATTCAAAAAGACAAAAGAAACAGTTCAGATTGAGTACACTTCTTTTGTCTTTTAATGAAATCCTATTTGGCTTTTTTGATTATTATTGGACAACGTTTTTGAAATTAGGTGTATATATTATTATTACTCTACTTGTAAAGAGCATTGAGATCCATATGGAATGCGCTTTTCTAAGAATTAAATTATTATTATTAAATTGTTATTCCGTTTTCACGTGACACAAGTTCTTAAGTTTGCGATTATGAGTTGCCACGCGAACACGCTATTCATTATCACTTTGAACATGTATTTTATAATAAGTCGCTCCGCATCGCTCTTTTAAACACGAAACCGCGCTATAAAAGGGACTGGACCGCCTTCATTTCACACCTTTCCAGCTCAGTTGAATCAATTTGAAATGGTGGAGTAACATCTTCGTATTCGTGTCGTATTGAACGACTCAAAGTTCATAATTATTATTCAGCTGGACTTCGATAAAACTGAGCTAGATATCAATATTTTCAAAACTGATCATTCAAAACGAATAACAAGATTTTGAAAATGAGTTCTTGATGTTATTAAAAGAACGAAGAAAGTCAAAAATTTGAAATTCAAATTTTTGAATTCAAATTTCGCGCCCATTGTTACGACCAGAGCTCTTGACAGTACGATGGATGACTGACAACTGAAGGTGGTAGCTGCCTGGCACAGGCCCTTTTATAGCGCGGTTTCGTGTTTAAGCCGCGTCTACACGAGCAAGTTTTCCTTGTCAAGGAAAACTTGCTCGTGTAGATGACAAAAACATCGCCAATTTTTCCTTGTCAAGGAAAACTTGTTCGTGTAGATGCGGCTTAAGCGGGTATGTCTAAATAGATTCACCTTTGACACGTTTAATTTGAGAAAAAGTGTATTCGAGGTGACGCTCTTCGAAGGGGTATTTGCTTTCGCTCATTGAACACTCCCGTCAAGAACCAATTATTCACAACACGGTGTTGTGTACGTCACCTCTATGTTAATCTGTTCATATACACGATACACTCTCAGTTTAAGTAGAGACAATTTTTAAATGTAATCACGTCGGTGAACTAATCACGTACTGAGCCAGCGATACGCCAGAGGGTGAATATAGACTGCACTGCGAACCAGTTCTAATATTTTTCTTGGTCTTATAAAGACCAAATAAATTAAAATGTATTTCTCTTATACCATCGTTAAGTTTGTGGTGATGAATCATTTATGCCAACTACAGAATACGATAGTAGAGACAGATGAAGACCAAGAAAGATATTGCCACTCGCTCGCTCGCTCGCGCAGACTCTTTTCAACATGTTTTGACAACTAGTCATTGAAAAAAGTGTTTTTGTCTCCGGCGAGGTGAAAACAATAGGGTTGTAGGAGTGAGATAGTCATTTCAGAAAACCTCACATAAATATTCATTTATATTTATCTTCATTTCAAGTGCTACAGTAATTTTGAGCATTTCCTCTCGACAAACAAACTTTATATTGACAGACTTTGTGATTTTTACGCGAAAATTCGAAATAAAAACGAAGGTGAAACTCGTTTTCGAACCTGTTCCAATGAATGGTAGTACATGATTGTCGCTGCATGACAAGAATGTATTTTGACTTGAATACCCATTGAACGATATACTATTTCGTTTTTTTAAGGAATTTGTATCATTCACCTATCGCTGTTTTTGTTTAGGGATCGTTTTGGCAAAACCAGCCAAGCAGTCAGTGCGAGAAAACCCCTTAAGACCCGACTACATGTGGCAGTGTCGTAGTGATGAACGCGGGCTGTGGCCCACGAACACTATGCATATCTAATCATGTGTTGTAAACAAAACCATGTTGTCTGTAGTTTGTCTGTGTTTACTGAAGCTTACCTTGTGCTTCGAGGCTTTTAAATAGTGTAAATACTCGGTAGAGAGAGAACCGAACCGAGGGTCGAAACTGAACACGTTGTTAAGAGCACATTTGCGTGACTAATTTATTCGTGGTCTTTGTGAGCAAAGTTTCAGTAATTATACCTGTTCTCGATGCACGCATTTTGCATAACAATTTTAATGAATGACAAACATTATATGTTGGAATCAAAACACGTGGTTGAAATCATTTCGTTTAGATAATAAAAATACGCATTTGTTTATTTTTCAACAGAGTTCTATTTAATTGAATCTGTTGTTGACGATAAACACTTGTTCCACGCGTACAACGGTTGGAAGATGAGATATTTTAAGACTAATACTCATAATTTATTCTTTTTTTTACTATCATCTGATTGATTCATTTCTTTTATCCATTAAAAAAAATATATATATATATACACAGGGAATTAACGTTTTAGTCAAAAAGTGCTCAACTGTTGGAGCTGTTTATATACAAATTAATCAGAGTACTTCTTGATTCACATGATGTTTATTTCCACTACAACGCTGTTTCGTGCGGACGGTGTAGAAACACCGTCCGTACTCTTCAGGTGGCAATGCGTGAATAATTCCACAAAGAATGTTACATAGATTGACAGAAAGGTCATGTTACGTGTGTTGCATGCTATAGCGCGCACGCTAGATAGGTACTATATATAGATGTTATACGAATTCCAGCAGATATTTGTTACGATGTCTACAACCGCTCGCGAGTTCATTACGCTTGTTAAGTGTGCAAAGGTCAGGTTTACATAAGATATAATATTTCTCAGTTAAGCATAAATTACAACGTTTAGCGGCGTTAGAATACGATTTAGCTTTCTTGATAACTTTCCACTTAATTTCATACGTTTCGTTATTGTCCTTTAGTGTCCATATATATTTGCTCAATTCTGTGGCGTTTCGGTGTTTTTCGTTTCTAAATGAAGCTGTATGGTTTCTGTACCTAGTTTTAAAGGCATTTTCTGTTAGTCCTATATATGTTTCTATTCTGTTGTTGCTCTTGACGGTGGCCTGGTATATTACACTTTCTGTAAGGCACTTAAAGATATGATGACGATCACTATGATGCTGGTGATGTGATTAGTGAACAATAGATATGATGACGATCACTATGATGATGATGATGTGATTAGTGAACAATAGATCTGATGACGATCACTATGATGCTGGTGATGTGATTAGTGAACAATAGATATGATGACGATCACTATGATGATGATGATGTGATTAGTAATAATAATAATAATAAATATTTATAAAGCGCTCATAGCGAAAGTTCTGAGCGCTGAATACAAAGATATATAAAAAAATATATATAAAAATAAAAATAAAAAATATGTATATAATAAAAATAAAATAAGTGAGTCTTCAGTTTTGACTTGAATATAGAGAGTGAGTCACAAGATCTAATATCAATGGGTAAAGTGTTCCAGAGGTAAGGCGCAGCTACAGCAAAAGCACGATAGCCATATGTCTTGAGATGGTAATCCACCGGCTTTAAAAGGACGGCACTAGAAGATCTAAGTGTTCTAGTCGGGACATAAAGCTGTAGAGCATCACTGATGTAAGCAGGCGCGAGACCATGTAGTCCTTTGAAGGCCAGAAGTAGAATTTTGAAGTGGATACGCTTCTCTATTGGTAACCAATGGAGCTGTTTGAGTACTGGAGTGATGTGGTCAAATTTACGTGTAAACGTCAATAGTCTAGTGAACAATAGATCTGATGACGATCACTATGATGATGATGATGTGATTAGTGAACAATAGATCTGATGACGATCACTATGATGATGATGTGATTAGTGAACAATAGATCTGATGACGATCACTATGATGATGATGATGTGATTAGTGAACAATAGATCTGATGACGATCACTATGATGATGATGATGTGATTAGTGAACAATAGATATGATGACGATCACTATGATGATGATGATGTGATTAGTGAACAATAGATCTGATGACGATCACTATGATGATGATGATGTGATTAGTGAACAATAGATATGATGACGATCACTATGATGATGATGATGTGATTAGTGAACAATAGATCTGATGACGATCACTATGATGATGATGATATGATTAGTGAACAATAGATATGATGACGATCACTATGATGATGATGATGCGATTAGTGAACAATAGATATGATGACGATCACTATGATGCTGGTGATGTGATTAGTGAACAATAGATATGATGACGATCACTATGGTGATGTGATTAGTGAACAATAGATATGATGACGATCACTATGATGATGATGATGCGATTAGTGAACAATAGATATGATGACGATCACTATGATGCTGGTGATGTGATTAGTGAACAATAGATATGATGACGATCACTATGATGATGATGATGTGATTAGTGAACAATAGATATGATGACGATCACTATGATGCTGGTGATATGATTAGTGAACAATAGATATGATGACGATCACTATGATGCTGGTGATGTGATTAGTGAACAATAGATATGATGACGATCACTATGATGATGATGATGTGATTAGTGAACAATAGATATGATGACGATCACTATGATGATGCGATTAGTGAACAATAGATATGATGACGATCACTATGATGCTGGTGATGTGATTAGTGAACAATAGATATGATGACGATCACTATGATGATGATGATGCGATTAGTGATAGATATGATGACGATCACTATGATGCTGGTGATGTGATTAGTGAACAATAGATATGATGACGATCACTATGATGATGATGATGCGATTAGTGAACAATAGATATGATGACGATCACAATGATGATGATGATTGCAGAAAGTTTCTATTTATAGTCATGTTGTATGTTTTGTTAAACAGGGCTCTATTTAAACCAGCCTGAGCTGAACTGGACAACCCGTCTAAATATTTGTGAAATAAATGAAAAGAAATAAATGAAAAGAAATAATAACAATAGTAATCATAATAATAACTAGACGTTCTACCAGCGTGAAGTCGGGCTTCTGACTGAGGACTGATATGTAACCATAGTTAGTAGAGGGAATGGTTAGGAAGCCTTTTGTTATATTTCTTTGTTCTAGCCCTAATGTCATTATGATGTTGAACGGGTCCTGACCGTGCACAATGTTTGTTCAAATTCATTAGAAAATGGCTAAACGACTGAACCCAAATGTTCTCTATTGGATTGCTTATTGCTGCGAAGCCGTAAGGCGAGCAGCAACACTATTCTTGACGGTTTACCTGTGTTTATGTTGGGATCCCTGTGTGCTAGATGCCAGCAAAAATCTCGATTTGTGTTTGTCCTGCCGGATTTTTCGGAACGTGGTCGGATCAACTTCGACAATGCTCGGACAGCAGTATACAGCATGCAGTACATGTGTCCAGCGGGGTTCATCATAAATGATTACATACATTATATTGTACGTTCAAAGCACCTTGTAGACGATTAGTTCGTTGTTGTTTTGACCGAGGTATTCGCAGTGTAATTATGTCAAAGTCAAACTTATTTATTGCCGGAAGCATTCATCAAGGCTACGAACGCTTTAGTGACATTTCACGGGGAAGACGATGTTCTTTTATGCCGTTTTTTCAGCCGCCTATGATTCTATGATTTGCTCAGAATTTACCAATCGAACAATGGACCGGTAGATCAGATGCTTGTCGAAGGAGATCGACTTTATCTGGATGCTCTTCGAAGTAGATCCATCCCTGACACAGAGGTGTTGTCCCTAAACTATCTGTCCATTAATATGGCATATTGGTCTTTGGAGACTAACAGTAATTATTATTTGCCTATTACGGCACAAACACATGATTGTGATGATTCGCTTTTGGGCTGAATCACAAACAATTCTGTAACTGCATAATTATAACTTACCATATTATTACATTACTACAGGTTAGCGCAGAATTGATTATCTCATATGATGTACACAATAACAGAATGCTAGATACATGTATCCTAAACGCATGAACTGACACCATACATTGTTTGTTATTGTTATTGTTATTGCATTTTGTTCTTCCAAGAAGTGTGCAGAATTATGCATTATTATCAATACATTTCAGCAATAGACCATTAGTTGTCTCTTGAGACTTGAGTTGAGTTAAAAAATATATGTTGCGTTCAACTGATGATTGCATTATTTTGCTATTAGTGATAGCCAACAAAATGTTAACTGACAACATATGCCATTATAATAATAATAATATAATAATAATAAACTATATTTATAAAGCGTCATATTCAATATTTGCTCATGGCGCTATTAACCTATATCCAATAAAAATAATAATGAAAAATAAAATGATAATAATAACAATAATAATAATGAGGTCAATCGGGGTCGATACTAATAATGAGGTCCATACTGAAGTCCATCTATGGCATACGAAAAATAAAATTAATGATGCACTACTAGTGGTGTAATAGGTCACATATTGCTCATCACATACTTCTCGCAGCACTTCGCTTGCTTAAAGCAATGACTAGTTTAAATATTCTAATATATTTAATTTTGAATTGGAATATATCGAACAAGCAGCCAAAAGAAACGTTTGGGTTCAGTTGCTCAACCATAGCACTTAAGGCAAAACAATGACAAAACAAAATATTTGTGCACGGTCATGGTTGAAAAAAAAACGAACAAAAACATATAACAAAAGGTTTCCCAACCAGTCCCCTCTACTAACTATGATGTAACTAACTAACATGATTAGTCATTAGAGTGTGCTGACAGTCAAGATTGAGAACTGTAGACAAAGCTAGTGGGAATCACACATGTATTAACTGTACAATATTTTACAATGGGTAAATAGTTCAGGGACAATGTTTCTCTATCTGGTTAATTTCCTATGCTAAGAGAATCAAGGTAAAGTCTGTCACTTTCGGTTAGGATCTCATCGATCGTTTCAGAAGTCCACCGAGCGATAGGCAAATTCTGAGCAAATAAATGCAGAAATAATAATAATAATAATAATAATAATGATAATAATAATAATAATAATAATAATAACAACAACAACAATAATAATAATAATATAATAATAATAATAATAATAATAATAATAATAATATTTACAATAAAATCTTATTACTCAAATTGCCCTATACCATTATGACGTAACGGCTTATTTTGAATGAAGAACATTTACATGTTGGCGACGCTCGTACTGTTTCCAGATATTAGTTCAACGTTACTTTTCCCACAAATATTTACTGGACCTAGGGCTCAGAGGGAAATCCTTTGTAGCCTAGCGACCATGATTTTCAGCGTTTACGGCTCATGAGTGGTATGGGCACACATGAAAGTTGGGCGACGTCTGAAAAAACAGGCTATCAGAGAAGTAGCCTGATTTTCAGAAGAGAGTAGAGAGTGAAAAAACTTATCAGAGAACAAAGATGTAAAGCTTTTTTTACTTTTTTTTTTTTTTTTTTTTTTTTTAAAAAAAAAGAAGAAATATGTATACAATTCCAAAAACGAAAACAAACAAACGAACAAAACAAGAACAAAACTAAAAAAGAAAGAATGAAAAAAAAATGTACCACGGCTGGGACTCGAACCCTCGACCCCCAGGGTCAAAAGAGATGAATGCCGGTAATTTATCCAAAAAAGGACCATACTCCCAGACATTATGCTGAGCCACCGTATGTTACGTATAGGATGAAGATTTCGGCCTCATCCGCGCTATCCGGGCATTACACCAATCAGCTTAGTGATCAAAGAGGGAGGGAACAGTCGGATCCTAGGCCCACTAAATAACTGCCCCGCACCACTAGGCTATCGTGCACGCTTATTGATTTGGAGGACAAAATAACCTAGTGTATCCTGTGAATGGACTGTCTATTGTTGTGCAAATTACGATGGTCCCGTGGCTCGCACTCGAAACACAGCGCGTTTGAAGCACATGGGCCCGGGGTCGATTCCTCGCTGCACCGAATTTTTTTTTTCTTTTTCTTTTCACTGTTTGTTTTTGTAAGAACATTTTACTCACGATAATGATTATTTTAATAATGTAAGATTATTGAAAATAATTCAAAAATGTTAAGTTATTTTTATTTTAAATATACACCTGATTTCAAAAACGTTGTCCAATAACTGAATCAAAAAAGCCAAATAGGAATTCATTAAAAGACAAAAGAAGTGTACTCAATCTGAACTTTTTCTTTTGTCTTTTTGAATGAATTCGTATTTATAATTGGCTATTTATTTGGACAACGTTTTTGAAATTAGGTGTATCATATATATTATATATATATATATGAAGACTGTGTTCTCAAAACGATCTTGTTGACTAAGACCCATTTTGTAATAACAGTTCTTACTTGCTAATTGTACGTAGTAGGTGTATCATATATATTATATATATATATGAAGGCCGTGTTCTCAAAACGATCTTGTTGACTAAGACCCATTTTGTAATAACAGTTCTTACTTGCTAATTGTACGTAGTAGGTGTATCATATATATTATATATATATATGAAGGCCGTGTTCTCAAAACGGTCTTGTTGACTAAGACCCATTTTGTCAATAACAGTTCTCACATATATAACTATTAATAAAGTATAAATAAATCAGGTGTATCATATATATTATATATATATATGAAGACTGTGTTCTCAAAACGATCTTGTTGACTAAGACCCATTTTGTAATAACAGTTCTCACATATATAACTATTAATAAAGTATAAATAAATCAGGTGTATCATATATACACCTAATTTCAAAAACGTTGTCCAATAATAATCAAAAAAGCCAAATAGGATTTCATTAAAAGACAAAAGAAGTGCACTCAAGCTGAACTGTTTCTTTTGTCTTTTTGAATGAATTCGTATTTGGCTATTTGGACAACGTTTTTGAAATTAGGTGTATTATATATCTATATGAAGGCCGTGTTCTCAAAACGATCTTGTTGACTAAGACCCATTTTGTAATAACAGTTCTCACATATATAACTATTAATAAAGTATAAATAAATCAGGTGTATCATATATATTATATATCTATATGAAGGCCGTGTTCTCAAAACGATCTTGTTGACTAAGACCCATTTTGTAATAACAGTTCTCACATATATAACTATTAATAAAGTATAATAAATCAGGTGTATCATATATATTATATATCTATATGAAGGCCGTGTTCTCAAAACGATCTTGTTGACTAAGACCCATTTTGTCAATAACAGTTCTCACATATATAACTATTAATAAAGTATAAATAAATCAGGTGTATCATATATATTATATATCTATATGAAGGCCGTGTTCTCAAAACGATCTTGTTGACTAAGACCCATTTTGTAATAACAGTTCTCACATATATAACTATTAATAAAGTATAAATAAATCAGGTGTATCACTATATGAAGGCCGTGTTCTCAAAACGATCTTGTTGACTAAGACCCATTTTGTAATAACAGTTTCTCACTCACTATATAACTAAAAGTATAAATAAATCAGGTGTATCATATATATTATATATCTATATGAAGGCCGTGTTCTCAAAACGATCTTGTTGACTAAGACCCATTTTGTAATAACAGTTCTCACATATATAACTATTAATAAAGTATAAATAAATCAGGTGTATCATATATATTATATATATATATATGAAGGCCGTGTTCTCAAAACGATCTTGTTGACTAAGACCCATTTTGTAATAACAGTTCTCACATATATAACTATTAATAAAGTATAAATAAATCAGGTGTATCATATATATTATATATATATATATGATATGAAGGCCGTGTTCTCAAAACGGTCTTGTTGACTAAGACCCATTTTGTAATAACAGTTCTCACATATATAACTATTAATAAAGTATAAATAAATCAGGTGTATCATATATATTATATATATATATGAAGGCCGTGTTCTCAAAACGATCTTGTTGACTAAGACCCATTTTGTAATAACAGTTCTCACATATATAACTATTAATAAAGTATAAATAAATCAGGTGTATCATATATATTATATATATATACGTGAAGGCCGTGTTCTCAAAACGATCTTGTTGACTAAGACCCATTTTGTAATAACAGTTCTCACATATATAACTATTAATAAAGTATAAATAAATCAGGTGTATCATATATATTATATATATATATATGAAGGCCGTGTTCTCAAAACGATCTTGTTGACTAAGACCCATCTTAAATCAGGTGTATCATATATATTATATATATATATATGAAGGCCGTGTTCTCAAAACGATCTTGTTGACTAAGACCCATTTTGTAATAACAGTTCTCACATATATAACTATTAATAAAGTATAAATAAATCAAATAAGTAAATACACCTGGTTTCAAAAACGTTGTCCATTTACAAAATACAAAATAGTATAAAATAGTAGAAAGGAATTAATTAGAGAAACAATGAGCCACAGTTCCGCGTGATTGAATTTCTTTTGTTTCTCTAATTAATTCCTTTCTACTATTTACTATTTTGTATTTTGTAAATGGACGTTTTTGAAAACAGGTGTAACTTACTTTTACAAGATTTGTACATACTAATATATAAGATATTATAAAATAACTATGATATAACGCGCGCTCTGATTGGCCAAATTAAAGGATGCGTATTCCGCGTGCTTTATGAGAGCACACAGCACGCGCGCGCGCAGATATTCAAACATTTTTGTAACGAACAAAATTGAAAACTTGCCTTAAAATCATAATTGTATTTTATAAAAGAAATAGAAAACTTGCCCGCTGTGCTGTGCAGATTTATAGCACTTGGGGACTGATCAGAACACTCGAGAAGTGTAAACTACTATGAAAAAATAGAGAAATCAATAGCTGTTAAAAATAACAAAATTCATTTCCACCTGACAAAATTTGGTAAACTAAAAGAAGCGATGTTAGTGTAGAGTACAATTTAGAAAAGCGTGAAATAGTACTAACTTTAAATAGTACAAAATAATGCTATCTCTATTGTTTTCTATTGTTTCATTAGTGCTATTTAGTACTAATTAGTTATTTAGTTTTCAAGCTTTTCTAACTTGCACTCTAGTATTGATAATGTTGTATATGATTAGAATATATAGTGAATATATAATGTTGTATATCATCAGAACATAAAGTATGAAAATGTAATTATGCATCTTTGTGAAATACAGAATAAAATTAAAATAAAAACAAAAAAACAACAACACTTCTCTCGTGTTCTCATCAGTCCCCGCGTGCTATAAATCTGCACATAGCACGCGCGCTCGTTTTCTTCTTTCTTCAATAAAACACAATCTAGGAACAGACTTGACAAACAAAGCATACAATTTGTTGAATCTGTTTATTTCAAGGTATAAACTTTTATTATTTTGTATTAAAAGTACAAGTTATTTCAGCATAGGAATACTTGGCGTTTTCTTTCACAAAGCAATGTTTTATTGACTCATATCAATAGTATGAACATTTAGGTTATATTTCTTATATTAGAACATTTAAACGATTGCATGAAATGAAAAATATTACCTACCCTCACCTCCACAGGATTACCGTAAATCTTCAAATTTGCATATTGAGATTTCAAACCTCTAAAACTCATAAGCCGCAAGGTTCAAATCACAAAATACTGAACCCACCAACTATTCAGCTTATATTGAATATATTTTTAAAACAATCTCACAGGGGTGTTAGGCACTTTAAATTTCGGGGGTCTTAGGGTGGCGCTTATTAGAAGAGGGGCGCTTATTAGAGAGGGGCGCTTATTAGAAGAGGGGCGCTTATTAGAAGAGGGGCGCTTATTAGAAGAGGGGCGCTTATTAGAAGAGGGGCGCTTATTAGAGAGGGGGGCGCTTATTAGAAGAGGGGCGCTTATTAGAAGAGGGGCGCTTATTAGAAGAGGGGCGCTTAATAGAGAGGGGCGCTTATTAGAAGAGGGGCGCTTATTAGAAGAGGGGCGCTTATTAGAAGAGGGGCGCTTATTAGAAGAGGGGCGCTTAATAGAGAGGGGCGCTTATTAGAAGAGGGGCGCTTATTAAAAGAGGGGCGCTTATTAGAAGAGGGGCGCTTATTAGAAGAGGGGCGCTTATTAGAAGAGGGGCGCTTATTTAATTTCTTAAACCAAACTCGGATTCTCTTACCGTATTTCATAAACTTTACTGATTATCAACTTAGTACGGAGAAACGAAGCCAATATGAAATGTAACAATGGTATGTTGGATAATCGCTGAAATTACGGTATACTAGTAAGTAGTAGGTAGTATGTGTGTGAACCATGTGTGTCATACAAAAGTTAATGTAATTCAGAAACTCTCAGATCTCAATGTCAACTTCCTCGCTTATTAGGGGGAGCTTATTAGAGAGGGGCGCTTAGTACAAAACGTTTCCAAAGAGGGGCGCTTAATAAAGGGGAGGCGCTTATTTGAAGGGGGCACTTAATAGAAGATTTACGGTAATGGTTCCATCCCGTTCTTTCCCTGTGGGGGTGGGGAATGGGATCGACTAGACCTAATGGACTCCCATGATTCCTTTCTGTGTAACTTTATACACCCCTTGTATCCTATCATGCATTGCGAGCTGGGTTTTGTTTGGGTTGAAAATTGGCTAAAATGAGATCTATCTCTTCACCTTTCATCACAACAATTACAGAGATGGACACACTCTACACTCAGCCGCTGCAGTCATACTGCTAGCAATATTGACCACAGCATTGCATCCTGTGTCAGCACTGTTAGGTGAAGACACATGCCGCAACACTTCACGCAATATTGCCGGTATTGGCACAATTTCAGCATGCAATATTGCCGGTATTGGCACAATTTCAGCATGCAATATTGCCGGTATTGGCACAATTTCAGCATGCAATATTGCCGGTATTGGCACAATTTCAGCATGCAATATTGCCGGTATTGGCACAATTTCAGCATGCAATATTGCCGGTATTGGCACAATTTCAGCATGCAATATTGCCGGTATTGGCACAATTTCAGCATGCAATATCGCAGAAGCATGGTCGCAATGTGGCCATACACACGCTGCAATCATATATTGCCAGAAATATTTATAACTTTAAAATCATTGTAGGATAATTACACCATAGAAGGAAACTGTTTTCGACGGGTTTGCATCGGTTTATAGTAGTTTTCATATAGCTAATTGCATAATCATTGTCGGGTTGAAATCATAAATCATAGAAGCTGAGACCGCAAGGATGGATGGGAAATCAGTTCATGACCCGCATTACATGCAGATATATTCAATGTTCTCGTAGTTTTGAAGGTATATGAGCTATTTAACTAAGATCCTACAAGTCTGGATAAAAATGTCAATGATTTGACGGTGTTATTTGAGAGCTTTAATTTCACAGAATTCCTTTGGGTCATAGCTTTCATGATTTTCAAACCGACAACGATGATGCAATTAGCTATATACTGTGTTATCTTAAGGCTAAATTAAAAATTCTGAAGCGCGCAAAGCATGATGGATCATACGGGGTCTCCCCTTTGTTAGCATTTTATATAAAACATCTTTTAGTTAATGATTACTACAAATGTACTTAATTTGCTTTTGCCTTGAAATTCACTAGAAAATCATACTAATACTAATTCTATGTAGCCCTGCCCCAGGCTCCAAGTCTATCCTCACGGTTGTTTTCTACCTTGGTATTAACCTAGAGATTGGTGGTACCTACAACTATGACGTAATCAAAGATAGACGACCTTTTTGCCGTCACCCTTCTGTTGCTTCTTGTAGTACTTCTTAAGGTTACTCAGCCATGTTTTCGGGTGTCCAGCTAAGAAAGTGTTCCTAAGGACGTGATCGATTGGGCCTTCTAGTTGACACAGAATCGTTATTTTCGTCGCTTGGTCACCACTTTGGGAAGGTCGGATTATGATCCCACACGTGTGAGTGATGAACCTTGAACAAAACGATGCAAAGTATTTAATACTAAAAAAAAAAAATTTTTTTTTTTAAATACACAGTTTTTTATTATTATTACTAGTACAGTAAAACCCCGCATATAAGAACCTGGTTTTTAAGAACCTGTTAGGCTAAGATTGCCCATTTAGACCCCCTTTACATAAGAACCTGTTTTAGCCTTAAACTTGAAAAGGTTCTTATTTTATAATTTACTACTTAGGAATTCAAATCTGATGAAATAAAAAAAGTTCTACCAGGCAATGAAAATGAGTCAGATCCCTTGCAATGTCATTTCACATGTTTAGATACACTCTAACGTTAAAGGAGCACTCTCACAGGTAATGCATTGCGCGCCGTGTTATTGTTTACATACGGGATACTACTTAGATTTGACAAGAACGCACGTGAAAAGTACACGTGAAAAGTTCGCCTTTCGAATTCCGATACGGATCAGCAATGGCAAGTCCGGAGTTCTCCAGAGAAACTCTTCCTTCTCGTGTGGTAAGTAGAAATCCGCCATTTTCGTATCATACGAAAATGGCCCTGAGGGGTTCAAGGCGCGCAATGCATTATCTGTGAGAGTGCTCCTTTAACATTAAATGTACACACAATTCCCTCTGTTCATTTGTTTTCTTAAGAAAATAAGAACCTGTTTAAGAACCTAAATAGTCTAATTTTCCAGTAAGCACCAATTATATAAGAACCTTTTTAGGCTAACTTGAAAAATACAGGTTCTTATATGCTGGGTTTTACTGTAATACGAACGATCCATAGAAGCTTTGCGGTCGAAAAGCTTGTATTATTGTATATTATTATTCAAATTTCATATTCACTGTACTAAATTGTGGCTTCTGATTGGCTAACAACGATCACTTGATTTGTGTTCTCTGATGACACGCACGAGCGTGCGTTGTCACAGTTTTGCACGGTGCAGCAGTGTCATGGAGGCTGTTGATCACGACAAAGACAGGTTTAACCATACTAGCTAAATCGATTAAATAGACGAAATAATAGCAGGTGCTCAGCCTAAAACGAATGTTCATCAAACTCGATGTGGCTTTCAGTGATGAAAGGTAAAAAATTAACTAATTATTATTCAAAACAAACATCGATTAACCGTACGATTCGGCTATCAGTTGTTCATGTTCGTTGAGTGATCGAGCTCAGAGCTTAATTAAAATGATGAATGAAACTTGCCTTGTTATGACTTAAAATACAAAAGATAAATGCTTTATTCGTGTTTTCTTTGTAGAATGGATTAACAATTGGATTGGTATCGATAGAGGAGATAACTAGCGGAAGCGTCGGGACTCTAGTTAAATATATTTTGTTTCTTTATTTCAACGTGTTAAAATCTTTTTTGAACATTTTACAACTGCAGTGTATTCAGTTTGAATAAGCATGGGTTAGAGACTTCTAGTCGCGCTTTAGCGTCTCGAAAATAGACGCGTTTGCTGGCTGTAGAATGAACTCGAAATTCTTCATACTGGTGCACTCGGCTACGCCTCGAGCAGTATTTGAATTCGCATTCATTCTACGCCAGTTACATCGTGTCTATTTAACGCGCATTGTAAATTGCACTCACAAAGGAGTCTCTACCCACTTTCGATTGTTTATCATTATTATTCTGGAGTGAAATAACGCCTTGTCCCATTCAACTCTATGCTTGCTCTCAGTAATGATTACACCTGTGAAGATGGAGGTTCCCCATAGATTAATAGGGTCGATTAACCATACGATTAGCTATCGATTAACCATAGGATTAACTGGATTAACCATACGATTAACTATCGCAATAACCATAGGTCATATTCAACTGTAAATTAACCCTATACGATTAAAGCTATCGCATCACACCATACGATTAACTATCGATTAACCATACGATTAAGCTATCGATTAACAGGACGATTAATGTTCATCTGTAAATGGGCCTGACGTTAAGCATAAGCGCAATCACAGGAGGTCATATTAACTATCGATTAACCTATGATTAGCTATCGCGCAGCTATCGATTAACCATACGATTAGCTATCGCATTAACCATACGTCATATTCATCTATCGATGGGCCTGACGATAAGCTATCGATTAACCATACGATTAACGATCGATCTGTAAATATGATTAACTATC
Organism: Actinostola sp. cb2023; assembly: GCA_033675265.1. Classification (NCBI taxonomy): domain Eukaryota; kingdom Metazoa; phylum Cnidaria; class Anthozoa; order Actiniaria; family Actinostolidae; genus Actinostola; species Actinostola sp. cb2023. The sequence continues at coordinate 221,743 of JAUJYZ010000032.1, read as the reverse complement.
GATTAGTTGACTTACTGAAGTTCCTTCTGTCTGTTCTCGTCAACGTGTTGGTCTTTTCGCAATCACAGGATGACATCTTGTCTCTGTAAATGGGCATGACGTAGCATGCGCAGGGTCAGGTCTCCTCGCGGTCGTAAATGGGCCTGACGAATGTCAAGTCGCGTTTCTCACGGGAGGTCATATTCATCTGTACATGGGCCTAATAAGCATAACGCGCAATCACAGGTCATATTCGCATAAATGGCGCGGAATGTTAGCATAAGCGCAATCACAGGAGGTCATATTCATCTGTAAATGGGCCTGACGTAAGCATAAGCGCAATCACAGGAGGTCATATTCATCTGTATCAGGGCTTAAGTAATCATAAGGATCACAGGAGAACGTTTTGTCCCATCTCTCTATGCTTCCAATCAGTAAGCGAATCGAACACCTGAAAGATGTAAACACATGTTAGATCAATAGGGTCGACCTTTTATGATAGATGTGGATTGTACTTGCCAAATGAGCCTGTAAATGGGCCGACGCAAGCATAAACGCAATCACAGGAGGTCATATTCAACTGTAAATGGGCCTGACGTAAGCATAAGCGCAAGCACAGGAAGTCATGTTCAACTGTGAAAACGAACACGATGCAAGTACAAGTACAAGCGCAATCATTTCTCGTGCTTGCGGCGTGCTCGCTTTCAGATGATAGAAATTTATTTGCTTGTGACGTTATATAGTGAAAACCAGGTTACAATGTTGTCCGTTGTGCAGTTTCGGGGACTGGAGACCAGCTGGCATAACATTAACTACATTAAGTATTTGGTCGGAGGAAACGGACGGCAAATTTGCCATGGATTTGTTTGCAACTATTTATACGGGCTTCTTGGGGAGGGGAAAGCTAGAGGTGGCTGGGATCGAGTTAGTTCCAAGTCTTCTCTCGTCTTTTGCTTTGCCATAGGTAGCCCAGTCGAAGAAGGTTTAATCCCACTTTCCATCTTATTTCAGTGCCACAGGGAACCCAATTAAAGGGCTGAGTTAAAGATGAATGTACGGCCTTCAACAACTATTCCTTACTTGTTTCGTATGGGATTTCCACCGCTGGAATTATAACCTAGAAGGTAAACAAAGTGTAACTTTAAATCATTATTCCAGTGACTGTTGTTCTTCTGTGTATAATATACTCTCACGCTCAGACGTCGATCATTGCTTCGAATGTACTAGGTAGACCCCTAGGTAGGTAAGTAAACTATATTTTATACACGCTTGCCCCGTCAACTATAAAAAAGCTGATTTCCACAAGGGGGCGTGTGGCTAAAAATGTCACCTCAGGAATAGGTGCTATACGAAGAATTTCCGTGACTTTGTCGATAAAGAAACCTTAGTCCTAATACACAATGCCATAGTCCAGCCGCACGCTTTAATTACTGTAGTGAGGTGTGGGGTACCCTTGGATTGGGCCTTCTAAATAGACTACAAAAACTTCAAAATAGGTCTGCTCGAGTAATTATGAATATGAGTAACCACATTCCTGCCATAGAGGCCTTTACTGAAAAAACAACAACGAGGAGGCGGCTGATATTCAGGCTAGCCTTAAATGCTACCCTAGGCTGGGAAACTCTTGAAACTCAACGAGCTAAGTTGAAATATACTCGGTTCCGCTGCCTTGTTATCTATTTCCTACCCGTCTAATTGTGCCGTCCTTCATTGGTTTCATCCATTCGTCGTATTCTTTCTTTTTCTTGGTGATTGTCCACCAATCAGTTGGCTCGTCGTCCCAGCCGTGAAGTTTACGAAATATGTCGTCAGGTGTTTGCGGTATGGCTTCCTCTTCGTTAGGGACTGGTTCTGTCTCGTCTGTTAGAAATACTGTAAGTCATATAATCTTTCGTACTTTGTCCCTTCCTCCTTCCCTTTATGCCTTTCTTCTCCTTCCTCCCTATTTTCCTTTTTTCCTCTCTTCCTTACTTCCTTCCTCCATTCCTTCCTGCATTTCTTACTGCCTTTCTTCCTTCCTGCCTTTCTCACTTTCTCCATTCCTCTCTTTCTTCCTTCCTTCCTTCCTTCCTACCTTCTTTACCTTCCTTTCCTTCCTTGCCTTCCTTTCCTTCCTTGCCTTCCTTTCCTTCCTTGCCTTCCTTGCCTTCCTTGCCTTCCTTGCCTTCCTTGCCTTCCTTGCCTTCCTTGCCTTCCTTGCCTTCCTTGCCTTCCTTGCCTTCCTTGCCTTTCTTTCTTCCTTCGTTCTTTCCTTCATGCCTTTCTCACTTTCTCCATTCCTCCCTTGCTCCCTCGGGTAGAAACGACAATTGTGTTTCCCTGGCAACTCCCTGCCAATTAATATCCAGTCTGTCTTTTGTTCTTTCTAATTCTTCTGGTCGTTTCTTCCTTCGAATTCCTGTTTTACAACTCGCAGTATCAATGACTGACCAATGAGTATTTAATTTTTTTTTAAATTTATTATTATTATTATTATTCAGTTTTGACGGCTGACTAATGTTATTATAAGTTAGTGAGTTCCTACCTTTTGCAAGTGGAGCATCTTCTTGACAGATTTCAAAAAATCTGTCGATGTCCGCTGTGGCAGCTTCGTCTTCTCTCGCGTGTTCTTCTTTAATCTCGGACTCTATATCCTCAGGGGGTGGTCCTTCGTGCTGTGTTTGGGGCTGTAATTCAAAGAAATATCAACTTTCTGGTCCCTGCTGTACTGTTGTATTATAATTTCCAGACACCTTTGTCTGGTCCCTGCTGTACTGTTGTATTATAATTTCCAGACACCTTTGTCTGGTCCCTGCTGTACTGTTGTATTATAATTTCCAGACACCTTTGTCTGGTCCCTGCTGTACTGTTGTATTATAATTTCCAGACACCATTGTCTGGTCCCTGCTGTACTGTTGTATTATATAATTTCCAGACACCTTTGTCTGGTCCCTGCTGTACTGTTTTATTATAATTTCCAGACACCTTTGTCTGGTCCCTGCTGTACTGTTGTATTATAATTTCCAGACACCTTTGTCTGGTCCCTGCTGTACTGTTGTATTATAATTTCCAGACACCTTTGTCTGGTCCCTGCTGTACTGTTGTATTATAAATTCCCTCTCTCTAAGGCCCCGTTCACACCGAGGCTAAAACATGTTTTAAAGTGGTTTAGCTAAACAGGTTTAGAAAATTAATATCTACAGACGCCACGCAACATTTGGCACAAAACTGCTGGTAAACTGTCCTTTGTGTTGCATAGTATAAATGCCAGATAGTTTGGTTCTTGTGAAATTAGATGCTCTCAGATTATAGAAGCTAGAAAAACCCAGTTTAACTAAACAAGTTTTGGTGTGAATGGGGCATTCAAGACACTACAGAGTCATTAAATTTTAATTAGTTTCTCCTTACTGTGCTATTGAGCAAAACGGTTTTCCCAAATAATCTCTCTTCTTCTTCATCTTCAGTGGTTTTCTCATCATTCTTTTTTCTGTCGAGGGTTGTTGTACGAATCGTATAGCTCACACGGTAAGTCTTGTTACCAGTCTCTTTTTCCGTGTCCTCCAGTCGTTTCCAGGTCTCCTTTACACTCTCTCGTCTTGAGTCATCATGTCTTTCTTCAATCACTTCGTCCATTTTGTGTGACTGTTGACAAAAAAATTCCTTGTCATATAACGTTTCAGCCAATCAAAGCCCAGAATTATAAAACAGTAAGGAAAGACCGTGTACGACTTTCTGGGCAACAGTCGTACACGGTCTTTCCTTACTGTTCTATCCAGAATTATAATAGAGTATAGGTATTTTGGCCAATCAGATTGAAAGAAATTTCGCGCTATCTAAGCGGAAGTTCCATTGTCATTGTCACAACCTCGTTCCCAGGCTGTTCTCATCCTTTACGAAAGATAAGAACCTAGCAAGGACTTTGATCCTCCCATTTTCGGAGGGGACGGGGGACATATATTCCGAAGGGAGGGGGGACATCTTCGGAGGGGAGTGTGGAAATATCTTCGGAGGGGAGGGGGACATATCTTCGGAAGGGAGGGGGACATATATTCCGAATGGAGGGGGGACATCTTCGGAGGGGAGGGTGGACATATCTTCGGGGAGAGGGGACATCTTTGGAGGGGAGGGGAAACATATATTCGGAGGGGAGGGTGGACATATCTTCGGAGGGGAGAGGGGACATATCTTCAGAGAGGAGGGGAGGAGGGCATATCTTTGGAGGGGAGGGGGTCATCTTCGGAGAGGAGGGGGACATGTCTTTGGAGGGGAGGGGGACATCTTCGGAGGGAAGGGGGACATGTCTTCGGAGGGGAGGGTGGACATATCTTTGGAGGGGAGGGGGACTTCTTCGGAGGGGAGGGGGGACATGTCTTCGGAGGGGAGGGTGGACATATCTTTGGAGGGGAGGGGGACATTTCTTCGGAGGGGAGGGTGGACATATCTTTGGAGGGGAGGGGGACATTTCTTCGGAGGGGAGGGTGGACATATCCTTGGAGGGGAGGGGGACATTTCTTTGGAGGGGAGGGGGACATTTCTTCGGTGGGGAGGGTGGACATATCTTTGGAGGGGAGGGGGACATTTCTTTGGAGGGGAGGGGGACATTTCTTCGGAGGGGAGGGGACGGGGGGTCACTTGACAACAACTAGTGGCACCGGAATAAATCGATCTGTTGGTCAGGTTTTTGTTTTATGTCGCCTTGTTTGGCAAACCATCGCCTTTTGCAACAGCTTTATGCTGATTGACCGTCAGGGAGGAGAAGAACCTGGGAACGGTTTGTGAAAACAAGCGCAAGAACCCCAGGGGGGGGGGTACTCAGGGGTATCAGTGACGGGGAGGTGCGACTGAGGCCAAACTTTTTAACCCAAAAAAAGTCCATTACGCAAAAACAAGACCCAAAAAAAGTCCAACGGCCCAAAATCGTAACCCCAATTTTTCTCCGCATAAAATCAAGAACGGTAGGATATCATTTTTATCAACCTCAAAAAAAGTCCTTGCCAAAATCTTTATATCAAAAAAAGTCCATCAAAAAATTGATAACCTAAAAAAAGTCCCAAGCCGCGAATTTCAAACCCAAAAAAGGTCTTCGCACCTCCCCGTCACTGATACCCATAAGTAAGTACCCCCCCCCCCCCCCCCCCCCCCAAGAACGCTTGGATTGAAAGGCACCAAGCGATAAGTTACGTCATCGTTAGTGGTGATAAGTAGACTTGGTCATCAAGACGTTGTTGACAAGAATTATAATGACATATTTCCGATATACACCCAAGAACCGTGCGATACTAAGAATTATAATGATATAGTTCCGATATACACCCAAGAACCGTGCGATACTAAGAATTATAATGATATAGTTCCGATATACACCCAAGCACCGTGCGATACTAAGAATTATAATGACATATTTCCGATATACACCCAAGAACCGTGCGATACTAAGAATTATAATGATATAGTTCCGATATACACCCAAGAACCGTGCGATACTAAGAATTATAATGATATAGTTCCGATATACACCCAAGAACCGTGCGATACTAAGAATTATAATGATATAGTTCCGATATACACACCCAAGAACCGTGCGATAATAAGAATTATAATGATATAGTTCCGATATACACCCAAGCACCGTGCGATACTAAGAATTATAATGACATATTTCCGATATACACACCCAAGAACCGTGCGATACTAAGAATTATAATGATATAGTTCCGATATACACCCAAGAACCGTGCGATAATAAGAATATTGTAATGATATATTTCCGATATACACCCAAGCACCTACCCTGCGAGCAGAGGTTTTTTTCTACTCGCCCAGAAAGCGAGTAGAAAAAAAACTCTGCTCGCAGGGTACCAAGCACCGTGCGATACTAAGAATTATAATCCCTAGGTAACATAACACTTAACAACTCTTCTTAGACGTCTTATTATTACCATTTACAGCGGAATACGTGCTGTATCACGCAACATATTTTCCAACTTGTTCGTAAATTGAGCTGCACATTTCAAGGATTCCAGTCGTGTCATAAGTCCATAAGGGCAATGTATAGTTTAACCCAAACAAGCTACAGTGTATACAGATAATTCCAGTCTAAACAACGTTATTTCTTTGAACAAGCCAACTGACCTCTAATACAGTCAACTCTCTCGTAAGCGGACACCCTCGGGAATTGAAAAAAGTGTCCGTTAGTAGAGCTGTCCGCTTATGAGAACTATTCCCGTAAGCGGACACCAAAGAAAAATGGGGTGGATGTCCGCTTACGGGAGAGTTAATTACGTTTTAATCGGTAGAGAAAAATAGCAACTGAACCGTACACCTTGCTTCCCCGCGGACAAATGGAGATTTGACAAAACCGATCCCCACTGTTCTGTTGCTCTGTAAAAGGTCATATTTTTGTTGATTTATTGCAAATTAAAGACAAATTCCATTGCCGAAAGTCCATTATTATATGGTGTGTCCGCTTACGAGAGAGCGTAAACAAAAGAAAAATCCAATTTTCATTTTCAAAAGTGTCCGCGTCCGCTTACGAGAGAGTGTCCGCTTACGGGAATGTGTAAATACAGAGTTTGACTGGAAGGTAAAACGGGGATTTGAAAAGGTGTCCGTAAGTAGAGCTGTCCGCTTACGAGAGTGTCCGTTAGCGGAGAGTTGACTGTATTTGGAAAAAGGACTAGCAGAAAAAGTCACCCAGTGCACATACGTATCAATTACTGTACAAGGAGAGGGGAGGGGAGGGGCTAGTTTGGGCGTCATAACATTGTCATTACAAATTCATCGTTCGCCACTGTTGTTATCGCCAAAGACCATCGATATCCACCGTTATATTACTTCCCCCTGCTGAAATTCATTGTAAGCCATTACGATGTATATCTGTTACACTTAGTAATCAAAAACCTAGCCGTTTTCGTCGAGAGCAGTATTATGCCGTCTCGCAGAGTCTACGCTAAATAAAGCAACTCGTAGATCCGTTCATATTTCAAACAACTAGCACTGGAAGTGTCACGCACTGTATTTGCGTCTGTATACACAACGGTTACTCTACTAGTTGGCGACATGTATGTGGTACCTGAGGGCTTATTGTCCTGGGCAGAAACGTGCAGTTCCACGTACCTGTTTGTAGTCTTTCTTTCCACCTGGGTGCGTGGCTTGTACCTCAGACGGGTCTTCACTGCGGGAGTCTCTATTTAGTTCGTCGTTCTCCGAAGGTGTATTGACCTGTTCGTTGTTACTCTTCTGTGTCGGTGACACGGCTCTAGGTTTCCCTAAAACAACAAATGCTTCCACACGAGCGGACTTGCGTTTCTCCGATTTCTCTTCGACGTCTTTTACAGACTGCGATTCAAAGTCGAAGCTATCTTTCTCGACTTTGACTGTATCGGAAGTCTTCGGCTCGTCAACAGGTCGATCGATAACTGGTCGTGAATCCAACGAGTCAAGTTGTTCTTCTTCTTCTTCTGCAAGGGCCAAAGGTGCGGTGCTTCCCGTGTGTTTTTGCTCCTCCACAATTTTCTCCAAGCGGCGTTCACTGAAGCTTGACTGGTTTTCTATTGAGCAGTAATGAATTCATCGCACGTCTAGTGAGTTCTTTGAGCGAAAAGGTGGCATTGTGCCTGACAAAGGCTGACTAATAAAGGTCACTAAGATAAGCTAAAGTACCTTTACAAAAACTGCCTTTAAACCCACCATGAAACCATCAATAACAATGATTGAAATTATTTTACCCTGCTTACAATTCATGCACATCAAAAGGCCAACAAACCTAACGATATATATATATTGCGTTGATATATTATTTCTAGATTATTTCTACTGTGGTGTCTGCAACGACACATGTCACTTATAAGATTAATTACCGATTTAATAAGTAACGCCAGGTAATTAAACAAAGAGACACTTTGGTCCAACTTTTTGTGAATGTCAGTATCGATGAACAAGAAAAAACATAGCCTCCTTTGCAGCCGTTTTTCGTATCGGTCCCCAAACACGAAGGCTAGAAAAACACTGTCCGTGAGTTTTTTTCTTTTGTCTCGTGAGGTGACAGCCAATATTTTGATATATAATTATTGATAATTATATTATTGTTATAATTATTATATTATATTATTATTATTATTATATTATTATTATTATTATTATTATTATTATTATTATTATTATTATTATTATTATTATTATTATTATTATTATTATTATTATTATTATTATTATTATTATTATTATTATATTATTATTTTTATTTTTATTATATTTATTATTACATTATTATTATTATTATTATTTTATTATTATTATTATTATTATTATTATTATTATTATTATTATTTATTATTATTATATATTATTATTATTATTATTATTATTATTATTATTATTATTATTATTATTATTATTATTATTATTATTATATATTATCATCATTATTATTATTATTATTATTATTATTATTATTATTATTATTATTATTATTATTATTATATTATCATATTATCATCATTATTATTATTATTATTATTATTATTATTATTCTATTATTATTATTATATTATTATTATTATTATTATTATTATTATTATTATTATTATTATTATTATTATTATATTATTATTATTATTATTATTATTATTATTATTATTATTATTATTATTATTATTATTATTATTATTATTATTATTATTGTTTTGTATTTTAATATCATTAGTTAATTGTTATTGAACAATCCAAGCGATCATTTTAAATTTTGTAAATAAGGATTTTTATCTATTTTTCTATCTCTTATTTGTAATTTGTTTTGAGGAATAAAGTTATTATTATTATTATTATTATTATTATTATTATTATTATTATTATTATTATTATTATTATTATTATTATTATATTATCATCATTATTATTATTATTATTATTATTATTATTATTATTATTATTATTATTATTATTATTATTATTAATATTATCATCATTATTATTATTATTATTATTATTATTATTATTCTATTATTATTATTATATTATTATTATTATTCTATTATTATTGTTATTATTATTATTATTCTATTATTATTATTATATTATTATTATTATTATTATTATGCGTTGTATAAAATTTAAACGAAATTATAAAGGTGTAAATTCTGTGTAAATTTCGTGCCGTAAATTAAATTATTTAACCTTATATTCACACGGAATTTACATAGAACAGCACACAGGCCAAGAGTTTTTTCCAGTGACATGGTAATAAGTGAATCAATCACTACGTAATGGGCTCCTGATCAATCCACTATAATAAATCATATGAATTGATACTGGCGTGGGTGTCTCTCCAAAGTACTAGATCAAAGGCTTTTCCGAGGCAGAAAACTATAAAGTTCAGAATAAATGGTACAAACGAGGCAAATTGATAGGTTTTCAAAAGTTTTTTTTGAGCTTTAAAAGTGACTTTTCGATCCCAAAAGGTTTCTAGAAAAATAAGTACAGTCATTGGTGGGCATGCGTATTAGAGCGATTCATTGACTTTGCCAGTCAAAGCTTGCGACCGACACTATGAATACTTGTGCTTCAATGCAAGAGTTAGGGGGAATGGGAGGAGATACATAATTGAGGGGGATAGAGATAATCATTTTCAGCGACATTTTTTTAAAGGTTTGTAATCGAATTTTTATGAAACCATTTTTCTTCATGAATTGTAACTGATTTCGGTTGAAATATCTAGTAAAATGTTTACGCAACTTCTCGTCATCTTGTTTATCGTCAAACTATATGCCCAAAAAAACATATTCATTTTTCTTTATAAATTATTTCGAACGATATTTTTTCAATATTTTTTTTGACGCACTTGTTTTAAGTTTAGCAAAGCGTTAACGTTAAGAAAGGTAATTGATTAACGCTTAACTCATCCGACTACTTGATCATGATATTAGTGGTGTTCTCGCTTGGTTGATAATTTGGAACTAATAATAATAATAATAATAATAATAATAATAATAATAATAATAATAATAATAATAATAATAATAATAATAATAATAATAATAATAATAATAATAATAATAATAATAATAATAATAATAATAATAATAATAATAATAATAATAATAATAATAATAATAATAATAATAATAATAATAACACTTTATTGGGTAATAACTAGAATTACAAAAGTAATTTTCATCTAGGCCCATAATATAATATATATACAGTCATTTGCAAAAATTCTGGCCGCTACGAAATATCAATATATCAATATATCGGGTGCATTTCGGGTTAGCGCCAGCAAGGGTGGTAGAAATATTTTAGTATTACGATTGTTGTTTGTAAATTTTGCTTCATTTAATAAGGTAGGAATCTCAAAATATAGTATTATTTAATTGTCTAAAAAGAAAAACCAAAACAACGTAGGTAATAAGATGTTTGTTTTATGCGATATTTCAACTAGCCAAACTAGTCTTCATCAGGTACCATTTCGGACCAAATATCATCACTGATCCAACGTATACAAGGCAGGATTGCTGTACATGGTCGTTTACTTTCGTTCAGTACTATTATTTAATTACCCATAATGCACCCGATATATTGATATATCGTGGCGGTCAGAATGTTTGCCAATGACTGTATACTAATATATAACTCATTTCGGGCTCCCTGTGGCATTAGGAGAGGGGGACTGGCCTCGAGATTAATTCCTAGTACCAGTCCTCGTACGTCTTCTTTACCACAGGAACCCCAAGGTTTGAAAATTTGATTTACTAGAACATTACCTTGTTTGGTCACATGGTGTAGCACGACGTCATTCTGGTCACTTTGATCATCACTTTGGACTTCAACTTTACTGTCAATTATTTCACTCTTTATTTCCCTTGCTTCCTCTTTTTCAATTCTGCATTCCTCATTTTTGTTTTGAATACCATTTGTCTCATTTTGTGTAATCTTTTCATCTTTTTCATCGTGAGACTTATCTTTTACGTCGTCGTCGTCGTCTTTCAAGCGTGCTTCGCCTGTTGGCTTTCCTCTCCACCAGCTCAGGAAACGATCCATAGTCGAATCTTCTTTCTGTTCTGGAATTTTCTCCTCCTCATTCGTTTTTTCAAATTCATACTTTTCTGTTCCTTTCACATTCTCTTTTTCATTTCCCATTTCTGCCATCTTTTTCCCTTCTTTTCCATTTTGTTCCTGTTCGTTTGTACTAATTTTCTCCATTTCTTTCCCATTGACATCCATTTGTTTTGTGTCTGTCATTTTTAAAATATATTTTTATGTTTCTTAGCTACTGGGTTTGTGTTTTTTTTTCTCTTTTCTACCGGTGAGTTTTGGTAAATTCTGAAAAACAAAACCAACAATATGACAACATTAACAACAAAAACTCACAAAAATAAAACAAGTAACAAGGCAATAAAATAATAGTAGTAAACTGAGTAAAAACCACAATGTAATATTGATATTTGAAGATAATTATACTTTTTATACTAGTTAGATTCTTATTTTATCATATTTTTTTATTTTTTTATTTTTTATTTATTTATTTATTTTTTTATTTTTATTTTATTATTTTTTATTATTATTATTTATTTATTTTTATCTTGTAAAACGCATTTGATCATCTTGTTATGAAAAATGCGCTATAGAAATTAATAAGTTATTATTAAATTATTAATGTAATATTACTGCAGCAACCATATCAGTATTAGAGTGCAGACAATAATATAAACATATGAAATCGAATTTGACATCAAGTCACTAAGTTGTGGAATGGTGCAAGGGGTTTGTCGTCATTGGCCTAGGGGGGCAATCTTTTCTCGGACCACGGTACGTTCGTTCTCCGGCCGTATTAGAAAGACGGTCGAAAGAGAGAGACAGCTGGTCCCCGGGGGGAAGGGGGGGGGGGGAGAAACCCCTGTAAAAGGGGCGGGATGTCGTCTCTTTTAGGGGTGTAAATTACGGTTTTTGGTCTCCCTTAGGTGACCCCCCTTAGGGTGTTCACGACGGAACGCCAATATTTTTAGCCATCCATCGATCAGTCGAAAACGCTGTCATACTATGTTGGTGTCTGGTCTGTTTTTAGGGTCAAATAAAGCCGCTTAAGCCACGTCCAGATTAGTCTCCTGTCTAATTTAGGGATTTTTAAAATTCAAATTTTCCGACGATCCCAGTCCCCACACCTTTCACATGGGAGTCCCTCTCCCCTACTCCCCAGGGAGCTTGCCAGAGTCTGTAACAAACTCTCTTAATAAATTAGCTGAGAAGCGAGATCTGTAGCACCTCCGTACAACTGCAATACATAAACAGGTGTTGATTTATTCTATTTCAGTGTTGCTATAGACCAAAGAATCTGTTAATCCAATCACGTTTTACTTCAATTAAGTAATTTCACAAACACGTGAACATAAGGTACTGAACCTTGAACTCATTATATGCAATAGAAAAAAGAACAATTATGTTAAATCGTGAAATTCGTAATTGTATGGTTTCTAAGCAACGAAGTGTGCGACTGAATATAATCGTTTGCATCTATAAGAGTACAGACGCCAGGGCTGTACACAGGGGCAGGGAACAGTTGCCCCCCCCCCCCCCTCCCCAAGTACCCAAGTACTGAGAACTGTACTATTTTTATATTTATTTTTTGCTGTTATATACGTACTGTACTGCCCCCCCCCCCCCCCCCCCCCCCTTGAATTTTGGGTTATGTACGGCGGCCTGGACGCACGGAAATATGGAATCTATTTGTTTTATATAATATTTTGAGAATTACTTAGTTTTGTTATCTATGTGTCTGTACTCTTATAACACACGGCCATGACGGCCGATCAATGAGTTAAGGTGGAGGTGGGTCCCCTTCGTGACTATGAAAATTAACGAGATTAATGTAAAAATATAAATACCACATCACGAAGAAAACGATAGTACATAGGATTGCAAAAAAGAAACCGCAAAAAAAATGATTATACCAACTGAAAATATTTCACATTTCCGCGATGTCTTTTACCCGATTCAAACACGAGTATCACGCGAAGAACGCACGGATATCACGCGAAGAACGCACGGATATCACGAGAAGAACGCACGGATATCACGCGAAGAACGCACGGATATCACGCGAAGAACGTATGGTGAAATAAAAAACGCAAACTATTGTAGTCACGTGATGGTAAAAGACGCGGGAAATGAACGTTAGTCTTCAATCGATTTACTTCGCTTCTTAAAAGTGTGTAGTACGCCTGTTATGCGTATGTTGTTCGTGTGTTATTCGTGTGTTGTGTGTGTGTTATTCGTGTGTTATTCGTATATTGTGCGTGTGTTATTCGTGGAACTTTTGTTATTCAAATAACTGTTATTTAAGTTCTGTTTACTGTGTAAATTACCATTCTGCCTGATGATGGTTTAAGAGGAGATTTTTTACGAACGCGCGTATTGAGCGCCAAAAACCAATAGCATGGAGAATACGTTTTGTACAAGGCTAAAACTGCTTTAGCAAAGAGTTAAAGCTATTTGGGATGGTTTTTGACCGGTAAAAGTGAAATTAGAGTGTTAATCCAAAGTGAAAATTTGATTTGAAAACTGTCCACATGGACTATATCTGTATATTTGCTAGTATTGCTGATGTTTTCCCCTGAATTAGCTCAAATTTGAAACAAAAAGCAGGAAAATGGCTTTGTACAACGCTAAAACAGCTTTAAACAGACAATATACTTTGTTTTTAATAGTTTGTGCTTAGTTAAAATAAAATTAGAGTGTTAATCCAAAGCGAAAATCGAAAGTCAAACTGTTCAAAAGCGCTCGTTTTTGGCGCTTTTCGCGGATATTACGCGATGTTCAAATAAATATCCTCTTAAAGTAAACCAAAATATTGCCAAACATTGTTTGCCTTTTCATTGGAGGTATACTTCCATGATGAGTACGATTTTCGGAATATCATTTATTTTATTCGCGTGTTATGTATGCGTGTGTTGTGTGTGTTGTGTGTGTTATTCGTGTGTACTTCGTCAGATGTTTCTGTCTCGTTCGTGACCGATTAAAGCAGTTTGACGATATAAATGATAAGGAAAACTCGTTGCTCCAGATGGTAATTGAATCGCACGCAGATAAAATCGAATGCTCTAAGCTGTTATCATATTCATTAATAATTCAGGAGAATGTTATATTCGTACCGGCGACGCCTGATGGTACACTCAAGAAAATATTAGAACGTGATATTAAAGAATCAGGCCTTAAGATCAAGGTGGTGGAGAACGCCGAGGTGAATGTTAAGAGCATGCTACAAAAGTCCAACCCATTTAAAGAAAAGTCATGTGAACGCGAAGATTGCTTGGTGTGTAAGACGGGAGGAAAAGGCTCGTGTAAAGTGACAGGCGTCAATTATGAGATCAAGTGCACAGACTGTGGCGAGAAATACATTGGGGAAACAGCGAGAAGTGCGTATATACGTGGGAAAGGACATTTAAATGCGATGGACTCAGGAAGCGAACACTCTACAATGAGGAGACACACCCATGAGAAACACCAAGGCACTATACCAGATTTTAAAATGAGTGTGACTGGTGTTTTTCATGGTGATCCCATGCTTCGACAGATCACTGAATCTGTGAGAATAAATAGAGAGAGACCGGACAGACTAATGAACAACAAGACAGAATGGAACTATGCGCGTGTACCTCATGCTGTTTTCCTTAACTAGAATGTTGTTGTGAAACTATTTTTATTTTTATTTATTATTTTTATAATTATGCTTTACCTATCTTTTTCTACCCGGCAACACAGTAGTGCGCGCGCTAAGTATTTGAATTTACGCGCGCACAGCTATGTAGTTCAACGCATTATATCTTTAGCGAACTGAGGAAGTTGAGAAAACGAAACTAGTTTTCGCTAAGTAAGTTAATAAAGTGCGTAAAGGAATGAAATGAAGGTATAGAACCTCGTCTTATGTACTATGAAATGTTTGAAAGAAAAACCGTTCAAGCGAGCGCTGGCTCCGTGCGCGAGCGATTCGTCATTCTATGTGTCTGTACTCTTATTGACAATGGCTGAGAGCCAATCAGATTGCGAGATTACGCTCTATTATTGTAAAAGAGTTGATGCCGCTAGATTTCGTAAGTTTCCTATTTTCTAAATTAGTGTTGACCTTGTTTTACACCTTAGCACACCTGAATCTACGTACGTTGCACCTACGGTAGGCGTGCCCCCTTAGTTTCCTTAGATCCTCCTACTTGCATATTACGAGGACAACTCTCTAAACATCTTTATCAGTCTACTCTAAGTTAGTCATCATTTGACATAAGAATATTTCTATACCAATAGAGCTATTTTTACTATTTAATGATATAAGTTTTATCTACTTTTGCTACCTAAATAACACACCTCCTTTTGATAGAACTATCGTTCTCAGCTTGTTTACCTTTTCCTCATTACATAGATTAGTCATGAACGTCAACATCGGTGCAACCAATGATGTTGCACTTCCTGCTATAGTTCAGACAGTGATTGACAGCAAACGTCAATCACTCATTTCATCACTACATGATGTATGACATTAATACATATTTTGAAGAACAACACGAAACTTTTAATTTTTTTAGACATGTTTCGGCAATAACGTTTGCCATCTTCAGTAACTTGCTGCTGTTCAGACCTTAGGTCTATGTAACAGTAAGCTAGAGAGAGAGTTTTACACTCTGAAGCGAATAAAGATCCTGATAACATCAGCTAGTCTCCTCGCACTTGTGGTAATGATTGTTGTGCTTATGCTTGCGTTTTAACAGTGAAATAACGCATCTTAGCTGTGTGCGTCGGTAGTACCCAGACTACTGAACCCGTCACTGCGAAGTGTTGATTATTCATGACTATAGACACATGACATGTACCATAGAAAATGACAAGACCAAATAACTTTACTACATGTAGTATTCCCCACGATTCATTTCTATGGCATTGATATTTAGGCATAAGATTATATTCAAGATGTTTGATGACTTAGTCCTAAAAATACTGACGTCAAGTGGTCACGTGACCTGGGCATGTGAAATTTCGTTTTTTAAATATGCGGTCGCGAGTTTAAGATATGCTGAAATAGTTTTTATGCTACAACATTAAGGAAAACTAATGAAAAAAGATAGCGTTTGGAAAACCTGTCCCATAATTTTAGTTATCGAGAAAATTGAGAAAACGTATTCTGGTTAAATGGTCACGTGACCTATTTTCGTAAATATCTCTCTTAAGAGAAATCAGAGACACGTTTTTCAAACGCAGTTGTGTAGACCACTAGCATTGACAACATATGCAATTGTTTGTTTTTACACTGTTCTTAAAACCGCGACCGCATTTTAAAGTACATTTTCAAAGACTGTTGTCACGTGGTTAATCACGTGTTCAGCTTTTTTGGTATTTTGTTGACTTCAATCAATTAAGGATGTCAAACTCTATGGCTGTGCTAAGTTTCATAATGTTTGGTAAAAAGGAAGTGACATTATAATTTTTTACCATGAGTGTGAGAAATGCGCGCCAACTGCAGGGCTATAATGGCTCTTTCGCGTGACGTACATTGTGTTCAAGTTTTTTCGCTCCAAAGGGAGCTTGTCGCGCACTGTTCAAGTATTGTAACAGTTGTTCTAGAATACTTGATCTTTACTCGAAGAAAAGAGGTTGGAGACCCTGCATGAGTGTGAGAAATGCACGCCAACTGCAGGGCTATAATTATGGCTCTTTCGCGTGACGTACATAGTTAAGTTTTTCGCTCTAAAGGGAGCTTGTCGCGCACTGTTCAAGTATTGTAACAGTTGTTCTAGAATACTTGATCTTTACTCGAAGAAAAGAGGTTGGAGACCCTGCATGAGTGTGAGAAATGCACGCCAACTGCAGGGCTATAATGGCTCTTTCGCGTGACGTACATAGTTAAGTTTTTCGCTCTAAAGGGAGCTTGTCGCGCACTGTTCAAGTATTGTAACAGTTGTTCTAGAATACTTGATCTTTACTCGAAGAAAAGAGGTTGGAGACCCTGCATGAGTGTGAGAAATGCACGCCAACTGCAGGGCTATAATGGCTCTTTCGCGTGACGTACATAGTTAAGTTTTTCGCTCTAAAGGGAGCTTGTCGCGCACTGTTCAAGTATTGTAACAGTTGTTCTAGAATACTTGATCTTTACTCGAAGAAAAGAGGTTGGAGACCCTGCATGAGTGTGAGAAATGCACGCCAACTGCAGGGCTATAATGGCTCTTTCGCGTGACGTACATTGTGTTCAAGTTTTTCGCTCTAAAGGGAGCTTGTCACGCACTGTCCAACAATAGGTACGTAAAGTACAACTAGCGGTAGGTATAAGTACATTCAAAACAACCATCAAGTCAGTATACCTCGTTGTCGTCAAACAAACATTTTAAAGGTAACGTAGAAGTGGTTATGTTTAGTTATCAACAAAACGTGACAGTCGTTTGGTAAACATACGTGGCACACGACCTGTAGTCAACCGAAGAATAAAAACACTTATACCAATATGTTTAACAGTTCTTGTATTCTAAAAGATAGCCGATTAATACTTGGCTTTCATAGAGCTACAAGATTATCTCGTAGCGATGTGGTTTTAGTTTTATGTTGTTCGTTTTCCCACTAAGATTATTCGACGTGTTCGCGATACACGCCTCGCTAACGAGATAGTTACGCAGTTATTTAGAGTCGTTTAGACTGGATTAAAGTGATTTGGTGTTGACATTAGTTAACAGTTCTATAGCTGGAAATGGTAGTACAACACACCTGTTTAGATCACAGCTGGAAGTGAACGGCCCCAAGATATCGACGGCGAAGCGCACAAGCTCCCAAACCTCTATCGGTCAGATATCCCTTACGTTGTTGCTACCTGCTTGCAAGAAATGACACCACGTACGACGTACCAATTCCTTTCTTATGAGAAACGGAAATTGGTACCGACGATCGGGCTGAAGTGTCTTGTTGTGTTGAAATTAAAAGATGGGTGGTACCGTAATCATTCACTGATCTAATCCTGTGTTACCACAGAGAACTCAATTTGATATCCAACATTAACTCACGTGGTTTTAATGTATTCGAATATTGGATTGAAATTGAAATCAATCCTTGAACAGGTGTTATTAAACATGCACCGATCATTCGTTCTATTTGATCGAGTATTCCATTCGATCGTATTCCATTTGATCAAGTGTTCTATTAAGCTTAGATAATAAAACCTTTATTCTAAATTCACCTCGTGTGGTTGTTAATGTATTGAAATATTCGTTGGAAATGTATTCGTGAAATCGACCAATCCTTGAGCAGGTACTACGGAACCGATCATTAATTCCATTGATCAAGTAATCCATTTCATCAGGTACTAGTTCTATTTGATCAAGCGTTCTATTTGACTTTGATTCTGTAACTGATAATGCACGTATCAGCGGCTTCCCCGAGGGGTCGACCCCCGGGCTAACCACGGAGATATGTGGGGGAATACAGAGGGATTGGATGCAAACATCGCCCCTGGGGTCGGGAAAATGCTTGACTTTGTTTTATGGTTGGAAAATTGGGGTGGGGGATTTGTTGAAATTGTTTTCGTCACGAAACTAACGACGGCGATTGATTTTCGTCTTTCAATACAAGAATAAGTGGGATATGAGATCACTGCTGACTAAATAAATGTAGATTTCGATGTGTTCTTGACTTGGGCTACCTGTGTGAAAATCCAACTTGGAACAGAGAGGCTGGGACGACCACAGGCAGCCCAAGCAATACATTTGTGGAGTGTACGAACGTGATTTACAGTGAATGTATGGGGCGAAAAATACGTATTTTTTGTTTTAATAAATTTGAACATACCTTGGTCCTGTGTTGTTGTTAATGCTATTTAACGTCATTCTGGCTGTTTTTTCAAAAAACCGCTCTAAAACGGCTAAAAACCAGCCAGAATGACGTTAAATAGCATTAACAACAACATAGGACCAAGGTAAGTATATTCAAATTTATTAAAACAAAAAATACGTATTTTTCGCCCCATACATTCACTGTAAATCACGTTCGTACACTCCACAAATGTATTGCTTGGGCTGCCTGTGGGACGACTGACAACTGTAATCACTGAAATACAATTTTAGCTAACTTTGTTATTGTTTGTTTGACAAAATAAGAAATGGCTTATATTTGTAACACCTATTTGGGAGCTGAACTGAACTGAACTAGAACATGTTATATTTTATTGGAACACAAATGTACGTTTTAAACCATTCCATAGGCATTTACAACCTCTTTGACGGTGTGCACTCATGAAAGCCCACAACCAACTAATACATTTGTACTTTTTGTACATTTAATGTATGAAGTCTTATAAAGTTAATTAAAATTCCATTTGCTGTTGAAATTTATAAGCTTAGAGTGTTTATAGAAATAACATTAGTAACGAGATTCAGTATTAAACTATATATAGTCAATTGGCTCCATCGATCTCGACTTCAAGCTGGTTTCATGCAAAAGGACGGTGGATTGTAGCTCATGGAAGACCCTAACCAGGCTACCAGGGGACTTTGAAAGGGACGACTCTCCCACCCCTGGGGGAAATCATCAAGATTGTTCCTGCCTTTTTACAATCCCCCTGGTTAGCCCGGGGGTCGACCCCTCGGGGAAGCCGCTGATACGTGCATAAAGCCTCGTAAGAAACATTATGTACACAAACAACATGTTTAATTTACATAATAACATAGAAACAAGTCCAACTTGTTATGCTATCGTGATGCTAGACGCTTTCCGCGGCTAAATTGCCTGAGGGACTTTAGATCACGTCTGGTTAGACCACAGGTAGCCCAGTTGTTTTACCTCTAGGTACCGCTGACCAAATGTGACAGCAGACACCCTTTTTTTGGAGAGACACTAATTTAAAAACTACATTAATAGTTTCTTTCTTACGTAATAATTATTGTTTACAAAGGTACTGAAGTTCCATTCGCTGCTTATTTGTCCACTAGTTATATTATATATTACAAGTACGAGTATAAGTTAAGGGAAACCTTTTCAAGGTCTTTTAAGGTGACTGACTACTAAAGCACAAAGTAATTAGAAAACTTCAAATTGAAACTTTTTTTGCATAAAATTTAATGCTGATTCCAAATATGTAAAGAAAAATGGGGTGTCCCGAGGTTATTTTCGAGATATTCAAGCCTGGACATTTGCATCTTCACAAGTTTTCGGGAAAAAATGGCGGAAACCAACCCTCGTAGAAAATAATTCATAACGTGAAAAATAATAAAGCTATTGAATTAAGATTTACAGAAATCCTAACCAGGATACTACTTTCCAGAAATAATCACAAATACATGGAGTAATCGTGAAAATTCGGCCAAAATTCAGAGATTTGTTCTTCCCTTCAACGGGAATTCGTTTTCAAAAACGAACACTAAAAACGTACGCAACGCTTTTTTTATGTGTTCTAGTAATTACGTTTTTCTTAAACTTTGCCAAAACTTTGATTTTCACCTGCTGTTTCTGGAAATCCAAAGAAAAATGTAGAGTCCCGCGCAAAATTTGGGGTTTTTGCCGCTTTTAAGCCAGTTGAGTAGCATCATCCACCATTTCATTTCCGGTGTCTTCGGTCATGTACAGTTCTGGCTGAAGCGACGTGATAACTGTGATCATGAGCGATCGTTTTTGATTTAGTTTTAGCAATTTTCCACCTTTCAGTGACTGCTTTCGATACACCGTATTCATTTGGCAATAGTTTTGTTTAGTTTTGAAAGAAGTTTTGTTTTTCATTGTCGTGCAGAAAAGACTGGAAATTATACCAGAAAATTTGGCGTCTCGATCCCACTTGTTGTTGTTGATCTCTCGATAATCTCGCACGTGAGCATGCAGCAACTCGGCCCTAAAGTAGCTCGCATCATTCAGCTTCTGCGATATATCGGCGCTCAAAAGTAGTACAGTGCAGTAAGAAATAGAGGAGTTTTAGTGTATATTGAAATTTTCCAAAACTAATACAATAGTATTACGGCTGGGATTTGCAGTCACGTTTTGTTTACATCTACTTATAAAATATTTCAGCAAACAACACTGACAAGTTTCAGGTAGGTTGAAAGAGTTTTATTATAACGAGTCATCTGTCATCGTAATTGTTATTGTTTAGGTCTTCCTTCCTCAGACAACACGTAAATCTTTATTTTAGAAACCATTTCAAAGTCACGTGAAAAATTACTACAAAACAAATGGCTTTTTCGCCGGATTTTATTTCGCCGTATATGTCGATCCTAACTGATGACGCGCGTATACGTCATGCGCGAAATCGTGCGCAATGATCCCACTTTTTCAAAGTAGTCAGTCACCTTAATACACCATCTTGAACATCCATTGGCGAACTCGTGGATTAGCGGCTCGAAAGAGTGATCGAGTGACACTTCCGGTTCAAAGTCCCATCCCAATAACTCACGAATAAGCCCTTTCACGGTTTTTCACCGCCATTTTGAATTGGGGCAAACTCGGCAAAATTAAAGGAGCACTCTCAGAGGTAATGCATTGCGCGCCGTGTTATTGTTTACATACGGGATACTACTTAGATTTGACAACGCAAGTGAAAAGTACACGTGAAAAGTTCGCCTTTCGAATTCCGATACGGATCAGCAATGGCAAGTCCGGAGTTCTCCAGAGAATCTCTTCCTTCTCGTGTGGTAAGTAGAAATCCGCCATTTTCGTATCATACGAAAATGGCGTCGAGGGGTTCAAGGCGCGCAATGCATTACCTGTGAGAGTGCTTCTTTAATAGAAATCTGGATCACTTTCACTTGCCATAAACTCCGCTCGATTTCGTTGGATTTTCAACTGAAAACTTACCATTTTAGAAAATGTTTTCTTTGTTATTTATGTCCTATAATATGATGGGTATTGGAAGACTACAAATCGAAAAAAAGGTTTTTGTTTACAAAATAAAACGTTCGGCACGTGAATATGCAAATTAGCTCGAAATTTTAAGATCCATTCGTGAAAAGAAGATTGACTCGGAAAAGGTAGTTAAAACACCTACATTGGTCTTATTTTCAGTCCGACAACTGATATGCATGCCTGCTGATTATCGAAGTTTAAATTTTGAAAATCCAACGAAATCGAGCGGAGTTACGGCTAGTCAAAGTGATCCAGATTTCTATAAATTTTGCCAAGTTTGCCCCAATTCAAAATGGCGGCGAAAAACCGTGAAAGGGCTTATTTCAAATCCACGAGTAAAGTAGAGATCAGTTTCAACCAGAATTCATTGCGACAGGCAAGGTCGCCATCTTGTCTTCTAAAACAATTGTATATTTTTTGTAAAGATAGGTTACTTTGCATATAGCAAAAGTTCAGCCAATAAAAACCCAAGGGCCTGGTCGCTCAGCCATAACATTTGAGTCTACAACAAAATATATGCACGGTCAATGTCACGTGATTGGCCTACTCAACATCCATGTTGGCTTCTTTGTCAGGAAGTTTGCCTGGCTTCATAACCATTATTTTCTATTAACTATAGTTGAACGTACAGTATTTAATACCATCCAACGCTATTAGAGTCGTTTTCGTATGAGTGGGAAACATACAGCACGGCGTTACGGTCACGCTACGGAATTGAAGACATCTATTCAACCAATCACAGCGCGCTAAACCATTGCTCAGCCAATCAGAATGCTTGGACAATGCATTGTCACGGCACGGCATGAACCGTACCGTGACTACTTCCCACTCATACGAAAACAACTCAACACTTGCTTGGACACGGCACGGTCACCGCACGGTACCATCACCGCACTGTACGAACCGTACCGTAACTACTTCCCATGCACTCATACGAAAACGACTCTATAGGCTTAAAATATGGCACATCAGTACAATGGTCATTGTCAGCTGTATTGTTCTAAAACAATGGTAATTGTTTCCCATTGTTAACTAACAATGACTTAGGCTTAATTATATTGTTCTAAAACAATGGTCATTGTGAACTAACAATGACTTAGGCTTAATTCTATTGTTCTAAAACAATGGTCATTGTGAACTAACAATGACTTAGGTTTAATTCTATTGTTCTAAAACAATGGTCATTGTGAACTAACAATGACTTAGGTTTAATTCTATTGTTCTAAAACAATGGTCATTGTGAACTAACAATGACTTAGGTTTAATTCTATTGTTCTAAAACAATGGTCATTGTGAACTAACAATGACTTAGGCTTAATTCTATTGTTCTAAAACAATGGTCATTGTGAACTAACAATGACTTAGGTTTAATTCTATTGTTCTAAAACAATGGTCATTGTGAACTAACAATGACTTAGGTTTAACTCTATTGTTCTAAAACAATGGTCATTGTGAATTAACAATGACTTAAGTTTAACTCTATTGTTCTAAAACAATGGTCATTGTGAACTAACAATGACTTAGGTTTAACTCTATTGTTCTAAAACAATGGTCATTGTGAACTAACAATGACTTAGGTTTAACTCTATTGTTCTTGTTAACTAACAATGTGACTTAGGGCATGTCTTGGAACACCTTAGGCCAAGTTCAGACGTCGTGCTAATCATGAGCCGTTCTCATTTCAAACAATAGATAATGAGGCGGCTTCTTTTGAAGTAATTAAGAACGGCTCTTGGAAAGTACGGCGTTTGAACTAGGCCTTAGAAAACCCAACCCACAGGTTTTATTTCCTGAATTCAATATTGTGCCATACAAAAATGAGTTTGTGTGTTTACTTGGATTTTTTCTGTAAGGAATATTTCTTAAGCATATCGATCCATCTATCGGGGTTTCCTGTTAAATACGTTCCTTTCAAAGACGTTGACACTGAACCCTTGACTTGACAAAGAACTGTTACCCGCGACGATGGGAAGCCATCTTGAGTAGGTCGAACTACCAGACCTGAGATCATGGTTTCGTATCTGAAACAATTAGGAAAAATGACTTTAAGTAATTAATGGTTCACGTACGAACCGTAGGCAGCTGAATAGCAATGACGATGGAATGTTTAAATGAGATATATTCGGCCGTAGAACCACAGGTAGCCCAAGCTCACCATTTGAAGCTTTATTAGAGATTGTGCAGTGTAAATTTATTAAAAATTTGGTGTCGCTACGATTAAAAATAAGCAAGTTATAGCCATTTGAATTTTACTATTTTTAATAAATTTACACTGCACAATCTCTATATAAAGCTTCAAATGGTGAGCTTGGGCTACCTGTGGTAGAACAATGAAAGTTTGGATTACTTAAGCTCTCTGATATCAACCCAACGCTAGTTGTCCCTTTCGAGCGATCGAGACCTGAGAACTACAACTAACTGTTCAATATGGTATTTGGCTACCCAATAAAGGAACTACAACTAACTGTTCAATATGGTATTTGGCTACCCAATAAAGGAACTACAGCTAACTGTTCAATATGGTATTTGGCTACCCAATAAAGGAACTACAGCTAACTGTTCAATATGGTATTTGGCTACCCAATAAAGGAACTACAGCTAACTGTTCAATATGGTATTTGGCTACCCAATAAAGGAACTACAGCTAACTGTTCAATATGGTATTTGGCTACCCAATAAAGGAACTACAGCTAACTGTTCAATATGGTATTTGGCTACCCAATAAAGGAACTACAGCTAACTGTTCAATATGGTATTTGGCTACCCAATAAAGGAACTACAGCTAACTGTTCAATATGGTATTTGGCTACCCAATAAAGGAACTACAGCTAACTGTTCAATATGGTTTTGGCAATATGGTTCAATATTTTTGGCTACCCAATAAAGGAACTACAGCTAACTGTTCAATATGGTATTTGGCTACCCAATAAAGGAACTACACTAACTGTTCAATATGGTATTTGGCTACCCAATAAAGGTTCACAGCTAACTGTTCAATATGGTATTTGGCTACCCAATAAAGGAACTACAGCTAACTGTTCAATATGGTATTTGGCTACCCAATAAAGGAACAGCTACAGCTAACTGTTTTGGCAATATGGTATTTGGTATTTGGCTACCCAATAAAGGAACTACAGCTAACTGTTCAATATGGTATTTGGCTACCCAATAAAGGAACTAATACCCAATAAGGAACTACAGCTAACTGTTCAATATGGTATTTGGCTACCCAATAAAGGAACTACAGCTAACTGTTCAATATGGTATTTGGCTACCCAATAAAGGAACTACAGCTAACTGTTCAATATGGTATTTGGCTACCCAATAAAGGAACTACAGCTAACTGTTCAATATGGTATTATTTGGCTACCCAATAAAGGAACTACAGCTAACTGTTCAATATGGTATTTGGCTACCCAATAAAGGAACTACAGCTAACTGTTCAATATGGTATTTGGCTACCCAAAGGAAAGGAACTACAGCTAACTGTTCAATATGGTATTTGGCTACCCAATAAAGGAACTACAGCTAACTGTTCAAATATGGTATTTGGCTACCCAATAAAGGAACTACAGCTAACTGTTCAATATGGTATTTGGCTACCCAATAAAGGAACTACAGCTAACTGTTCAATATGGTATTTGGCTACCCAATAAAGGAACTACAGCTAACTGTTCAATATGGTATTTGGCTACCCAATAAAGGAACTACAGCTAACTGTTCAATATGGTATTTGGCTACCCAATAAAGGAACTACAGCTAACTGTTCAATATGGTATTTGGCTACCCAATAAAGGAACTACAGCTAACTGTTCAATATGGTATTTGGCTACCCAATAAAGGAACTACAGCTAACTGTTCAATATGGTATTTGGTTCAATACCCCAATAAAGGAACTACAGCTAACTGTTCAATATGGTATTTGGCTACCCAATAAAGGAACTACAGCTAACTGTTCAATATGGTATTTGGCTACCCAATAAAGGAACTACAGCTAACTGTTCAATATGGTATTTGGCTACCCAATAAAGGAACTACAGCTAACTGTTCAATATGGTATTTGGCTACCCAATAAAGGAACTACAGCTAACTGTTCAATATGGTATTTGGCTACCCAATAAAGGAACTACAGCTAACTGTTCAATATGGTATTTGGCTACCCAATAAAGGAACTACAGCTAACTGTTCAATATGGTATTTGGCTACCCAATAAAGGAACTACAGCTAACTGTTCAATATGGTATTTGGCTACCCAATAAAGGAACTACAGTTCAATAACTGTTCAATATGGTATTTGGGTATACCCCCAATAAAGGAACTACAGCTAACTGTTCAATATGGTATTTGGCTACCCAATAAAGGAACTACAGCTAACTGTTCAATATGGTATTTGGCTACCCAATAAAGGAACTACAGCTAACTGTTCAATATGGTATTTGGCTACCCAATAAAGGAACTACAGCTAACTGTTCAATATGGTATTTGGCTACCCAATAAAGGAACTACAGCTAACTGTTCAATATGGTATTTGGCTACCCAATAAAGGAACTACAGCTAACTGTTCAATATGGTATTTGGCTACCCAATAAAGGAACTACAGCTAACTGTTCAATATGGTATTTGGCTACCCAATAAAGGAACTACAGCTAACTGTTCAATATGGTATTTGGCTACCCAATAAATTTGGCTACTACAGCAGCTAACTGTTCAATATGGTATTTGGCTACCCAATAAAGGAACTACAGCTAACTGTTCAATATGGTATTTGGCTATTTAAAGGAACTACCCTGTTCAAATGGTATTTGGCTACCCAATACAGGAACTAACTGTTCAATATGGTATTTGGCTACCCAATAAAGGAACTACAGCTAACTGTTCAATATGGTATTTGGCTACCCAATAAAGGAACTACAGCTAACTGTTCAATATGGTATTTGGCTACCCAATAAAGGAACTACCCAATAAAGGAACTACAGCTAACTGTTCAATATGGTATTTGGCTACCCAATAAAGGAACTACAGCTAACTGTTCAATATGGTATTTGGCTACCCAATAAAGGAACTACAGCTAACTGTTCAATATGGTATTTGGCTACCCAATAAAGGAACTACACAGCTAACTGTTCAATATGGTATTTGGCTACCCAATAAAGGAACTACAGCTAACTGTTCAATATGGTATTTGGCTAAAGGAACTACAGCTAACTGTAAAGGAACTACAGCTAACTGTAACTGTTCAATATGGTATTTGGCTACCCAATAAAGGAACTACAGCTAACTGTTCAATATGGTATTTGGCTACCCAGCTAACTAAAGGAACTACAGCTAACTGTTCAATATGGTATTTTTGGCTACCCAATAAAGGACACTACACTGTTCAATAACTGTTCAATATGGTATTTCAACTACCCAATACAGCTAACTGTTCAATATGAATTTGGCTACCCACAGCTACAGCTAACTGTTCAATATGGTATTTGGCTACCCAATAAAGGAACTACAGCTAACTGTTCAATATGGTATTTGGCTACCCAATAAAGGAACTACAGCTAACTGTTCAATATGGTATTTGGCTACCCAATAAAGGAACTACAGCTAACTGTTCAATATGGTATTTGGCTACCCAATAAAGGAACTACAGCTAACTGTTCAATATGGTATTTGGCTACCCAATAAAGGAACTACAGCTAACTGTTCAATATGGTATTTGGCTACCCAATAAAGGAACTACAGCTAACTGTTCAATATGGTATTTGGCTACCCAATAAAGGAACTACAGCTAACTGTTCAATATGGTATTTGGCTACCCAATAAAGGAACTACAGCTAACTGTTCAATATGGTATTGTGGCTACCCACCCAATAAAGGAACTACAGCTAACTGTTCAATATGGTATTTGGCTACCCAATAAAGGAACTACAGCTAACTGTTCAATATGGTATTTGGCCAACCCAATGTTCAATATGGGACTACAGCTACAGCTAACTGTTCAATATGGTATGGTATTTAAAGGAACTACCCACTGTTCAATATGGTAAACCCAATAAGGAACTACAGCTAACTGTTCAATATGGTATTTGGCTACCCAATAAAGGAACTACAGCTACTAATCAAATATGGTATTTGGCTACCCAATAAAGGAACTACAGCTAACTGTTCAATATGGTATTTGGCTACCCAATAAAGGAACTACAGCTAACTGTTCAATATGGTATTTGGCTACCCAATAAAGGAACTACAGCTAACTGTTCAATATGGTATTTGGCTACCCAATAAAGGAACTACAGCTAACTGTTCAATATGGTATTTGGCTACCCAATAAAGGAACTACAGCTGTTCAATATGGTATTTGGTAAAGGAACTACAGCTAACTGTTCAATATGGTATTTGGCTACCCAATAAAGGAACTACAGCTAACTGTTCAATATGGTATTTGGCTACCCAATAAAGGAACTACAGCTAACTGTTCAATATGGTATTTGGCTACCCAATAAAGGAACTACAGCTAACTGTTCAATATGGTATTTGGCTACCCCCAATAAGGAACTACAGCTAACTGTTCAATATGGTATTTGGCTACCCAATAAAGGAACTACAGCTAACTACAGCTGGTACTGTTCATATAACTGTTCAATATTTATTTGGCTACCCAATAATAAGGAACTACAGCTAACTGTTCAATATGGTATTTGGCTACCCCCAATAAAGGACTACACTACAGCTAACTGTTCAATATGGTATTTGGCTACCCAAAAGGAACTACAGCTAACTGTTCAATATGGTATTTGGCAGCTAACTGTTCAATATGGTATTTGGCTACCCAATACCAGCTAACTGTTCAAGGAACTACAAATGTATTTGGCTACCCAATAAAGGAACTACAGCTAACTGTTCAATATGGTATTTGGCT
This sequence comes from Actinostola sp. cb2023, assembly GCA_033675265.1. Taxonomy (NCBI): domain Eukaryota; kingdom Metazoa; phylum Cnidaria; class Anthozoa; order Actiniaria; family Actinostolidae; genus Actinostola; species Actinostola sp. cb2023. The sequence continues at coordinate 193,029 of JAUJYZ010000032.1, read as the reverse complement.
ACCCAATAAAGGAACTACAGCTAACTGTTCAATATGGTATTTGGCTACCCAATAAAGGAACTACAGCTAACTGTTCAATATGGTATTTGGCTACCCAATAAAGGAACTACAGCTAACTGTTCAATATGGTATTTGGCTACCCAATAAAGGAACTACAGCTAACAGTTTTCAATATGGTATTTGGCTACCCAATAAAGGAACTACAGCTAACTGTTCAATATGGTATTTGGCTACCCAATAAAGGAACTACAGCTAACTGTTCAATATGGTATTTGGCTACCCAATAAAGGAACTACAGCTAACTGTTCAATATGGTATTTGGCTACCCAATAAAGGAACTACAGCTAACTGTTCAATATGGTATTTGGCTACCCAATAAAGGAACTACAGCTAACTGTTCAATATGGTATTTGGCTACCCAATAAAGGAACTACAGCTAACTGTTCAATATGGTATTTGGCTACCCAATAAAGGAACTACAGCTAACTGTTCAATATGGTATTTGGCTACCAATAAAGGAACTACAGCTAACTGTTCAATATGGTATTTGGCTACCCAATAAAGGAACTACAGCTAACTGTTCAATATGGTATTTGGCTACCCAATAAAGGAACTACAGCTAACTGTTCAATATGGTATTGGCTACCCAATAAAGGAACTACAGCTAACTGTTCAATATGGTATTTGGCTACCCAATAAAGGAACTACAGCTAACTGTTCAATATGGTATTTGGCTACCCAATAAAGGAACTACAGCTAACTGTTCAATATGGTATTTGGCTACCCAATAAAGGAACTACAGCTAACTGTTCAGGTTCAATATGGTATTTGGCTACCCAATAAAGGAACTACAGCTAACTGTTCAATATGGTATTTGGCTACCCAATAAAGGAACTACAGCTAACTGTTCAATATGGTATTTGGCTACCAATAAAGGAACTACAGCTAAAGGATTTGGGCTACCCAACAAAGGAACTAACTGTTCAATATGGTATTTGGCTACCCAATAAGGAACTACAGCTAACTGTTCAATATGGTATTTGGCTACCCAATAAAGAAACTACAGCTAACTGTTCAATATGGTGGCTATTTGGCTACCCAATAAAGGAACTACACTACTAAACTGTTCAATATGGTATTTGGCTACCCAATAAAGGAACTACAGCTAACTGTTCAATATGGTATTGGCTCGTTAAAGGAACTACAGCTAACTGTTCAATATGGTATTTGAACCCAATAAAGGAACTACAGCTAACTGTTCAATATGGTATTTGGCTACCCAATAAAGGAACTACAGCTAACTGTTCAATATGGTATGGCTACCCAATAAAGGAACTACAATAAACTGTTCATATCAGTATTTGGCACCCAATAAAGGAACTGTTAACTGTTCAATATGGTATTTGGCTACCCAATAAAGGAACTACAGCTAACTGTTCAATATGGTATTTGGCTAATAAAGGAAATAAAGCTAACTTCAATATGTATTTGGCTAACTGTTCAATTACAGTATTTGGCTACCCAATGGCTAAGGAACTACAGCTAACTGTTCAATATGGTATTTGGCTACCAAAAAAAGAACTACAGCTTCTGTTCAATATGGTATTTGGCTACCCAATAAAGGAACAGCTAACTGTTCAAATGGTATTTGGCTACCCAATAAAGGAACTACAGTGACGCTAACTGTTCAATATGGTATTTGGCTGCAAACCCAATAAAGGAACTACAGCTAACTGTTCAATATGGTATTTGGCACCCAATAAAGGAACTACAGCTAACTGTTCTAATGTTCAAAAACCCAATAAAGGAACAAGCTAATGTTCAATATGGTATTTGGCTTTCAAACTACAGCTAACCTGTTCAACTCCAGGGGTGGATATGGTATTTGGATGGAACTACAGCTAACTGTTCAATATGTTATTTGGCTACCCAATAAAGGAACACAACTGTCTTGCTTGTTCAATAGGTGGCGGTAGGGGTACTTGGCTAGGAATTTTTTTGGGAAATTTTTTCTTTAACAGGAAACTTTTTTGCTAATTGTTCCCAATATTTCTATTGTCCACCCCTAAGCCAACGGAAGGACACTTTTGTCAGGTCCCTAACTGTCAATATTTATATTGGCTACCGACAAACTACTCTCTAAGACAGACACTGTTCAATATGGTGATTTGCTTTAAGTCGTTATAAACCTATAAAGAAACATGTCACAAATATTGCATAACTGAGTTTTGCAATATGTGGAATATCAGCGACACTCCAAACACTAATGGTAGGGCTCAGTCTACGACATCGTCAACAGCAAGCGTGAGACCTATGTTTTTTCATCCCACTATATTCAAAATGTCCTTATTTAGTATTGAGTAGTACTACGGAACATTTTTTTTTGGGGGGGGGTTTGGACGGGAAGTTTCAATTTAAAGGGGAACTAGGATTTGGTAATAAGAGAAATGAATGAAAAATCAAATAAAGGACGGTTTATTGGATTATAAGATGAGCTCGTGGACGAAAATCAGGAATGGATCAAAGCACGGATCGGAAAGATTTACATGGCTAACATTAATAAAAGAAAGTGTTATATACCTTTATTAACCGAAGTATCGCGATTGTTTTGCCGAGTTTTTTCGCACGGCTATAGCGAGCGATAAACGTCTCTAGAATGAGGATTTTAGAAAATCATTAAAGGAAATTAATAGTCCGATATCATATACAGCCAATGTCGTTAACGTTGTTTCATAAAAAGGATTAACACGCCAAAACAATGTCAGTGTCTACGGAGATTCACACGTGATGCACGCGTGTGAATTTGGATAAAAGCAAACATCACCTCAGTGTCTCAATGCACAAACAGAGGTTACATTTAAATTCCACGCGCGCAAAACGAATATAGCTGGGGGGTGACAACTAAGTTTAATTTCTTATAATTCAGTTCGACACGTCACGCAATTTTGGATAAACGATTCGCAAACACAATTGAATCAAACTTATGCTAACGGTTTACGGATTCTAAGAAGGGGGGCTAGTTTACAATAAACTTCAACACATAGAGTGTTTGTAATATGGTATACACCAGCGATGAAAATCAGTCAAAATCATAACAAATAGAGTGTACTGATACCATAGTACCAAAATAATACGATCTCACATCGAGGGACAATTTTTCAGCTTAAAATAAGTTCTCGAATGCAAAGAATAAGCTTAGAAGAAGTCATTTAAAAGAGGTGATTTATGCTTTTTTGATGTTAATCTTTTGTAAAATGTGTATTTTGTCTGCGCATTTACATTTCAGCGATGTTTTGTAAACATGAAGTATCGCTATTGTTTTGCCAAGTGCACTGCTGTGGAAGATTTAGAGTGTACTGATACCATTTAGTAAAAATCAATAGTCCGATCCACATTTTGTGGTGCTGTGGATATTTTTTTTTCGTATAATAAAACAAAATCCGCCAAAACATGGCAACATTTCTACGGAGAAGTCGGGTGAATGAGTGATACTTCCACCGCAAAGCAAGAGGGACAATTTTTGCTATTTTCAAACAAACAAGACCTTACGAAAATAGAAAAAATTCAGAAAAACGTGCAAAAATGATAAATACCCAACTGAACCGAGCAAAATACTTTGAAAATACTTGAATGTAGAGAACTCAAATTCACAGAATGTGACCTTCAATGTGTCAGTACTAACGTTCACTGTGAAGTATCTCTTGAAATCATCTTCGATGAGAATAAACCCAAAGGACAATGTAGCTGGTTTTAGGATAACTCCTTGTTTTGGGGGATTTTGTTCCTTGATATTTTATCATCTACGACCCTTATACGGAAACAAATCATCTACAGTAAAACAAAAGTAGGCAGACTATTGATTTCCTTTCAAATATTTTCTTGAACATCATTCTAGAGACGAAGATCGCTCACTAAATCTCCCACCGCAGTGCAATTTGCAAAGAAAATGGCGGCAAATCACTTTCAAATCTGAATTCTAACGCATGCGCAGACAAAATGTATACATGTTTAGCTGGACAACATTAATGACATTCACTGTATAGCTTTTCCTTACTTTTCTGTTTTCAGCGGGCCGTACGGGAAATTACGGCCCGCTATTTGACCAATAAGAGCGCGCGTAGTATCTGTGCTATATAATAAGTATTGTTATTTTATTGACTTGCTTACCAGTGCAGCACGTTGAAGTTGTAACTCTGCTCGATGAAAGTGATCTTATCAAAGGTTTTATCCCATTCTTTACGTATTTCCCAATCGGTAATACGTTGAACCGCTGTTGAACAGTAGTATACCATGTATCATTATCATTTACAAAGAAATTTGGGGAACTGCTGGTACACACGTGGTTTGGCCGCCATATTGGATTTACGTCACGTGTGCATACTTGTGAGTCACGTGATAAATATATATTTTTAAAATTAAAAAAAAAATATATATATATATATATATAGTGAAGAGTAATTAAGGACTACATTTCGTTCATTGCTGTTTAATCTACAGTTCTGTTTCGTGGGAGCACAAGTGCTCTCACTCTTCAGGATTCTTACAGCGTGATGTTGTTTTCAACTACGTGATATTTATATAGCCCTAGTCGCGCGTTTTCACGCACGGTAAATATATATATATATATATATTTAATATTTATTATTATTAATATTTTATTATTACTATTTTTTATTATTAATATATATCTTTTTTAATATTTTTTATTATTAATATTTTTATTACTATTTTTTATATATTTTATGATTTGCCAAAGGCAGGCAATTTACAACAGAACACGAGGTCCCTGGGTCAATTACCCTGACTGTCAAGCAACATAAATAAGTTATAGTACCTTCTTCGTATGCTATCTTCTTTAAGGTGATGACAGCCTGAAAATATATTTGGGAATTGAAAATATTAAGATAATAATAATAACATGGGTAATAGAGTCGTTTTCGTATGAGTGGGAACCCTGTGGTACCGTGACGCTCAAATGGCTTCCTTTCTGAACCAATCAAAAAGCGTGCAGATGTATCTATTCCAATCAAACTCTCTCAATACGACACAGCACGGTCATCACTTTCCCACTCATACGAAAACGACTTTATTGCTGGTGATGATGCGGATTATTATGAATCATAACAATAATAATTATACATTTTAAATCAAGAGAAAATTGTTTAAATTTATGAGGTGATTTTTTTTCGTGTTTTAAAAATTCGTTTAAACATGTTTGAGGAGAATTGAAATGAATTCAGAAATTGAATTAAAAAAATATAACTGACTTAATTCATGCCCGGATGATGACACAATAACGGTGGTAATCCCAAAAATAACATCATCTGTTCAATTTCCAAATTGCATCTCGCGTGACAACATATCACGTGACATTTTCGTACGGGAGGTCACGTGCCCACCAACCTTGATAATAGGTGGCCCACCATCAACCGCTGTTCCTTTAAATATTTCATAATCATGTGATTTCTTGATTCTGGTCCATCCAGGAAGCGTGTCATCTTCCCAGGCCAGCAGCCGTTCGATGTCTTCACCGCTGACCGCATCGTATGGTGATTGCAGTAGATCAAGACCGCTGAACCTCCGACTCGTCAACGCATCAATGTTGATTTGATCCATTGAATCGACTCTTTCGCTGAAACTTGACTCTGAATATAAAAAAGGCACTTTTATAGCTCGGGTATTCCACAGGAAGCCCGAGTAACATACAATCCGATATATCAAACATGACAGGCCGCATACATTATTTATAGTGACGGCGATTGATCATCAGTATGTCGGGAAGGCTAAGACGCGCTAAGACGCGCTATATATGTATACACCTATTTCAAAAAACGTTGGCATCTGAAATCTGAATCTGAATCTGAAATCTTATTATTATTGTGGGTATGAGTTGTGATCTATCTCAGTGTAATTACTGGAATATGCCAACACGACCGTTAGGCGAAGACGTACGTTGACGAATAGTGTGGCTACGAGTGTTTTTAGGTCACAGATTCAGATTTCAGATGCCAACGTTTTTTGAAATAGGTGTATATAATATGAGGTCTGTGTTCTGAAAAGGAGAGTGTTGACTGATATCGGTATAATAAATTCCTGATGGATTAAATAATGCTTATTTTAAAAAAATTTACAAAAAAAGAAGAAATATGGAAACAATTCCAAAAAAGAAAACAAACAAGCAAAAACAAAACGATAAAAGAAAGAAAAAAAAAACTTGTCACGGCTGGGACTCGAACCCTCGACCCCCAGCTTCAAAAGTGATGAATGTCGGTAATTTATCCAAAAAAGGACCATACTCCCAGACATTATGCCGAGTCACCGTATGTTACGTATAGGATGAGGATTTCTGCCTCATCCGCGCTATCCGGGCATTACACCAATCAGCTTAGTGATCAAAGAGGGAGGGAACAGTCGGATCCTAGTCCCACTAAATAACTGCCCCGCACCACTAGGCTATCGTGCACGCTTATTGATTTGGAGGACAAAATAACCTAGTGTATCCTGTGAACGGAGTGTCTATTGTTGTGCAAATTACGATGGTCCCGTGGCTCGCGCTGTAACACAGCGCGTTTGAAGCACAAGGCCATGGCCGGCCCGGGTTCGATTCCTCGCTGCAACGAATTTTTTTTCTTTTTTTTTACTGTTTATTTTTGTAAGAACATTTTTATATTCACGAAAATGATTATTTTTATCATAATAATATGTAATAATATAATAATATTAATTTAATATTTATATAGCGCAAACGGTATCTCAGTATTAAAAAATACTCAAATGCGCTTTAAAGTAAAATAAGTAAAATGATTAAATAGTAAAGAAATTAATAGAGTGATGGCACAGATATTAGCCATGTAGATATTAATAAACTGTAATTCCATTGTTTTCTTTTGATCTGACTATTAGTCACTAACTATTAGATTTTGTTTCACGGGTTAAGTGCCAGTCACTCTAATAAAATCTAAGATAAAATCTCTAACAACAATAATTACAATCTAATTTACATCAAACCCTAACAATAGTAAAGTTATTAAAATATGATATATACGTGAAGGCCGTGTTCTCAAAACGATCTTGTTGACTAAGACCCATTTTGTAATAACAGTTCTCACATATATAACTATTAATAAAGTATAAATAAATCAGGTGTATCATATATATTATATATATATATGAAGGCCGTGTTCTCAAAACGATCTTGTTGACTAAGACCCATTTTGTAATAACAGTTCTCATATATATAACTATTAATAAAGTATAAATAAATCAGGTGTATCATATATATTATATATCTATATGAAGGCCGTGTTCTCAAAACGATCTTGTTGACTAAGACCCATTTTGTAATAACAGTTCTCACATATATCTTATGTTTAGGTGTATCATATATATTATATATATCTATATGAAGGCCGTGTTCTCAAAACGATCTTGTTGACTAAGACCCATTTTGTAATAACAGTTCTCACATATATAACTATTAATAAAGTATAAATAAATCAGGTGTATCATATATATTATATATCTATATGAAGGCCGTGTTCTCAAAACGATCTTGTTGACTAAGACCCATTTTGTAATAACAGTTCTCACATATATCTTATGTTTAGGTGTATCATATATATTATATATATCTATATGAAGGCCGTGTTCTCAAAACGATCTTGTTGACTAAGACCCATTTTGTAATAACAGTTCTCACATATATAACTATTAATAAAGTATAAATAAATCAGGTGTATCATATATATTATATATATCTATATGAAGGCCGTGTTCTCAAAACGATCTTGTTGACTAAGACCCATTTTGTAATAACAGTTCTCACATATATCTTATGTTTAGGTGTATCATATATATTATATATATCTATATGAAGGCCGTGTTCTCAAAACGATCTTGTTGACTAAGACCCATTTTGTAATAACAGTTCTCACATATATAACTATTAATAAAGTATAAATAAATCAGGTGTATCATATATATTATATATCTATATGAAGGCCGTGTTCTCAAAACGATCTTGTTGACTAAGACCCATTTTGTAATAACAGTTCTCACATATATAACTATTAATAAAGTATAAATAAATCAGGTGTATCATATATATTATATATATCTATATGAAGGCCGTGTTCTCAAAACGATCTTGTTGACTAAGACCCATTTTGTAATAACAGTTCTCACATATATAACTATTAATAAAGTATAAATAAATCAGGTGTATCATATATATTATATATATCTATATGAAGGCCGTGTTCTCAAAACGATCTTGTTGACTAAGACCCATTTTGTAATAACAGTTCTCACATATATAACTATTAATAAAGTATAAATAAATCAGGTGTATCATATATATTATATATATCTATACGAAGTCTGTGTTCTCAAAAACGATCTTGTTGACTAAGACCCATTTTGTAATAACAGTTCTCACATATATCTTATGTTTAGGTGTATCATATATATTATATATATATATATATGAAGGCCGTGTTCTCAAAACGATCTTGTTGACTAAGACCCATTTTGTAATAACAGTTCTCACATATATAACTATTAATAAAGTATAAATAAATCAGGTGTATCATATATATTATATATCTATATGAAGGCCGTGTTCTCAAAACGATCTTGTTGACTAAGACCCATTTTGTAATAACAGTTCTCACATATATAACTATTAATAAAGTATAAATAAATCAGGTGTATCATATATATTATATATCTATATGAAGGCCGTGTTCTCAAAACGATCTTGTTGACTAAGACCCATTTTGTAATAACAGTTCTCACATATATAACTATTAATAAAGTATAAATAAATCAGGTGTATCATATATATTATATATATATATATATGAAGGCCGTGTTCTCAAAACGATCTTGTTGACTAAGACCCATTTTGTAATAACAGTTCTCACATATATAACTATTAATAAAGTATAAATAAATCAGGTGTATCATATATATTATATATCTATATGAAGGCCGTGTTCTCAAAACGATCTTGTTGACTAAGACCCATTTTGTAATAACAGTTCTCACATATATAACTATTAATAAAGTATAAATAAATCAGGTGTATCATATATATTATATATATCTATATGAAGGCCGTGTTCTCAAAACGATCTTGTTGACTAAGACCCATTTTGTAATAACAGTTCTCACATATATAACTATTAATAAAGTATAAATAAATCAGGTGTATCATATATATTATATATCTATATGAAGGCCGTGTTCTCAAAACGATCTTGTTGACTAAGACCCATTTTGTAATAACAGTTCTCACATATATAACTATTAATAAAGTATAAATAAATCAGGTGTATCATATATATTATATATCTATATGAAGGCCGTGTTCTCAAAACGATCTTGTTGACTAAGACCCATTTTGTAATAACAGTTCTCACATATATAACTATTAATAAAGTATAAATAAATCAGGTGTATCATATATATTATATATCTATATGAAGGCCGTGTTCTCAAAACGATCTTGTTGACTAAGACCCATTTTGTAATAAAGTTCTCATATATATAACTATTAATAAAGTATAAATAAATCAGGTGTATCATATATATTATATATCTATATGAAGGCCGTGTTCTCAAAACGATCTTGTTGACTAAGACCCATTTTGTAATAACAGTTCTCACATATATCTTATGTTTAGGTGTATCATATATATTATATATCTATATGAAGGCCGTGTTCTCAAAACGATCTTGTTGACTAAGACCCATTTTGTAATAACAGTTCTCATCATATATAACTATTAATAAAGTATAAATAAATCAGGTGTATCATATATATTATATATCTATATGAAGGCCGTGTTCTCAAAACGATCTTGTTGACTAAGACCCATTTTGTAATAACAGTTCTCACATATATAACTATTAATAAAGTATAAATAAATCAGGTGTATCATATATATTATATATCTATATGAAGGCCGTGTTCTCAAAACGATCTTGTTGACTAAGACCCATTTTGTAATAACAGTTCTCACATATATAACTATTAATAAAGTATAAATAAATCAGGTGTATCATATATATTATATATATCTATATGAAGGCCGTGTTCTCAAAACGATCTTGTTGACTAAGACCCATTTTGTAATAACAGTTCTCACATATATAACTATTAATAAAGTATAAATAAATCAGGTGTATCATATATATTATATATCTATATGAAGGCCGTGTTCTCAAAACGATCTTGTTGACTAAGACCCATTTTGTAATAACAGTTCTCACATATATAACTATTAATAAAGTATAAATAAATCAGGTGTATCATATATATTATATATATCTATATGAAGGCCGTGTTCTCAAAACGATCTTGTTGACTAAGACCCATTTTGTAATAACAGTTCTCACATATATAACTATTAATAAAGTATAAATAAATCAGGTGTATCATATATATTATATATCTATATGAAGGCCGTGTTCTCAAAACGATCTTGTTGACTAAGACCCATTTTGTAATAACAGTTCTCACATATATAACTATTAATAAAGTATAAATAAATCAGGTGTATCATATATATTATATATCTATATGAAGGCCGTGTTCTCAAAACGATCTTGTTGACTAAGACCCATTTTGTAATAACAGTTCTCACATATATAACTATTAATAAAGTATAAATAAATCAGGTGTATCATATATATTATATATCTATATGAAGGCCGTGTTCTCAAAACGATCTTGTTGACTAAGACCCATTTTGTAATAACAGTTCTCACATATATCTTATGTTTAGGTGTATCATATATATTATATATCTATATGAAGGCCGTGTTCTCAAAACGATCTTGTTGACTAAGACCCATTTTGTAATAACAGTTCTCATCATATATCTTATGTTTTGCATGCAGTGATATGGAAATGATGGAAGAAAATCGAAGCATTTGTCCCAGATTAGCGCCTGTTATCAAACAGTACAGCGGTATCTATTATCAAATAGCAATTATAAGAGATTGTGGTCATTTAAATCGGTGCGCACAGCGGACAGTATTTCATCTCATAAGCAAAGAGTATATCTGTAGGCATTGCTTGGATAAAACCTATCTTATAATTATTATTATTATTATCTTCAGGCGCGTTCTTTTGGTACAATTCTGCTATTGACAACAACAACACATGCAGAATACTAATTCCCAAAAGAACAGCCGGATATTCCGAAAACGGGGAATGATCTGACGGAGGGGGACTGGAAAGTAATTACAGAGCGCATGCGTGACTTAGGCAAAATGGCGCCCGAAGTTGCCAAAAGAACGTTACTGGTTAATTTCCCTCTAACGTTCCAGCGGTTCACTCTGATAACACATGCGCAATGAACAGAATAGTCACACACATTTAGTGTACGTACCCATGGCAACCTGTACTGCTGGGTCTGTGGGATGTAGATGCTCACACGATGCTTGGGCAGCGTACGGCGTCGAGTCATAAAAACCATTCAGCAACATGAAAGCATCGCCCGGTGCAGTATGGGAAACGTTCGTCGATACTGGACAAATAACGGAACTATCTAGAGAGAATTAAAAACGTCACAATGTGATTGGACGAGATAAGCTTCCTAAGGTTGTGATTGGTCAGTCATATAGGAAAGCCATCCGAGTGTTCCATGTCGTCAAATCACGTGTTTGTCCACTCAGACCAAGTCATTAATTGACCATTTTTCTATGAATATATATGAGTCCAAATGGAGCCTGAAACTACTGAAAAAGCGCCTGTACATCGTGATCGCGACCAATATGTCTTTCAACTCGTAAACACAACCTATGCGTACAGAACCTACCTTCGTGATCGTGCCCGTGATCGTGCCCGTGATCGTGCCCGTGATCGTGTACATCGTGATCGTGTACATCGTGATCGTGTACATCGTGACTAACATGTCTTTCAACTCGCGTAGTGATCGTTTTCATCGTTCGTATTGTTACAGTGTGCGTCTGCTGGGGGTCCGAGCCTTCTTCGATGACATCATCTTCATGTTTCGCTAGCGGTGCTCCTCCATCTTGAATTTCGATCAGCGGTTTTTCGTCCATGTCTATCCCTTCAGATAACGAGCCCGTAGGGGAGTCACCCCACATATCTGCAAAACAAGGCATTTTAGTTCCCATTCCTTATTTGGGAATAAGATTCCATATTTGGTAGGTGAGAGGTTTGTTTTCCGGCTCGTCTTGAAATTGCTTCAAGTCAATTCCTTATTTGGAAATACGATTCCATATTTGGTAGGTGAGAGGTTTGTTTTCCGGCTCGTCTTGAAATTACTTCAAGTCAATTCCTTATTTGGAAATACGATTCCATATTTGGTAGGTGAGAGGTTTGTTTTCCGGCTCGTCTTGAAATTACTTCAAGTCAATTCCTTATTTGGAAATAAGATTCCATATTTGGAAGGTGAGAGGTTTTTTTGACTCGTCTTGAAATTACTTCAAGACAATTCCTTATTTGGAAATAAGATTCCATATTTCGAAGGTGAGAGGTTTTTTTGACTCGTCTTGAAATTACTTCAAGTCAATGCCTTATTTGGAAATAAGATTCCATATTTGGAAGGTGAGAGGTTTTTTTTGACTCGTCTTGAAATTACTTCAAGTCAATTCCTTATTTGGAAATAAGATTCCATATTTGGAAGGTGAGAGGGTTTTTTTTTGACTCGTCTTGAAATTACTTCAAGTCAATTCCTTATTTGGAAATAAGATTCCATATTTGGAAGGTGAGAGGTTTTTTTTGACTCGTCTTGAAAATACTTCAAGTCAATTCCTTATTTGGAAATAAGATTCCATATTTGGAAGGTGAGAGGTTTTTTTTGACTCGTCTTGAAAATACTTCAAGTCAATGCCTTATTTGGAAATAAGATTCCATATTTGGAAGGTGAGAGGTTTTTTTTGACTCGTCTTGAAATTACTTCAAGTCAATTCCTTATTTGGAAATAAGATTCCATATTTGGAAGGTGAGAGGGTTTTTTTGACTCGTCTTGAAATTACTTCAAGTCAATTCCTTATTTGGAAATAAGATTCCATATTTGGAAGGTGAGAGGTTTTTTTTGACTCGTCTTGAAAATACTTCAAGTCAATTCCTTATTTGGAAATAAGATTCCATATTTGGAAGGTGAGAGGTTTTTTTTTACTCGTCTTGAAAATACTTCAAGTCAATGCCTTATTTGGAAATAAGATTCCATATTTGGAAGGTGAGAGGTTTTTTTTGGCTCGTCTTGAAATTGCTTCAAGTCAATGCCTTATTTGGAAATAAGATTCCATATTTGGAAGGTGAGAGGGTTTTTTTGACTCGTCTTGAAATTACTTCAAGTCAATTCCTTATTTGGAAATAAGATTCCATATTTGGAAGGTGAGAGGGTTTTTTTGACTCGTCTTGAAATTACTTCAAGTCAATTCCTTATTTGAAATAAGATTCCATATTTGGAAGGTGAGAGGGTTTTTTTGACTCGTCTTGAAATTACTTCAAGTCAATTCCTTATTTGGAAATAAGATTCCCATATTTGGAAGGTGAGAGGTTTTTTTTGACTCGTCTTGAAAATACTTCAAGTCAATTCCTTATTTGGAAATAAGATTCCATATTTGGAAGGTGAGAGGTTTTTTTTTGACTCGTCTTGAAAATACTTCAAGTCAATGCCTTATTTGGAAATAAGATTCCATATTTGGAAGGTGAGAGGTTTTTTTTGGCTCGTCTTGAAATTGCTTCAAGTCAATGCCTTATTTGGAAATAAGATTCCATATTTGGAAGGTGAGAGTTTTTTTTTGACTCGTCTTGAAATTACTTCAAGTCAATTCCTTATTTGGAAATAAGATTCCATATTTGGAAGGTGAGAGGGTTTTTTTGACTCGTCTTGAAATTACTTCAAGTCAATTCCTTATTTGGAAATAAGATTCCATATTTGGAAGGTGAGAGGTTTTTTTTGACTCGTCTTGAAAATACTTCAAGTCAATTCCTTATTTGGTAATAAGTATTCCATATTTGGAAGGTGAGAGGTTTTTTTTGACTCGTCTTGAAAATACTTCAAGTCAATTCCTTATTTGGAAATAAGATTCCATATTTGGTAGGTGAGAGGTTTTTTTTTTGACTCGTCTTGAAATTACTTCAAGTCAATTCCTTATTTGGAAATAAGATTCCATATTTGGAAGGTGAGAGGTTTTTTTTGACTCGTCTTGAAAATACTTCAAGTCAATTCCTTATTTGGAAATAAGATTCCATATTTGGAAGGTGAGAGGTTTTTTTTGACTCGTCTCGAAATTAATCTAAGTCAATGCCTTATTTGGAAATAAGATTCCATATTTGGAAGGTGAGAGGTTTTTTTTGGCTCGTCTTGAAATTGCTTCAAGTCAATGCCTTATTTGGAAATAAGATTCCATATTTGGAAGGTGAGAGGTTTTTTTTGGCTCGTCTTGAAATTGCTTCAAGTCAATGCCTTATTTGGAAATAAAATTCCATATTTGGAAGGTGAGAGTTTTTTTTTGACTCGTCTTGAAATTACTTCAAATCAATTCCTTATTTGGAAATAAGATTCCATATTTGGTAGGTGAGAGGTTTTTTTTGGCTCGTCTTGAAATTGCTTCAAGTCAATGCCTTATTTGGAAATAAGATTCCATATTTGGAAGGTGAGAGGTTTGTTTTCCGGCTCGTCTTGATTCCATATTTGGAAGATGAGGGATTTTTTTTCTTCTGTCTCGTTTCGAAATTGTTTCAAGTCAATTCCTTATTTGGAAATAAGATTCTATATTTGGAAGGAGAGACGTTCAGTTCGGCTCGTCTCGAAATTAATCTAAGTCAATTCCTTATTTGGAAATAAGATTCCTTATTTGGAAGGTGAGGGTTTTCTCAAAGATCAAACTGATGCAAAACAAACGACGATAATTAAACTTTGATCATATCAGCACCGAATCCATAAAAAACTACCGATAATAATTTCCCCCAATTCATATACCGACCAATAAGCAGTCGATTTGTTTTGATTACTAAAAATAGTTTTGAATAAATTAAATAAATCTTAAAAATTAAGTATAAAAAGATGAGTTTTTGCTTTGTTTGATTAATACTTTACATACTGGTCCGTACGTATACCAATTCAGCTTTCATGTTATTGTGCATTGTAAATCATTCATATAATAACAGTTTTTGGGTATAAATTGAAAATACTTGATCGACGAGTCATTTGATTCAATTATTCGGTATTAAAAATCCTCCAGAGTCCTTCGACCTGAGATTATAAACCATTTAATCGAAATTGAAAAAAATAAGATAAAAACAAATTTTCTGTAAAAATAATCATCGGTAATTTGTCCAAAATCTACCACCTCTTGTCTTTTGTTCCTCGGACGTAAAATATGCAAATTTAGCGAACTCAAAAAGAGAAAAACGTGAAATTAAAGCGAACCGTGTAAAAAATGATTCGAAATGAGAATTGATTAGTTTGTCAGAATGGACTTTATTTCTGTCGTATTTCTACGGAAGATTTTGGTAATTCTTTTTTGGAATTAACTCGTTCAAACAGTACGAAAAATAATACGCAAGATGAGTGTTTGATTCGACAACCGTTGTCTGTGAGTCGATATGTAGAATTAATTGGCATGTATTTTTTGACGGCTGTCACAAACCGCCACTCGAGAAGAAAATCCTGAACAACATTTCATATTATAACCGAGAATTGTCTCGTAATTTCTCACCACAAAATCGTTCAAAACAGCAACAAAAAGAATGACTATAATTACCGTCGTAAATCCTTCTCGGTAGGTAGAAATACTCCGGTGGTTCCTCTTCGAGAGTCACTCGCTTTTTTATCTTTTTTCGTATTTCAATTTGGACGTCATCTTGGCCTTTCCTCGCCTCAGCCTCGTATTCTAGCTTAGTTTTGACTTCCATCAGTCTCCTCAAGTCCACATCATTATGCTCCAAGGCCAACACGGTATTTACATGCGGCACATTGTTTACATCTTCATTCGGTTCAGACACTCTGGCACTCGCAGGTGTACTGGTGTCGAGGGTAGAGAAAAAGTCCTCATCTTCTTGCGTCACTTCTACGTCATTCGGTTGCTGCTCTTCCTCCAATGTGACACTATCGATGTCATTCAAAAATTCCATGTTGACTTCAGGTTGTGCGACTTCTCTTTCGTCCTCGCTAACTTCTTCATTTGTCTTTTCACTCTCATCGTAATTCGGACGTTTCTCTTCTGCATCGGCTTTAATAGTTACAACACCGTTCTCGGTCATCTTTTCTAGATAGCAAAAGCAAACAAGATTGAAATGTTTGTCAGCCTTGCTAGACTCTACAGCCTCTATGTTAACGTGTGAATGAAAAAAACATGGAAAGCTGTTTTCATGTAAATGCATTTAGCATGCAAAAAGAATACATGTATAAAGCTTCTCTAACGACTTTCTAGCCAGGCTACTAATCTCTGTAATCCTTTTAGGATAGTTTCTACGGAAGAGAAGACTCGTAAACATACAGTAAAACGTGGCAAATTCATATCCAAAAGATGTTCAAAACAAAAAGAGAAAGAGTTCCCTGCTGCGATACTGATATTACAGCCATTCATGATGTTAATCTTTGTTATTCAAACAATAAGGCAGGATGTAGACTACACAGCGTTTTTACTGTTTTCTTGGCGGTTAGAATATTATAGTTCCGCGATACAGGTACAAATGTTTACCCCTGGGGGTGGGGGTCAGAGTACGTTTTTATCCTTAGGGGGATGGGGCACACAAAAATGGACTGGAAAGCAAGCTTTTAATTGTAGCCTTCACTCCAATACGCCTTATGCACGAGTGCTGGTTTTCGAGATCAGAATACTAGAATCTTTTGACATAAAAATAACCACTGCCATCTGAAAAAGCAATTATTCATCAATATTTTTGGAAAATTTCAAAAGTATTGGATAAAATCCCGCGAAGATATCGTAAATGACATTTATAGAGTTTAGTATGGGATTTTGCCGTCATGCGTACACAGCCTCGTTCTGATGTACATCAATTTTCCAAATTGCTTAATTTCAAGGTTTAACACGTTCCACTAAAAGAAGAGATTTATATAAGATAAGTGTAAAAGTTTTAGGGCGAAATGACATGTCCTTGCGGAGTTATGAACGTTTTTAATTCTGAAAATACACCAGAACGAGGCTGTCTACGCATGACGGCAAAATCCCATACTAAACTCTATAAATGTAATTTACGATATCTTCGCGGGATCGTATCCAATACGTTTGAACTTTTCCAAAGATATTGATTAATAATTGCTTTTTCAGATAGCAGTGGTTATTTTTATGTGACAGATTCTAGTATTCTGATCTCGAAAATCAGCACTCGTGCATAAGGCGTATGCTCTTTATTCAGAAAGCAAAACGAAAACTCTGAAACTACAGCCGTTTTAAAAAGGTTATCGTTTAAAAATAACTCAAAACTATTTAACAAGACCGAAAGGAATCAAGGAACATTTTGCCGTAACCATGGTGACTTGTGATGACTCTGCTAACACTGCTGATGTACGTATTACTAACATTCAAATCGAGGAATAAATCAATCGACTTTACAGAACAAAGATGGCGCCTGTACATTTTACCCAGTAATCCTTTGCGAACCTAAACCAGTGCCATTTAAAAAAATCTACAAGCTTTCTGACACGTTCACATATACAGTCAATCTCAAAAAGGTTGTCCAGATGAAAAGACTACCATAAAGACTACAATAAAGTCACGTGATTCATTATGTTTTCAATTTCTGCGCGCAGAACTGCGAGTTGATAGCAGCGCCATTACATTCAGTTCTCACAATGTCGTGTACTTTTGCATCTCAAATTGAAAATTCATGCGAGGAAATTGAATACATAATGAATCACGTGACTTTATTGTAGTATTGTAGTTTTTTCATCTGGACAACCTTTTTGAGAATGACTGTATAAAGCATGCAACAGCTTCACACTGCAAAGTTGTAAAGTTTCTATACGAGATATAGCAATATAAGCGCGAAAAGGATTATGGTAAAATTTACTGATCCGCCATCTTTTCTGAAAAGTGACTAATTGGCGGGATTTTACGCGCGACAATTTCGGGACTTCACCTGGTGGCGCACGACGTCCATAGATCTCTACTCGTAGACATGGCCACTGGAACCACGCCGTGGGCCAAAACCTGACATAGCGTGCCTTGATGTTGGGGTCGAGTTTTCGTTTAACCACAGAGTCGTGGTTGGTGTTACCTTCCAAAACCTAGAGACAAGAAATGAGTCGTTCGTGCTTCATTTTACAGTGGAACCCCTCTATCTCGAACACTCAAAAGACAAGAGAAATTGTTTGAGATAGTGGACCGCGGTTCGACATTCCCAGGTCCAAATATCCCAGGTGTTCAGATATCCCAGGTGATCCCAGGTGTCCATATTAAAGGGATAATTGTTTCTGCCCGAGAGATACAGCGAGGTTTTAAAGGTACATCTGGGGCAACATTGCGCGCAATATTGCTGACAATGATTGCAGTGTGTGCTGCACCTCTGCAGTTGTTGTGGCCAAGGTTATTGAAGTACAATGTGATCCTACTTCTGCGCGCAACATATTACAGCGTGTGTCCATCTCTGTAATTATTGTGACCAAACTTATTGAAGTATAGTGTGATCCTACTTCTGCGCGCAACATATTACAGCGTGTGTCCATCTCTGTAATTATTGTGACCAAACTTATTGAAGTATAGTGTGATCCTACTTCTGCGCGCAACATATTACAGCGTGTGTCCTTCTCTGTAATTATTGTGGCCAAGGTTATTGAAGTACAATGTGATCCTACTTCTGCGCGCAACATATTACAGCGTGTGTCCATCTCTGTTATTATTGTGACCAAACTTATTGAAGTACAATGTGATCCTACTTCTGCAACATTGTGCGCAAAAAATTGCAGAGGTGAACACACGCTGAAGTCCTGGTCCCAGTTGCACGAAAGGTGTTAATTTAGCGCTATCCACCGGATGTCTTATCCAACGAATAAAATTTATTGGATAACTGCATCAGTTAAAAAAATATCCGTTAGATAAGAGTTATCCGGTGGATAACGCTAACCACCTTAATCAGTTTCGTGCAACTGGGACCTGTTTGCTGCCGTTAATGTTGCGCCGTGTGTCTGTACGTATCTTACCTCTTTGTAATTCTCCTTGTAAAAGTCCCAACCAATACCATCAGCATAATACTGTATTTTATAATTCTTTACGTAGTCATGGTTACGTATCTTACCTCTTTGTAATTCTCCTTGTAAAAGTCCCAACCAATACCATCAGTAGAATACTGTATTTTATAATTCTTTACGTAGTCATGGTTACCAGACGGGTTACCCTGGGTTGCAACTCCTGATACGTAATGCACGGTATCGAGGTCAACCTCTAAGAAGGAGTCCGCTGGACTGCCGGCGCACCAAGACTTGCTTCCATTTAGGCGCGCAAAGAATGCTGGGCTATCGTTTGTCGAAGATGAGGCTGTGATGCAAGCTGCCGGTATGGCACAGCTTTCGATCCCCAAAGCATCATCTACAAATAACAGGGTAATAATACCTTATTTGTTGCTCAAAACGCATGCATAATTAATGAGCAATTCGTCCAATCAGAAGGACGAAATTTATCACATGCATTTACCATTATACTCGGTAGTGCACTGCTTATTAGTAAACTTTATATAAAGAATATTAATAAGGGAAGGTCTCATATTGGTGTCGTACGGGACGACATATATGTTGTCCGCAAAGACCGTTGTTCAAATGTGGGATCTTTTTGAGAGTATTATGTTTGTGTTTTCCTTGCTGTTTTTTACTGAAATCATCCGAAAATGTATTATTTTGGAAGATCGTTTTTGAAGCTGTCCAATAAACTCGCAGATCGTATTTTATCGGGTCTAAAACCACGAGGCGAACCCGATAAAATACTCCTGCTCGTTTATTAAACAGTACTTCAAAAGTAGCAACAAAACCTGTTGTTGTTCAGTTATTATTTTTGATTATTATTTCCTTTGTTGACATTACACACCGCCTCCATTCTTCACAAATGTTTCATTCTTTTCGTGTCGCTAGCCTACCTTCTTCGTTCTTGTTTTCATCGCTAGTCTGCTGAAAATGATTAATAATATTAGTACGCAATTGATCAATAATTATTGGTTATTCCATGGTTTTCTATGGAATACGGGCAGATATTTCACGAAAAAATTATATTATTTTGTATACGAGTGAAATTTCCGCCCGTATTCCATAGAAAACCATGGAATGACCATATTATCCTATACATATTACATCAACAATTAAAATTTACAACGTTTTGATTGGCTAATACAAACTATGAAATACCCCTCTGTATTTCATAGAAATGGTGAGCTCTGATTGGCTGAGATGCATAGGATAATGAGAAAAACGCGCGCTCTTAGCTTGGCCGATGCAAAGTCTGTGTAAATGTCGTGTATAGATTAAATATACATGGTTTTGGACATTTGAACACAATTTACACGAACTTTACGCACAATTTACACGAACTTTACGCATAATTTACACGAACTTTACGCACAATTTACACGAACTTTACGCACAATTTATACGAACTTTACGCACAATTTACACGAACTTTACGCACAATTTATACGAACTTTACGCATAATTTACACGAACTTTACGCACAATTAAAACGAACTTTACGCACAATTTACACGAACTTTACGCACAATTTACACGAACTTTACGCACAATTTATACGAACTTTACGCATAATTTACACGAACTTTACGCACAATTTACACGAACTTTACGCACAATTTTCACGAACTTTACGCATAATTTACACGAACTTTACGCACAATTTACACGAACTTTACGCACAATTTACACGAACTTTACGCACAATTTATACGAACTTTACGCACAATTTACACGAACTTTACGCACAATTTACACGAACTTTACGCACAATTTATACGAACTTTACGCACAATTTACACGAACTTTACGCACAATTTACACGAACTTTACGCACAATTTACACGAACTTTACGCACAATTTATACGAACTTTACGCACAATTTACACGAACTTTACGCACAATTTACACGAACTTTACGCACAATTTACACGAACTTTACGCACAATTTACACGAACTTTACGCACAATTTATACGAACTTTACAATGTAAAGATCGTGCGTTTTCGCTAGTGTTGGTGACTAGTGATTACTACGATGCATTTCGTATGAGTGGAAACCCTGTGGTACCGTGTCACTCAAATGCCTTCCTTTTTGAACCACTCAAAAATTAAGCATACAGATGCATCCAATCAAACTCTTTCAATACGGCAAGGCGCGGTGACGGTGCGGTAACTTTCTCACTCATACGAAAACGAAATTTGTGTCGTATAAACTCGGGTCGACGCAAGCATCAGCGCAAGCATGAGCGTAAGCGGAAGAAATGTAACATATTGATCCTTGTGGTTGTGCTGTGCGCTTGAACTTACGCTGTAGTTTGCGCCATTCTTTTGCAATTGTAAAAAAAAAAACATCGCAAAAAGTAAAACTCGTTTGGGAAAATAATTACGAACCTTTATTATAAGTAATACCATGGCACTGAGGGATATTAGTGATTAAATGTCCCCGAAGCCGAGGTAAGTTTACCGAGGCTGAGGGACATTTAATCACTAATATCCCGAAGAAGCCATGGTATTAGTTTGTAATACCATGATCACCGAGGAAATGGACAAAAATACAGGCTTGAGTTAACGGCGCAAAGGAGAATATATTATAGTGTTTTGTGAAAGAGTCTTGATTAGACTGTACTCTGGGGAATGCTTCATGTTGCACATCTTTGTTTCATTTACACAATAAAAGAGTATAAATTAGTTATAGTAAGGAGTACTTGAAGGTAAACAGATCAGAAATGTCGGAATGTCGGTTTACTTTTGTGAGAGATGACGAAGTGGAGCAAGTAAGAGAGAATACGGTTCCTCAAAATACTAAAAAGCACATACAGAAAAAGAGGAAAGTGCCAACTCATTGTGTGAACAAATAACAGAAATAGGTCTAATCAAATATCCTTTGAATTCGACTTTTGTGCATTTCCTTCTATTGCGCATGCGTTAACGATGTTGTGGATATCAAAATACCACTGCATTTTGAGCTTCACACATCCCACACGTCTTGAATGCTCGAGTCGTCATAAGTAGAGGAGCGATTAAATACTATTTGGTTTGCTCTTGGGTCCCAATGATTGTGTGTACACCTGGTGTATATGAGGGACTGACTTGCATCGCTCATGCATAGTAATGAGGGATATTTAGTCTAAATGTCCCTCATGAATATAATCATGTGGGACATTTAGTCTAAATTTCCCTCATTACTATGCATGAGCGATGCTTGACTTAGAGCTTTCGCGAGGGATGTTCGATGTTAAATGTCCCTCGTGGAACAATGAAAACCGAGGTGATCATGGTATTACTAAGATAATAGCGGTGTAGTATCACGTTTGTAAATATTTTAACACATAGTGAGCATAAAAAATAAGGACCGAATGTTGGAACACACTTTCTACTGTAAAAGCGCAATTTTCATTTTCCATGATTTCAAAACCGGAATTTTCGTTCGAAATCAATCCAATACATTCTGCATTAACGTTGCCATATCTTTGACCACTGAAAGCTTGCGTTATGAGGTCACTGGTTATCAAGATGAATGTCGATAAAGTGTCAGTTATATTGTTTGCCTAGTACCCTTCTAATACCCGCCACTGTCTACAAGAAAATTTTAATTTTTAATTAAAAAAAAAAGCTACTGTGACCACTGCTAGATACTGAGGACTAACATTCCCTAACCTCAGACGTAAATAGATGTAAATATGAACGCGACTACGTGATGAGTAAATTCGAAGGGCACAGACCTATGACTGAGATTACTCATTGACTGAAACCACACTAAGTGTCGCAAATATTGGAGATACGAGATAACTCATGTTAAACATGTAGTTTTTCTATTTGTTATCGTGGTGTGTACTCTATGAACCATGCATTGCACCACTGAGAACAGTGAATTTTATTTTTACCATGAGTCATTCATGCAATGGATGAACTTTTTTAGCATGAAAACGTGCAAGTCAGCCAAGAGAACTTTTGACGCATTTTGCAACTAATGCTTTGTTTGTTTTGCTTTCTGGAGCGTGTCGCTACTCTTACAAACAGACAGATATTGATTTTATGTTTGTTCTCTTGAATACCAGTAAACAACCCTTTAGTATCGTATAAATAGATCAGGCATTTTACAATTCCGCGAATTTTGATCTTTTTAAAACATTTTGAATTTGGATCCTTCGTCTTTTAAAAAACGCATTGAAACAGTGTTGCGTGAAAGATGAATACTTCAGCAACGTCTAGCTCTAAGCTTGGCTATCTTTTTTGCTCTTTTTCTTTCTCGTTTATAGAAATCATAGAAGCAGAAAGTATTTGTTTATGTATACGTAGTTTCAAGCACAATTCTCTCTCCTTATACAAGCAGAACTTTGCTTAAACAGCGTGGCACTTCCGTTGTTTAAATAAAACCATTTTCCTATTATCGACCGACATGTACACCACATTTCTCTAGTATACCATGCTTGGAAGGATGGCGAAAGATGGGATCGATTCCCGTACAACTTGCATACTATTAAAGAGAACATGAGGTCTACTATACACACGAGTGTGTCTTGTTCGATATTGTCCTCGATACAAGGAAGCAATTCTCCTACCTTAGAATCGATTGCATAACTGCCCTGTGAATTCCCCATGGTATACTGAACGACTTCTGTCCCTAGCAACAAAGCCTCCTAGCTTGGAAAAGGGATGATAACGTTATGGGTCTTGTCGCATCAGCGAGGAAAGAAGGTAACCCGATACATTATGCTCATTTGGCTTTACTTCAATTATATTCGATCGTTTTGTCACGACAGTTCGTGCACGCGTCATGGCCATCTGTGTCCGCTTGGTGATCAGCATGGCAACACTCGCTGATTAGTTACCTTGTACTAAATACCTACGGTGTATCAGATACCTCTACATATATATGCTTATATACCTATACCTAGTATATGTATACCTATATATATTTCTTGTTGGACATAACACCTTCTCATTTATCCTACTTATAAATATTTCCCCCCTCTTCTTTCCTTCCCTCCTCCCCTCTTTCCCCTTAGGGCCAGGCTACGCAGGCTAAGCGCAATTTGTGTTCATACTTATTTTTCTCTTACTGACTGTCGCTCCGATGATATGATGATGATCAGCGCCGAAAGATGACAATAACATTTTTATTATTATTATTATTATTATTATTATTATTATTATTATTATTATTATTATTATTATTATTATTATTATTATTATTATTATTATTATTATTATTATTATTATTATTATTATTATTATTATCAAGAGACCATGAGGGACTGTCCTTTATGGTCTCTTGTTATTATTTATTTTTATTTTTATTTTTTATTTTTATTATTATTATTATTATTATTATTGTTATTGTTATTATTATTATTATTATTATTATTATTATTATTATCATCATCATTATTATTATTATTATTATTATTATTATTATTGTTATATGATTGATTTTATTATTAAAAATTATTATTATTAATTATTATTATTATTATTATATTATCATTATTATTATTATTGTTATTGTTATTGTTATTATTATTATTATTATCATCATCATTATTTATTATTATTATTGTTATTATTATTATTATTATTGTTATTATTATTATTATTATTATTATTATTATCATCATCATTATTATTATTTTTATTTTATTTTTTTATTATTATTATTATTATTATTAGTATTAGTATTAGTATTATCATCATTATTATTAGTAGTATTATTAATATTATTATTATTATTATTATTATTACTGATAAGTTTTCATTTCTATTATTATTATTATTATTTACCACAGGCATCCCGCAATACCAAAATATATTCAAACAATTTTAATTGTTTTAATTAATTTAAATAATTAATTTTTTGAATTGAATGTCACGGTAGAAGTGACAATTAGATTTTTAACCGCAGCCGTGGTCGACAATATCACTCAGGTCAATTGACTAAGCGTCTGGCTTCTATAGTTACACGTGATAAACAACCGGGCATTAGGCCTTTAGGGGGTGGAGATGGGACCACGGATCGGGGAGGGCAGAGGAGCTCCTTTCACTCCTCCACTTACTGTCAATGCCTTGCTTGCTGTTAATGCCTTCCATCATTAATTGGTAACCAATACCAGGGCCTAGGGGCTACTCAGGGGGGAGTAGTTGAGTATCCCTTGGGCTTCCCAGGAGTAGGCTTCGTGTTACTCAATTCTCTAAGAAGTTGTATTTTTCATTCAGTCCTGGGAGTATTTCAGTGTTATAGAACAGAGAAGGTTGAGAACTGGAGAGAACGTGAGGGAGCGGAAGTAGAGAGACTGATTCGTGTTTCCCTTCCCGCTTCGGCCCTCGACCACGTGCCGGGAAAGG